>VXBO01008413.1:0-49083 GCA_013400135.1 Rhinoptilus africanus
CCAGCGGAGGCCACGAAGATGATAAAATGTCTGGAGCACCTATGTTATGAGGACAGCCTGGGAGAGTTAGGGTTGTTCAGCCTGGAGCAGAGAAGGCTCTGGGGAGACCTTACAGCCCCTTCCAGTCCCTGAAGGGGGCCTACAGGAAGGATAGAGAGGGACTCTGGATCAAGGAGTCGAGCAACAGGACAAGGGTGTAATGGTTTCAAACTGGAAGAGGGGAGATTTAGATGAGATATTAGGAAGAAATTCTTTCCTGTGAGGGTGGTGAAGCACTGGAACANCCTGTCTTCTACTTGGGACTCTCGGTTTTGAATCTTCAGAGGCAGGCGAAGCTAGATTTGCTGCTTTTCTACTTTTCTGCCTCATACAGAGGAAATCTGGCTTAATGTTACATTCCCAACCTCCTGCTGGCTAACTCAGCTTCTGGGGCTGTGGCAGTGTGAGTCAATGATCTGCTCGTGTCTCAGGTGAGACCTGGTGACCTCAGCTTTGAGGTGCTCCCAGGAGGCACCATGGTGAAAGAATCATAAAATCATAGAATCAAAGAATGTGTGGGGTTGGAGGAACCTTTAAAGGCCATCTAGTCCAACCCCCCTGCAGTGAGCAGGGACATCTTCAACTAGATCAGGTTGCTCAGAGCCTCATCAAGCCTGGCCTTGAATGTNTGAATGTCTCCAGGGATGGGGCCTCCACCCCCTCTCTGGGCAACCTGGGCCAGTGTCTCACCACCCTCAGGGTAAAGAACTTCTTCCTAATGTCTAATCTAAACCCACCCTGCTCTAGTTTAAAACCGTTGCCCCTCATCTTATCACTACATGCTCTTGCAAAAAGCCCCTCCCCAGCTTTTCTGTAGGCCCCCTTCAGGGACTGTAAGGTTGCTATAAAGTCTCCCCAGAGCCTTCTCTTCTCCAGATGCCGGCAGTGCAAATGCTGTCAGTGAAAATGTAAGGACCTCTGGGGTTCGATGACAGCTTCGCAGCGGTTTTGAAGACATTAGGGGTACGCAAATGGAGATAGGCCCTAAGTACCTCGAGGATCTGGGCTCATAGAAGGTAAATAAAGACTCAGCAGGGATGTTGTCATCTTCCTGCTTTAATATACACATTCATAATTTCTTTAGATAGTGTGACGATGGCTTCATTAGAAACACTTCTGTATAAGTCATTTGGCCATGGCAGAGTTCTGATGGAAGAACTTTATATGTCTTCTCCGTCTATTAGCAGCTAGGTTTGATTATTGGCACATGGGGGTTTTTTTCCTTCTTTTTTTTTTTATTTTTCCTGCAAAACACACTTCCACAATCTCTTAGTTGGCAGTCTTAATGGGTAATAACTACTCAGGTGTATGATAGTTGGGGAATTGAGTCCGAGGGAGACTAGGACACTCTGGTGTGGGAGGAGGTGATGGCCCGTGAACCCAGCACACTTAGATCAGATCTTGAGAGTCTGTCATGGCTGGAGAGGCCTCCAAGCCCTGAAACTCAGATTCTTGCATCCTGTCCTTCACTCCAGGGACCATTGTGTGTTGCTTTTCATCGTTCAAATGAGTCATGGGAGTGTTATGCTGCTGGGAAAATATCCCTGCAGGGCTGGAAAGGGACCAGGGAGCTCTCAGACTCTTGTGAGTCACAGACTCAGGAGAACGTGGCTAACAGGTGAAAGGGAGACAGGAGAAACTTGGAGAAGCCGCCAATATGCATGTCTGTGTTTCACTTTTCAGGAGCACTCCATCCCTGCACCCTCTATCCTGCCAGCATTTGATGACTGTCTGAACCAGAGAGAAAAAGGGATCAATTCAACCAGTTGTCAGAGCCAGACTGGCAAATGCAACGCAGTACCTCTGCTTTCCTCCACCAGCCTCATTTATTTTTGCTGTGATGTAATCCCCTTCACTTCTCATTTCGCCTAGCACGAGGGTGCCTATGCAATATTCATAAGGAGCTGGGATCTTCTCCGTGGGCTCCTCTCAGGCACCATAAATCAATGCATTTCACTGCATTGCAGGCTGTTTTTCCTCACAAGTCTATGAACTGTGCTGGTTGCACATGAATGTAGTTTTCTTTAGGTGCCAAAACACACTTTGGTTTTTGGCCATAAGACTCCTTGTTTCTCAGCAATGTGCTTTGGCTCTGAGGAGCTTACCATAGCACCAGTTTCTCATGGTTTCTCTTGTCAGAAGTCCGGGTATCACAGGTCTGATTTTGTCCAGCTTCTGGTGCTGAGACCTGTTTGAGTTTTTCTGGGAGTGGTAATGCTCTAGAGATATCCACCCTCCTCACCATCTTCTCCTGGAGGTAGTTCTACAGGACTGGTCCTCTTGGGGTTTCTGGATGTTTCCTTCCCTTACAGACCACAGTTCAGGTCCATTTGGGGGTTGAAGGTTAGGCAGAGTGCAAAGCAAAATCAAGCTCAAGTCACTCATCACTGGAGTACTGGGAGTAGACAATATTTAGACCATGGGATTGAGTTAGACCACAATTTTGAGCTGGTTCTAGGCCCAGAAAACAAAATGTTAGGACTCCAGGGAGAGTCATGTTGTGCATACTGGAAGTTGCAGTAAAGTTAATGAGATCTTTATGAGTTTTTATGATGAGTCAGAATCTAGCTGTGGGAGTAGTCAGGCCTGAAGACTATACATAGGGCTTGGAGAAGGACCTCTGCTTCCTCTGCTTTTCTTTCCCAAGGTTTATATCAACCCCTCTCTGCAAAACCAGGATAGGAACTGAGAGCAACTCATTGCAATAAATCAGGACGGCAGTGTGGGGCACAAAACCAGACTGAGCAAAACTGGAGCTTTCTGGTGCGGAGGGGTTTCCTCCCAGTGCTCTTGCTCTGAGCTGTCTTTCAGAGGAGACTTCAGCAGCTGCTAGTCCTGCTCTGTCATAGCGAGTATTTTCCCACTTGTCTGTCTGAAGGATCCTTATCATACAGCACTTCAGTGTCCAATTTCTCTGCAGTGGAAAACAGCCTCCATCTCAGCAGGTGTCTCAGCGCTGTTTACAGGACACCTGTCAGCTCTTTTGGCTCCCCATCCCCTCTGCCTCCTAATTATAAAATTGTGGATTGCTGCTGCTATGGGCTGCTTTTTTTTTTTTTTTTTTTCCTTCCTTGTGCACAAAATGTCAAATTGCAGAAATTAAAAATGTAAATGATGGCGTCTAATTAACCAGTTGACAGCAGAGCACAGCTGCAAGTGACAGTGACTGATTACCTTCCGCAAACCTTGTCCTCCAAGACCTGCTTTACCCAGGGGACGAAGGACATTGAAAATAGCAACTTCCTTAAAGAGACATTGCTCTGCTGGTGAAGCCTGATGGGCAACGATTCTGGGGGCTCTGCATCCTATAGATAAAGCCCCACTCTTCTTGCAGTTGAGGGGAATGGCATTGACTCCTAAGGGAAGCGCATTTTCCCCAGTCAGAAAGTGTTAAAGCCTGTTGCCACAGGCTCAGTGTTAAAACCAGTTGCCACAAAATATGACATCATACTAGCTTAAAATTTGGGGCTAAGGGGAGATGCTGAGCAGCAGAGGGGTGGATGGTATCGCGGGCAGAGTGATTAACTTCACTTGTAAGAGAGAAGTAGTGAAATATTTATTCACATAAACCAGTGATTTAACAAAGTGGTTTTGACTATGTTGCTAGCCATCCCCCACAGTCCAAGTGCAACTCATAATAACTCCTGCTGATGGCCATGGCTTGAGCAGGAGCCAGGCAGGGAAAAAGGGGGAAAAGGGGAGAGCACAGTGACACAGATGGGATATATGGATTCAGTGGGGGATGTGGGTAAGATTAGCAATGGATGCAGATGTACTAGTGTGAATCGTGCTAGCAAGCATGCAAGGATTTTTTTGTCTATGGGAGAGAAATACTGAGCTCTCAGTGGGCAGCCAGATCAGTGGGACTTCTCTGTGGGACTAGAGGCTGCGCTCAAAGCCTTTGAAGGCCTGACAAAGGAATCCAGCATCAATAGGTTCTGTCTACTTCTTTGACGACATGGGGAAAGTTTGCAGGTTGCTCTTTGGGACTTCAGTCTCAGAACAGGCTTGGGTGAATACAACACACATCTGGTATTCAGGAATAGTGCTTCAGAAATTCCCACTTTCAGCTAAATCATCTCCCTTGCTGTAAAAGGAGACCATGATCAGGTATATCTTTGATGCACCAGAAGACCCCAAAAGTGCTAAGTGTCTTCTTTCTCCTATTTGTTGGTGGCTTTCATCTCTTGACTCCTTACTCTCTCCCCTCAAGAAACACCTGTATTTCTCTCTCTCTCTCAGATACTATTCAGACATTGCCAAAATGCCAGCAATCAGTGACCAGGACATGAATGCATACTTGGCTGAGCAGTCTCGCATGCATATGAATGAGTTCAACACTATGAGTGCGCTCTCGGAGATATACTCCTACGTTGGCAAGTACAGTGAGGAGGTAAGAGCCTTGGAGATATGAACAATTTTGCAGGACCATGGGACAGCCCACCTATTCCCAGGTCCCAACACTTGTCACAGATACGTGTCTTCATCCTGGCTAGGGGGACAATGGATTTAAGGAACAGAAAGCAAGGCCTAGGGTCTGGAAAGAGATGGTTTGGGATTATTGGGCTCCCCGCTGCTCTTCCATCTGGAACTCTGTTATTTTGTTCTCTGTTAATGGTCAATCAGATGTAGCTGGCTTGCAGTAGTCGATGGTCAGATGTTAGCTTGCTACAGAGGAGCCCTACATGAGCTCTACACCACGTGGCCAAGAGTTATTCAAGCATGTGCCCAGTGCCATTTCAGATACCCTGAAACACCCAAGAATGGACCAGAAATCATGACCCAGGACTTAAAGGTGACCAGCATGGTTCTGTGTGTTGAAGACTGGGTGAGATACCTTAGGTCATCTCAAGTGGTTGTGATTTGATTTGATTGGTTGTGAATCTAGAGGTCTGCATTTAGTCAGATCTACCTTAAATTGACTGACTAGTTCCCTGCCAGCTGAATGACCTGTTTTGCATAGTCTAAATTAAGCCTGAGACCTAGTTTAGAGAAAGCTAACCCTCATCTTCTGCTGTAAGATGTAGGAATCGGTCCTTTTGTGCAAAAAAAAAAAAAAAAACAAAACCAAAAACTATCACTTCTTTCTTTCTCCTTTTCCAGATTCTCGGAGCCCTTGATCAAGACGACCAGGCTGGGAAACAGAAACTTGCCTACAAACTTGAACAAGTCATAACCCTCATGAGCATAGACAGCTGAGAACTGTCCTGCCAGGGACACCCTGGGAGGGATAAACCAAGTCGTGCCTCACTCAAATTCATCATCTTTACCAAGTGCAAGTTTTGATCGGCTGTAAGCAGAGTCACCTGAACAGCGCTCCTCTCTCTCTCTCTCTCTCTCTCTCTCATTTCTTTCTCTTTCAAAATCTATGGACAAAGCGACAAAGCCCCAGGGGTTAAAAGAAAAGACTGCAGAGGAATCTCGGATCTGGGGATATCAAGACACTTGGGTGGAGCTCTCCTTTTCATAGCTTCCCCTCTGCCTTTGCCCTAGAGAAAAACTATCACACAACACCCCCCCCCAAACCCTCCCCCAACATCACATAATCACTCTGCAGATGGGGAATTGGGAGGTAACTTCTTTCATGCTGCTTTAACTGCCCTCCAAGAGCTGTAGCCTCTGGAGTGGACATGGAAACGAACTCAGTATTACTAAAAGTCTCCCCAAGGGGAAGGCAGCCTGCCTGCAGGGTCCTGGAGGTCAGGAGCAACTCTCTCCTGCAGAGCCATTGCAACTCTATCTCTTGATAGTGACCCACGGGGAGAGAAACCCCAAGGCTCCCTGAAAAATGCCACAGCTCCGTCCAGGGTGGGACCATTGTGGCTCTTATCTGCCTGGGCAAACAGCAGTGTAGCTACTCTCTTGAGACAGGGAAGGGTCAAGAGGGGAGGAGGAGACTGATGCTCCCCTGCCCACGTGTTTCATATGGTTATTCTTATTTTTCAAAGAGACCTGTGTCCCTTCCGTCTTTCCCATTGTGTCCTGTTGGTCGTAGCACTGCGGCAAAAACGGTCTCTCTGCTCAGTGGCATCCTGTCGGTGGTGATTCTGTTCCTTCTGGCAACGGACACGGCAGCATCTCCCTTGTTCCCACCTCAGCTTGGAAAGCAAGAGCCAGAAGTCTCATATTGTTCCAGGAAAGGTGCTCAGCCTCAAAAACCAACCAGAGGTGGTTTTTTTTAAAAGCTGTTAGTTCTTTCCGGTTTGTTTCCTCAGCTGGAACAAAGCTGTTGTTTTCTCATGGTGGAATATCAGAAGGATACTGAAGGACTTGCCATGAAGCAAGGTAGTGCCTAGGACTGATGGTAGAAGCTTCCTTCAAAGCCACCCCTAAGGGAAAATGTCACCACACATTTTGGAAGGAAATCTTGGAGGAAATCCAAATGAAACACTGCAAAATATTCTTCTATCTAGATACTCCCAGCTGAACTGCATGTCTTCTGGAGGTCTCTGAACCGCTGTAAGCTCATCTGCCTTTTAGTGCCAACTCCTGGTCTTTCCTCTTCTCCGTTTCTGGAACCAACAAGCCTTGCTGAAGGCACAGTTGCTGCCTGGGAAGGATTTGCTCTCTGTTTACACTTCCTATCCCTTCAGAGATCACTGTCACCACAGGACAGTTGTGAGCTATTACCCCATCCTTTCCTCTGCTCAGCTCCTCCAGAAGAACATCTCAACTTGTTTCATGGCCAACCAAAGGAGAGTGAGCTCCTGTGTCTTTTCTGTGTTTGGCTATTTTTTTTTTCATACAGCTGCCAGCCTGGATAACACCATGGTTCGGCATAGTGGGAGACCCTCTGGAAAACCTTGCATCTTGTACATCATGGAGGCAAGAGCTGGGTCTACATTCATCTCACCAGAAATGAACAGTGCTCACTAGCAGATGAAGGAGTGGCTCGACGCCCCAGAGAATCAGCCCACATCCATCTCACCCCATCCTCAGAGCTACAGCCTTGATCTACTTTGCACCTGGAGGAAGGAAGGGGTAAAGACAGGGTGTGTAAATTGATTACAGAATGAGTGCTTTTGGTTTTTTTCATGCCTCTTGCTAGCAAACCGGAGCCTCTTCAGAGTAATGGATCATGAGTGCGTGTGATGGGGAATGTGGTGCAAACAGGAGTCAGTCAGCAAGCGGGTTTCATTCAGCCAAGCAGATACATGTGTAGGCAAGTCTTTCTAAAACCATTTAAAAAACAGCAATCCAAACCTGAATGTGTGCGTGGGGAGAATATCACAAGATTCATAGTGAAACAGAAAACTTAGGGACACGTCTTGGTTTTAAAACCCCAGACATTTCTCTCTTAATTATTATTATTATTATTTTGTGCGCGTGTGTGCGTGTGTGTACCTGTGTGCGTGTGCGTGTTATTTCCTTTTTAATTTTGCTTGCTTTCTGTTTGATTGCTGAGCTGATGGACTCATCATGCACCTTACGGACATCTCAGCATTTTTAAGAGGCCTGCGCATTAGGGATGAGTTGGGTTTGGTTGGTTTTGCCATGGTTTTGTTGATCCACTTAGTAATGTTGGCGCATGTTCCAGACCCATTGATTATGGCTGTGAAAGTGGGGTGGAAGTCCCACCAGAGCCAGCGGTAAGAAAATTACAACAACACAAACACAATATTTTTTATAAGTACATAAAAAAGGAAAATTAAAAAAAAAAAAATAGAAGAAACCAAAGGTTTTGACAAACAAAGTGCCACAAAAGATAAATATGGACCCTATTGTCATGCCTTGTACTCACAGCTGGATGGTAGGAGTCTAAGGACAAATAGCTGGCTTGGAGGGAAGTGGTTATGAGTGATGGGCTATACTGCCTGGACATGCGTACACGAAAGGAAGAAGAAGCTGTTAAAAAAAAAAAAAAAGGTATCAAAGTGAACTGGTGTAATCCTGCACTGTTACTGAAGTCAGAGGAACACCACAGGGGAAATTTGAGACTCACCCTGTTTCTTTTTGATGTTTTCAGGGCTGTGTTTTTGTTTTACTATGGTTGTTTTCCATTGTTATTATTTTATTTCTTCTTGCTGGTACGGAGTTTTTCATCTGTAATATATATATATATATTTTTCAAGAAAAACTTGAACACCTCAGAGACATTGAGAATGAAACACTTAGGGAAAATGGGAAGAGCCGTGAGACTGGTGTCTTAACCCTTCCCAAGTTCCCATTTAGGTAATTCTGTTTTCTCTCCACACTCTTCTTTCCTCCATCCCCAGGATTTGAAAGAAAAACTGTATTTTGCTTCTCTTTCATCTCCTCCTTATTTTTCTTTTTTGATTTTTGTTATTCGTTGTTTGAGCTGGTTTCAGTTTTCGCTTGCAAAATGTGCCAGAATTGTGATGTAAATGCGTGGGCTTCCTCCTCTGTCCCCTTCAGTGCCCTCCCCATTTCCAACCACTGTCCCAGCATCCCCCAATCTATGAGAGGTCTTGGCATCTTTCTTCCCTGCCTCGCCTGTTGAGCTAACTATTTTTTAAGTGCATGTAAAATACAACTAAAAACAAAGAGACAAGCAGAAGAATAAGCCCTACTACAACATGGATGCGTTCTTTTCCTCTTCCTTTGACTTGTTTCCCCCCACCTCCCTTTCCACAGCTGACCAAAAATGCCAAATAGATGGTATTCCACACTGGTTTTCAAGCCACATGGAGAGAACTGGAGCCAAAGTCCCTAGAAGTCAATGGTCAGGCTCTTAATATCCAGAATATGCCAGATGATAAGTTATTATGGGTTTTTCTCAAAAACTGTAATTGAGACAATGGATGATGACACTTGCAGCAGCATCAGAAATGGAGAAAGGGAACTCAAGAAGACTCTCTGTGGTCCTACTGAGAGAGCTAAGATTATTTCTTCGCTGTAGAGTTTGCTCTGGGGTTTTGCACCTGGGTTAGAGGAACAAAAGGTGACCAATCCCTCTGTAAACACATCACGTGCTCCCTGTGAGTGTGCTCACCTATCAGTGTCACAGTGATCTGAGACGTAATCCATCATGTCATGTGCTTTTGCACACTGAGCCTTCCAGTAAACACTGTCATGGGAAAAGCTGTGTGTTATCTGGAAGAAGGTGTTAGAGATCGTTAGCATTTGAACAGACAGAACAGGAGAACTATAGATAGAACAGGAGATAGAAAAGGAGAAATGCAGCCACCCAAGAGCACCTTGCTCTCCCAACATGCCTCAATCCTTCTCGTACCACTCTTCATTCTGTCTTGAACATATCTGAAGTTTTGGTCCAATCCAGAATACACCAACCGTGCTCCATTAGGTAAGACGGCTATGCCAGTTTTCTAATATGTAGCTTTACAACTATAATTGTCTTCTGATACCTTTTTGACACTGGAGACCATAAAAAATTGCTACGGCATGGAAAAGATTTACAAGCAGAATTTTGGTTGGTATTTGCTTTAATTGAAAAGTCGTTACCAAAGTTTCCAGATCTTGTGCATTAGCCCACAGTGAGGTGTTTACCATGAAGGGTGAAACACCAAGCAAATCACATAATTCATAGAATCATAGAATTGCCTAGTTTGGACGGGACCTTTCAGATCATCTAGTCCAACCATCAGCGTAACACAACACTGACAACAACCATCACTAAACCATATCTCCAAGCACCATGTCTTTTAAATAACTCCAGGGATAATGCCTCAACCACTACCCTGGGCAGCCTCTTCCAATGCTTGATAACCTTTTCAGTGTAAAAATTTTTCCTAATATCCAGTCTAAACCTTGCCTGGTGCAGCTTGAGGCCATTTCCTCTTGTCCTATTGCCTGTTCCTTGGGTGAAGAGACTAACCCCCACTTCACTACCTTTCAGGTAGTTGCAGAGAGTGATAAGGTCTCCCCTCAGTCTCCTTTTCTCCAGGCTGAACAACCCCATCTCCCTCAGCTGCTCCTTATAAGACTTATCGTCATTATTTTTAATAATGCTATTGAAAACTGATAGATACAGAGTGTTAAGAGTCCAGTGGCTACTCTCATGGCTGAGTCAGCCAACACAAAGATTACACATCCCGTTCACGTTTCCTAAAGGCCGGAGGAGGTCCTAGGTCTTGCCATCCAAACTTGGTGTGCTGTGGAGCAGGCAACTGGCGAAGTGAGTGAACCTCAACATCATGGTGTGAACTTCAGGCTCCTGGCCATTCACAGCCTGAGTTTTCCTCCTTTGCACCCAGTGCTGTTCCTGTAACCTAACAGCAACATTTCAGAGTAATGTTAGGTCCATGAAGTCCTGCAGTTTTCCTTCACCTCTGCCACTGTGCAATGTCCCTTCCTCCAAAAAAGTTTCATTATCTTACAGGGAAATGTTTTCCAGAAATACTTTGAAAGCAGGGTTTTTTTTGGGTTGGCTCAGTTGGCTATGCTGTTAGAGAAGCACCTAAGGGGACACAGGCTTACAGCAACAAACTGAGTTCTAGAAGGATGTCAAAAGAAAAAAGAAAAAAAAAAAAAAGATTTACACTTGGAAAAAATAAAAACACCAAAAAAAAAACCCCCAACGAGGATATAAAGCTGCTTAGTCTAATCAACCTGTCATGTGTGTGATTTCTGTTGTTGTCGTTGTTGTTGTTTGTTCATTGGCGCTTTTTTTTTGTGTTAATCTTCTGTTCTAAAAATGGAGAGTTTACCTCAAGAATTTCTTTCTGCTTGGAAACAGATCACCTCAAAGACACTTGCAGCAGAGAGCAATGCGCAGGGAAGCTCAGTAAAGCGAACCTGGGTGTGCAAAATGGGGAAAACCAGGTCATTTAGGCTCTTTCAGCATTCCCTTCTCTTGCTGGTGTGGTCTAGCATGGTTCCTTGGCTCTGAGGACAGCATATCCCAGTAGGAGTGGTTGCTGTTCACTTTCAGATAGACCGAGGCACAAGAGCCAGTTGGAGAAGTCAAGGCACATGTCCAAGCTTGCAGTCCTTTCTGAAGTATCTTAAGAGAAACTTGGTGTTATTTAAAATTTCTGTGCTGCTCTTTCTCCAGCCCCTGGAGAAAACCCACTTTCCAGCCCAGAGTGGGGTAAAGAAGCAAAAAGATTAGGTGCTAGCTAAATGCTCCCAGTGTTTTCCCTAAGGAATCAAGACAAGAGGCAACTGGATTATTTAATGTCACAAGACAGGCCCTTCCTAGTGTCTGACCCTGTGTCTTGGACATACACATGAGCCCAGAACTCTCATTCTCCGTTTTACTAAAGCTTCCACCTTAAATACAAAATCAATGTAAAGACATATCTTTTCACTACAGTGTTACTAACAGCCTCAAAGAGATGTCAAGACAGCATTAGAAAGGAGGTTGGGATCCTTTTTCTTAGGTTGTTGTTGTTGTTGGTTTGATTTTCTTTTGAATTGATCCTAGTTAAAAATAAATAAAATCTATACTATTTAAATTGGAATCCCGTTGTTACTTGGTAAAGGCAAAGCTTCTGTACCTTTGTTATAATTAATTGTATACCTGTGTATGTAAATATAAGGCATTCCTATTTTGCAGTCCAGAACAAACAAAAAAAAAAAAGAAAAAAAAAACCTATTTGTAATATAGAATAAAGTTTATTAAAAAAAATAAAGAAATAAAAATGCCCCGGGCTGTGATTGCTGCTTCCTGTGGCCAAATGGAGCCAGAGAAAGGGAATTCAAGTGAAGCATGAGGCTGGAGACCATGTAAGTGCTCGAAGCAAATCCACATCTACGCTGTCCCAACTTCAGGCTGCCTCACCATCCACAGTACCTGCTCTAGAGTTTCCTTGGTGCTCCAGAGAGTCATCACAAGTTGTCACTTCACGCTTGACTTTATACTCACGCCCATGGGCTGGGCTGGTGAAGTGTGATGGGAAGTGGATCCCAGCTGAGCAGACCCCAGCTATGTGTACAGAAAAGGCAAAGGCTTGGGGATCAGCATGCTTATGTCAACAAAAGACTGTGGAAAGCTTTCTTCCACCAGTCCACTCCCTCCCTCTCCTCCTTCCTTCCTTCCTTCCTTCCTTCCTTCCTTCCTTCCTTTCCTTTGGGAAAACTGAGATAAACAAAATAATCTCGTCCTACAGCAAATAAATTAATCAANTTCCTTCCTTCCTTCCTTCCTTCCTTCCTTCCTTCCTTCCTTCCTTCCTTTCCATCTGCCTTTGGGGTGTCAGCTGTGCATTTTGGAGATGATCAACAAGATCATGAATTCGGGGATGTCATTAAAGGAACCATATCCTATGGCTCTTGAAAGTCCTCACTGGGAGTCTCTGACTCTTTGGCCATTAGAATAGCAGTCGTCACACTGGGTTTCAAACCTTGAAGAGTCATAGGTAATCTTAGGTGGACAAGCAAACACCCCAACCCACTGGCTTCTTTGTTCCCAGGATGGCATGCCAGGCCTGAGGCTGCTGCTGGGGTGCTCCTGCTGGCACTTGCAGCATTCATGGTTGGCCATGCAAAATAGGAAGAAGAAGGAAGCAAGAAGGAGCAGTTGATGGATGCTACAGTTTCTAGATAGCTTAGCTTAAAGCAAGAGGGGAAAATCCATTTTCCCTCTCCCACATCTTCCCCCCAGCCACTGTGCTCCCCTTATCTTACAGTTATTATCTTATGATACTGTCTTTTGTATAGCTGTTGCAAAGAGTTAATCTTTAATGAAGGAGGTCAGATTCCCTGGGACTGAAGGCAGGCTTGGCCAAACCTGGGCTGGGTTTGCACTGCTGTGACACAGGTCTGCGGGGTTTAACATATCAGCTTCATCATGCACCCCAAAGGACAGGAAATTTGACCTGAGACACCTCAGCTGAAGGCACACTGCAGATAAAAGATTCATAGGTGCTTTTCACTGACCCTGCTCTTGAAAAGCCAAACTGATATAAGCAGAGCCAGGTCTCCTCGGAGGCGGAAAGGGGACATGGTGGGGGGTACTGAAACTGCCATCTTTCAATAATTCACCGCTCTCACGGCAATGAGACGTGGCAGAGGAGGTCAGAGCTGTGTGCTCCCTCCTTGTGTCCCACACACCCCAGGAGACTCGCAGCCAGCGCTGCACATAGTGCCCAGCTTCCCTCTCCACACAAAGCAGGGACAGAGCTTTTGTCCTCATTGTCATGTCAAGAGCTGGGCAGTGGCATCCTTACTAGCCTCCTTTGCCTGTGTATCTCCCAGTATTCTGCCTGTGTTTCCCACTATTCCTCTTCTCCCAGTGAGCGCTCTGTCACAGAATCACAGAATCACAGGGTTGGAAGGGCCCTCTGGAGATCANGAGCTGGGGAGCCCAGAACTGGACATAGTACTCCTCTATTTCTCTCCGCAGAGAGGAAAAGAGAGTGAGGGTTGCATGCCTGGAGCTGGTGCAACTCCTGCCCTGCTCAGAAAGGCTAAGCCTGTGTCGCCCACCAGGGAATGAGAGAGCTGGCAGGCTTTATGGGATTTGCATACCACAGTGCCAACATAAGGCTTGTGGAAAGCAAACACCTCTTTGCTAAACTTTGTTGTGCAAGTCTCGACTTAATGGAGAGCATGGGAAAGAAGTAATAAAGTGGAGTTCAGAAAGGGAAGTGGGTAAAATGAAGCTCTGATAGCTTTTGCCATAGGCTTCAACAAGTGTCTGGCTACTTGTAGATGAGCAGCATGGAAAGGAGACACCTCTGTCTAGCTGTTCCTTGGGACACAGCAAAGGAAAAGTCCTTGTCACCCAAAAGGGCTCACATCAGTCTGCCTGCACACCCCAGCAGCAGGTCAGGTAGTCACAGCAGTGTGTTGCCCGTATAGGTATCACCCATCAGACCACTCCGAGCAGCCGGGTGAAATGCAGGAACTTATGCTAGAAAATTTTGTGTGCAAAGAAGTGCTTCAGATTTCAGCTATTCTGAACTATTAGTGTATTCAGGGAAACAACAAAAACACCGCTAAAGAAAAGAATTATGAAGGCTTTTATTCTGGGGGGGGCTTTTTTAAACCTAAACTGAAATACCTCACAAAAGCTTCCTTCCAGACTGAGTGGTTGTACTTAACATTTGCACAAGAGTAGTTTTAGGCTGAATCTCTGCCAGGCATTGCATAAACAGAGAGAGCGTGTCCCTGTAGAAATAACATGTCAGTGTTCCATGTCAGTGAGACCAGACAGGAAAAGGAAGAGGTGGGGAGGAAACTGAGGCACGAAGAGGTGAAATGAGTTGTCCGCAATCACCCGCAACCACCCAGCGGCTCAGAGGCAAAGCTAGGGTCTCTGCCGCCTGTTTTTGCCCATTTCCAATCAACCCCGTCACTATTTTTGCAATTAGACACAACAGTGTATTGCCTGTTTGTGGGAATCCATAGGGTAGGGCATGGTTGGAACCTACACTGTGGTCCTGTAGCTAAACCTCGTATGTGTTATGTACTGGACCACAGTTTCCTCTTTTCTTCAGTGCCAAGACTGGGAAAAAACACAACACCAACTATTCCCACAAACACACCCTTCTAAGCATTAAATGTGGCTGCAACTACTTAACGCAGCCAAACAAACAGATTCCAGGCTTGTGGTAACTCCCTGTTGTCAGTCGTAATCTCAAAATATTTGCTTTCACGGGTGTTACATGTGTGGGCTTGCTACTACTTCGTGAAGAATTTACCTATTGATTCAACAAGATCTGCAAGAGTAGGAGCAGGGAGGAAAATCTCTGACGTGGATATGTCTGTGATAGGACAGGGCATGAGTCTTGTGTCTGCTGGGGTCCTCTGGAGATCCTGAGGGACCTTGGCTCAGGTCCTGTTGGCCGTGTTTGCAAGTGCATGACAGAGACAGCACAACTGTGCTGGTAGCAGCAGCCACTTCTCCCAGTTTCAGCCTCTGAAATGACTCTTTTCAGTTCCCAGATGGGCTAAGCTGGATATTCAAGGCCAACCAGTTATCTACAAAGCAAACAGGAGCCATCTTGCCATCTTTTCACTGAGACAATTGCGGGTTTTTTGGTCCATGATGGATTCTCCCGCCCCCAAGCTACAGAAAAAAAATGTATCTTTAAAGCTTTTCTGTTTTGACTGTCCACGAGGGGTGATGTCCATTTCCTGCCTCTCAATCCATCCCTCCTTCAAGCTCCTCCACTGAAGAAATGATGACGATCTGCCTCAGCCCTGTGACATCCCTGGTGTAAATGACATCCCCCAAGTGCCCCTCGGAAAGCTGGCAGGGGAGAGGGCAGGGAAAAGCTAGGAGCCAGTCTGCAGCTCAGCTTCCCAAAGCAATCCCAGATGTCAGCTGAGAGGGACTATTTCCAGCAACCTGGAGAGCATTCAATTTGCCTTTATTATTTCCTGGTTCCCTCAGCCGCTTTCTGACACTTCGCAGGTCCGGCTGCCTGTATTGTATTAAGCTGTTTCCCTCATGTCGTGGTTTTGGCCAAATCGGCCAGTGGCTGGCGGCAGATGCTCCCTCCCAGCCTCTCGTGCATGGGGAGGAGGGGGAGAGATGAAGAGATTTACGAGTTTAGAAGAAACTAAACTACTTTAATGAAATATTAATAATAAGATAAAAAGAAAAATAATGAAATAGATACCATATATACAAAACTGTACTAAGCTCCCNCTAGTCCCCCTCCTGGAGGTTTTTTCTGGTTCAGCAGAGTATGACTCCAGGATCAGCTCTTTCATGCCCACCTGATATCACTTGTTTCTACAGGGAACTATCAGACTCTTTATTGCGTTCAGCCTTGGGTTGGTTACCCTCACCAAGGTGGTGAGAGTGAAGGGGACCATAACTCTAAGTCACTTGCTCTGGAGAGACCTGCTAGCTTCAGTATCGAGGTGTGCCAGCACGTTGCATGGCAGAAAAGTGATTCTGGGATCAATGGGGTTTTATTCAGAGTCATCCCAGCAGTATCTCTGCAAAATCACCTCTTCTCGTGCTGGGGAGTCATCTGAATGGATGTAGGTATTTTCTTCTGTGCTAGTTGTCCTCTCTCCTTGCAGAGTCACCAGTTTAAAAAGGGTCCTTTCAGGATAAGATTCATCTCATTGCAACCTTAATGGCTAAAATAGATCAGTGAACGACAGAGGAAAATGCTTGTTTCCTCTTGCTGACCCTGGGGAGGCTGGGGGGGAACTATCCCAGCTGTGGATGGTCGCACTATGCCTTTTAAAAGCCAAGTGGGATGAATCCCATCAGTGGGCCTGCTTTGACCTTTCTTGCTGTAATTCCTTTAGGAAAGGGAATGTCTCTTGCTGTAAATGCAGCAGAGCCCCAAACTCCTCTGTGGTGTGCTGTACATTCCCACAACCCAACAAGCATTTGGAAGAAAGCAGGAATCAGTTTAGTCTTTTGCCTTCGGCTAAGACGTTCAAAGAAAAAAAAAATGAAAGGAGAATAACTGTTTAATTTTTAGTATTTGCTTCTTTGAATTTCCTGCTTTCTCATAAATTCTAGTGGGAAATGTACTGACTGACCTTATAACTCCTAAAACCAAACGTGATGCCAAGACATCTCCACAGGCCAGCTTTCTTTCAGTACGCCATATGGGCTGCAGTCCTTGTTCCTACAACACAGGCAAGCAGATCACCAGTTAGTCACAAACCATGACACACAAACATTTTATGGGGAGGAACATGACAAGCAGATAACGCCACCAGGCATTATGTTTCTCCTGGCTACATCTGTGCTAGTAAATAAAAGAAGGCCAAGGTGGAGTATCAAGCACTATTCTGAAATTGTCTGTGATGTTTAGCTGTTAGCATGCTCCCCAGCACAATTTTGGACAGTGCCAGCTAAATCTCTCCCAGAGCATGCCCAGGGACAGTTTGGGAAGGGCGTGTACCAGGGATTTTTTACCTTCAAATATAAAACTGCACCCAGTCTGGCTCCTTCTGCCCTATGTGCTCTTAGATACAGTTGCTTCATTGGGGTAAATATACAGAGCTAGACCAAAGAAAGGCATATTGGGGAAAGGGTCTACTGCGTCACGTGTTTTTTTTTTTTAAAAATATTGGAAAACTACTTTAAAAAGTAGCTACTTTAAGGCTACTTTAAAGGTTCTCTTTGTTATGACTGTGAGAGTGTGATGCTTACCTGTTCAGGGTTTGTATGTGGGGACAGGAGAATGAGCCCTGAGGAATGCTCGTGGTTGGCTTTGAAGTTAGGTTTGAATTTTGAGACATGAACTTTTGAGGGCAAATAGATGATGCCAGAGAGAAATCTACCCACTGGAGCAAGTGATGCATCCCAGGACATCCCTCCTTTGTCCCTCAGACACTACTGACTGGCATGAAGTTGGTCCTATGAGTGTTGCCCTGTCCAGTCTGATTAACCCTTTGCTGGAGGAGGACCAGAGTACAGACCCCCTGGTACTGCCAGGACCTGTTTGCAATCTTAGGGGGCAGATCTACAAGCATGGACATGAGATCGATCTCATGTTCTGAGTTAGGTCTCACTCAGCAGCTGCAGTACCGGGCAGACCTTCAGGCAGTTTACAGCCCCTTGATGTCCACAGGGAAAGCCAAATGGAAAACCTCCGGTGCTCAAGACACCAGGGTCACTTCGGTGGCCATGCCATGGCTCTGGTCCTGTACTCTTCTTCTGTATGATGGATGACTACGAAAGAAAGAAAGCTGCAGGCATTGATCTGATTACATTAACTGCTCTTTGCTTTCACGATACCCAAGCCAAACCAGAATACGCTTGCCAGGGAAACTGTCTCATAAAACTGCCCTGCTTTGGATTAGTAAAGGCAATCTGATTAACTCCTCAGCAGGGGCAAGACACAACGCCGAACTCCATCTTAACTACCACATCAGAGACCTCTGGTGAATTAGATCCAGAAAAGGCAGCTGTGAGTTATGGGGTTGGAATTCCATCAAGGGCATCTGGGGAGGTCATAAACCACCAAACAGCTCTTGCAGCCTCCCCCTCTTCCCTTCCACCATCCACAAATAGAATTATAGCCCCATAATTCAAGTGGGGTCTGTTTGTCTGCAAAAGGACAAATGCAAGGAGCCATCTGTGGGGGCGTCAGGCTGTAAATCCATTCTTTTTCCTGCCATTCTTCCATCTCCTACTTCACAGGATGATGCTACCAGGCTGCACGTAGGTCTCCTCGCTTTCTCCACCCATCCTATCTTCTTCCTTTCATCTCCTTCCTCCTTCCTTTCCTGCTTAATAGAGACATAAAAGCAGTTGCTGTCTTACAGACCAATCTGCCAGTCAGCCACTCACTACCATTCCCTTTGCCTTATTCCTGGAGAATAAGAGCAACACTCAGTCCGCTTCTCACTTTTTTTTTATCCCCAAACTATTCTCTAGCACAAGCCATATTGGAAACATCTAACCCACGTTAAACTTCCTAAATGAAAGGGCTATTCTGATTCTTTTCAAGTTGGGCCAAACTAGGTAGTTCCCCTTAACTGCATTCTTTGATGATTTAGGGAATAAGGGGTGGGGGAAGGGCATCCCTTTGTATTTTTGCTGGCATTTACAAGCAGACATTCAGCCTGCAAAACAGAAAGCCAATCTGGAACACTTCAGCGTTACAAGTTAGACAAGTCTAAGTGATTCCAACCTCGGTCTGTTTGTGGGACATTTTGGGCAGCCTGAACTTCAGAGGTGGTCCATGCTTCCCAAAGCTTGCCTTCAATCGTTGATAAATAGCCAGACTGAGAATCCCTTGTAAGTTAAAGCTGGCAGGCATCATAAAATACCCTCAGCACAAGTTCAGAAAGAGGAAAGCAAACTTGAGTCAAAGGTTGGATTTCCAGAAAGGAAGGGATTTGCTAGGACCAGACACAAAGTTGGGACTAGAATCTCCTCGTCAAAGATCTTACGTCTTCTAGCAGACCATCTGGTCACTGCGCAGAGATAAGAAAAAACTGGGCTTGAGCACTTTACATTATATCAATGTCCCCTCTTCTCCTCCCACTGGAAATTTTACAACTTACTGAATTTAAGCGTTTGATGTGATAGATCAAGCAGCATAAGCTGGAAGTGCTGGACATCCATACGTGAGAAATGGCAGGGCACCATCTCTCACCGGCTCAGAGATTTCTGTGCTTTCTCTGTCATTTTCATTATGGTTCACATATTTTATGATATAAATGATCACAGACTCCCTTTAAGTCAGGAGAAAGTTGTACCGATGTCTAACCACAGTGTAATCAGTAGCATACTTGTCATGTTTATTTAAGCCGAGATGGCTTAAATGCTTATGTGAGTTTAAAGCTGTAAGGCCAAAGGGTTCATGCTGCTCTGACTTAGGCAGCAGCTCCAGAATCGTTGGAGGGCTTTTCCTGGCAAGTGGTGCAAGTTTTGATGGTATCTTGTGCTACTGACTCTGAAAATATAGTCTTAGCACAAGGAGAATGTTGTTTCACCAGACGAAAATACTCCAATGCAAATACACACAGGATCATATGTGGGCTTTAAGTCAGTGACATAGCTCTGAGGTTCAGAGATTTTTTTGTGGGAAAACAGGTTATTGGTCAGTGCACATGGGAATGATGCTTCTTCTGGGGTCCATGAGAAGGGAGATTTTCAACAGTAGTTAAAGACGTGTTCTGATTGTTTTTAAATACTGTCCTACACATTTTTTTCTCCTAGTTTGGCCAACCAGGATGACAAGGTTTGTCATCTAAACTTCTGCTTTCATAGTCAGATGGAATCCTTGAGGGTTGAGTTTCTTAGTTGGTTGGTTCGTGTTTTGTTTTCTGTCCATCTCTGAAAGTCACCTCACGTGACTAACTCCAATGTCTTCCTTCTCCTCACTTGAGTCTTCTTCAGTGTTCTTCCAAGCTGTCTCATGGAGATAATTGTAGTAGTGGTCTACTGTGCAGGGCTCAGCTGTAATCACATTCCAAAAATCATATACTAAAATTTAGGGAGAAAAAAGAGGTAAAGAGGGAGACAGAGAAAGACATTGATTGGGCAAAAAAATGAGAACCATATAATAAACCCTGAAATGTTATGAGGCAAAACATCTGGAAAAAATAGATTAGAAACACTCCAATCTTTTAAAAAAGCAGACTCATAATAAAACAACATGAATCTTGGTGAATCCCAGCTGAAAAATACTTTGCAAACTAAGGATTGTGCACTGTGATCAGCATTGTGGTGTTTCATATATATGTATTAATTCTTTAATTACTAAGATTGCCCCATGTAATATTTGATAATTCTGCCCCTTTGGGAAGCTGATTGTAAGGGAAAGGCACAAAACATTGTTCCATATTTCTAGTGTAGGGAATTACCTCAGAGGCTTGCGTAGGTTTGGTTTTTTTCCTTGTTATTTCTTAACCCCTTTGGAAATGTTTCATTTCTCTTCCTTAGGACAGAATTTCAATTAGCAGAAGGATAATGCTATCAGGAGGCACTGAATATCCTTGGAGATAAATCTAGCTGGGAGTTGTCAATGGAATATCTGAACTAGCCTGACAGTAGAGGTCCTGTAATGCTTAGATTACTCTTTAAAAAAAAAAAAAAAAAAAAAAAAAATCATTTTGCCTTTCAGAGAGGGAAAGAAAGGGGTGGGAAGAATTACTATGTTCAACTGCAAAAGAGAGCGATAAAAGAAAAGAGGCAGTATATTAAGGACACCCAAACAGCTGGATCTGACCGAGAAAATGTCTAGATCAACTTCTAGGTGCAGTCCATAGACACCTTTAAGCCTGGTGGATGTTTTCATCAGATGACTGAAAGAGTTTCTTGTTGAACCTTCACTCACGAGAGGGATGAAAAGGTTCAAAAAGTTACAGGAACTCACGTGGAGTAGATGAGACTGAGATGTGCTCTAGAGCATCCATGCCCTCAGGGCACCAGAGTGTTCATTTGATCTTTTCTGGTTCTTAAAAACCAAGAGTTTCAAGGTAAGGCAGCTTTCCCTCTCTGCATCTGAGCCTGCTGATGGTTCACTTGTGAAGGATGTTAGAAACACCAACACATCCTTGCTGAATGAATGTATCTAGTTATAGGAGAATAGTTTTCAAAATTTGTATGGGATTTCAGATTCCACTTCATGCCTCTAAACTCTCTGATGTGTTGGACAGCTCTTCATTTTAGCCTTCAATGAAATTCCCTTCCTCTGAAATGCTAGGCTTTGCCTTGCTTGTTAATTAGAAGCATAAATTCAGGTGTATGGGAGGTTGACGAAAAGACCACTTTAATAATAATAATAATAATAATCTTTTAATAATAATCTTNTCCTAATATCCATCCTAAACCTCTCCTGGAGCAACTTGAGGCCATTTCCTCTTGCCTATCACTTGTTACTTGCAAAAAGAGACAAGCCCCCAACCTGGTTATGACCTCCTTTCAGGTAGTTGTAAAGAGCGATAAGGTCTTGATGCAACTAGAGTCAAATGAGTATGCAACCATCCTACAAGAGAGCTGCTGTGAACCTCATCTCAGGTCCTGGCGGTCTTACGTCGTGAGTCCTTTGATACCTTCAGAGGAATAAGCAGGAGCAGATGTCCTGTGATCAGAAAAATCTGACAGTACACAACTCTGCCTTCACCTTCAAACTGCTGACCTTTCTCATTCACCTGGCAAGTTTAGACGGTTTAGATCACCAGAACTGGTGTCTAATAAACATCCTGGCATGAAGCACTGCAGGCCTGTGACTGCTGTTTGAACTCGGGGCTGGGGAAGCTATTGAAGGCTTTCAGAGATAAGACACACATGGCCCGAATTCCACCAGCCCTTTATCTGCTCACATCTGGTTATCTTCAACGCAATCTGTTTGCTGCGGCACAATTGTTGGCTAATTGCGTAGTGGCCTCAGCAGTGTTGGGGTTAGGGACATGCTGAGAAGCCCCCTTCTAATCTATTCCAGAGACTCAGAGGAGCCGTGAATGCTCCTTGGCCATAATTTCAGAGTAGCTTGGGCCATGCAAAGTAAAAGATGCAATCACCCGGCCAAAATGATTTGGCAGGAGGAAGCAAATATTCTAGGAGAAAGGGCTGACCCTACTGATGAAACCACTGCAGACCCTGACTTCCGTGAAGAAGGGTACACACGGGCATGTTTTGTGATGTACTGTGAGAACTCCTCAGGAGCTAGAACTTGAGGTCTGGACTCAAGCTCTGAAGGACACTGTGCATACTCTATTCTCCACCAAGGTTTTTCCTTTCAGCGTTTGCAATCTAAATCTAGAAAAAAGTGATGAAGAAAATAAAATACCTACTTTTAAGGCATAGGTTGATTGTAAGACAACTTACATGGCCAGTTTGTGACAGAGTTGGTCTTTGGAATCATATTTCCTCAATCATTGTTGAAACAGAATGGGCATTCTCTCACTGAAAACATTTTTTCTGGTATTCAGCCCCCTCTCTCTTTTTTTTTTATCAGTCAAATTGCTTGAGAGCAGATCTGCATTAACTTGAATGTTTGACAATATCTCCTTTGATAAATATCTTCAGGATAGATATCTGCAACAGGAAAGGATGCACAGCTCCAGCCACCTGGCCAGTATCTTTCCATATTCATAACCAGCAAAGAGAAAAGAGGAAAAAAGTCCGTCCAGTTGAGAGGCAGAAACAACAATCATAATTAAAACATGCAGAACAAACAGTCAGCACTTTACCCAGCAATTCAGAGCCTAAAAAAGCTTGTTCACAGAAGTGCTGGGAAGCCTGTGACTAACAAATAGCTGGTTAGGAATACGCCATAATTCACAGAATGACAAATTCTCAGCCTGTGGGAAGAATTAAGCTTCCAAAATAATGTGCCTAGTCACAGAATTCAAATCTACATGGGACTAGCAGCAGTTTTTAAAGAATGAACTCTTTCCTGAGCCTTTTCTCAGGGTTAGATTCTGGGTTCTTTAAGAACATCAAGTATTTCCTGGTGACGGGGTGGGAATCCCTCTACGTCTTCATCTCAGAAGAGTGAGGACAAAGTGTAACTAAAAATACTGGCATCAAAGGAAAGGAAATTACTGTCTTCTAGCACACAGAGAGAATGTACTAATCTGGAGAGATGCTGTCAGCAGGAAAAGATTGAAGACAAGGAAGATTTTGGAGATTTTGCCCACAGGCCTGCTGAGTAGGTTATTGGGATCCATGGGTTGGTTAAACCCAGCATTAACCCTTCAGGCACTGCAAAGACACCTCAGCTCAACCATCATTGTTCCCTGCTCCTGCTGGCGACTCCCTCTTGCTGAGAAAAATAGTCCCATTCTGCCCTTTCTCAGTGACATGAAAGGAGGTGATAAATCCCAAAACTCTTTCTAAAACTAGGAGGCCAGTAAGTGTCAGTGGAGCAATATTTGCTTTTCCAGTCACAGCATGACCCTGGGAAAAAAATAAAATCCTCTTGACTGCCTTTATCCATCTGTACTAATGCTTCCTAGTGATCACTCCAGAAATGTCTTATGGAAATTGCTGTAGGTTATCTGCAGTATGAGCCTTGCAGAAGCAAAATATGTCAGCTCTGCTCCTTTCCTGGCTGCCATGAGCTCAGAAATGCATGGAAAAACCTTTCAAACTCAATTCATTTCAAGCCCAAGTAACCTTGATGGATTATTTTGCTCTAAGACATCAGCAGATATTTTTGGGTATAGGAGAAAGGAGCTGAGACAGGACCTTAAACCTCAGATACCACGTCTACACTGACTTGACCATGGAGTCCAAACTTGCCAACCATCAACATCATAAAGACACTGTGTGCAGTGGACTCCACAGTAAAGAAGATGCCTACTTTGCAGCAGACACTTAGGGCCACACCAGTTATGAGGTAGACCCACTGTACTTGTCATGGCCAGCCCTCTGAGGCCAACTCCATTGGAGGTAATTTCCCCGATCCACCTTAGAAAAACCCAGGTCAGAGGTGACCTGATGATGGAAGGCAGATCTAGTCCACAGGCACTCAAATTCAGAAAACTGCCTGCAGGTTGTCTTAAGGAAGGAAAGAGAAGGTTTGCATCTGTTCCACTTGCCCAAGGGTGAAATTATGGAAGTCTCAGAAGCAGCAAATCAAGATCAAAGGGAAGAAAATTAGAAAAAGAGAGAACGGAGAAGTGGGAATAGTTTATGCTCGGGTAGTGTTCCAGGGCTTACTCTTCCTTGCACTGAACTTTTCAAACCCACAGCATGCTGGGAGATGCCACTTTTCTTCTCTTCCCTGTCTTGTAAACTGATCCCTTCTCTCTACCCTGGCCCCTAAACAACAGATGCTGGAAGAGAATTAAAAATATCCCTCCAGCAGTCCAAGGAAAGGAATAGTCCCTTGGCTGGGCTGATCCTCGATGTACCCAGCACCAGGTAGGGCAGATGACCTGCCTTCTCCTTGTTCCCAGATGTACCTGAGCCACATCAGTTTCAGACACAGAGACACCAAGAGAGTAAAGAGAAAATATTTCTTCTTTTTCTATCCTTTCTTGGGTTCAGAGGAACCTGCACACCTTATTACACAACCTCCACCTGCAGCTAATTTATATGATCCTCGTAAGTGCCCTGAGACCACAGGCAAGCCTGTCCTGGCTGTGAGGTCTCTCTGTGTGTCTGGACTCGCCCGGCAGCCTGTGGCACACAAGTACAAGCTATTTATCCTGGAATGGTGGAAACTTGTCCTTTCTTCACCCAGTAGCACCTCCTGAAGGCCACCGAGAGCCCATCTCAAGATGGCAGAGAAGGGATACACATTGGTACCCAGCTTATTTTATCCTGCGCTCTTAGGTGGATTTCTCTGCTTCAGATTTCCCTGCTTCAGATTTCCCCTCCTGTTTGCTTGCCTTTTTTTCGCAGCTGAGGCCCCATCTCCGCAGCTCTCTGGCCTCCTTACACCATTATAAAGTAAATGCAGCAGGTCCTTGCTCTTGCAATGGATCCTGAGAGTAGAGGGTCTGTTATGGCATGTCTTATGCTGGACAAGGACTTGGTACACTGTGGCAATCCTGAAACTATCTGCTCTTGCCCCACTGTATTACAGAAGGGTCACTATTACCAAATCCTTTGCAAAAAATGAACAAGGCCATCTCAGGCTCCTTTGACACCCAGCCACCTTCCCCAAAACACAAGAAGTGATGATGTTCAAGGCCAGGCTCAATGGGGCTTTGGGCAACCTAGTCTAGTGGGAGGTGTCCCTGCCCAGGACGGAGGGAGGGGGAGACGGGGGGAGGTGGAACAAGATGATCTTTAAGGTCCTTTCCAACCCAAACTGTTCTATGAGTCTATGATTTTATGCAAGGCCAACAGCCCCAAAATTGCCAGCAACCCCACATGGGGCTGGTGAAGGTGACATGGGATACACATGAGGCAAAGCACAGGTTGCACACTGTCTGTAACCACACCTGGAGGCCAGGCAGATAATCCAGGGTGTTAGAAAGGGTTTAGCAAGTGAAAACCAAGAATTATCCCTCCCTCTCTCCTCCTCTGCTAAGGAGGTGACAAATACAGTTCACAATACTCAGCACTATATACACCAAGAAAAGGATGAGGGATGAACAGCACCTTTTGGAAGCGGAACAAAAAACTGAAATATATGGGACCCATAAGCCTCTAGGACATAGCATTTTGTGGTAAAAAAGTTCTGCTTCAACCTTTGCCAGGTCCTTCCTCCAGCTTCCAACACAGCTTTGCTCTCTGCCCAGGGAATGTGCACAGCAGCAGGGCTCTTCCTTTTCGCACTGCAGTGCTTTGTACATTGGAAACACTGCACGCACTTGTACTAAAGGATCTGTCCTAGCTCACTGCTCACAGTCCAGAAAAATTGTAAGGGATGGGCAAGGGCTGAGGGGGCATGCCCATGGGGGCAACAAAGATGACAGTGGTAATACTGAAGAGGATATGTTTGGCTTCCCAGTTCAGCCTCAAGAAGTAAAGACTGCTTTCTCCTCAAAACCAGAAAAGTCTGTTTATTTCCCAGGTGGGAAAAGGAGAGGAAGCAATTTGGACCAACACAGAAATGTTTCAGCATCTGCTAAGAAATTGCCTAGGAAGTTTGCCTGCAGAATGATTATACACTTTTTAGGTAGATCCACAATATTAGCAAGGTCACATAACATCCGCGCACTCTGTGGCAATCAAGCGAGACAGTTTCCCCAAGGACTCCGGACTCAGCTGTAGCACAAGTGGAAGCAAACAGGCTTATAATGAGCGGTTGCTTGAAACATGTTCATTAGCTCTTGGGAACATCAGCTTACAGAGGCAGAGCTCATGGGTTTTGAGTCTTTCAATCTCACAGAGCAAGACAATGAAGCTGGTGAGGGGTCTGGAGGACAAACCTTACGAGGAACGAATGAGGGAACTGGGGTTGTTCAGCCTGGAGAAGAGGAGGCTGAGGGGAGACCTCATCACCCTCTACAACTCCCTGAAAGGAGGGTGGAGAGAGATGGGGGCTGACCTCTTCTCCCTGGGGACAAGGGATAGGACAAGAGGAAACGGGTTCAAGTTATGCCAGGGCAGGTTTAGATTGGATATCAGGAAACATTTTTTCACTGAAAGGGTTATTAAACATTGGAAGAGGCTGCCCAGGGAGGTGGTGGATTCCCCATCCCTGGAGGTGTTTAAGAAAAGGGTAGATGTGGTACTGAGGGACATGGTTTAGAAGGGGTTTTTGTCAGGGTAGGTTAATGGTTGGACTTGATGATCTTAAAGGTCCCTTCCAACCTCAGCGATTCTATGATTCTAAGGTTGGGTGGGAGGAAGGTGAAATCACAGCTCAGGTGATGGGATGACACACTGTTTTCACTAGATGGGCAGGTGATAGTTTCTTGGGTGCTACCTGTTGGGTCTATTGAATATCGGTATCAGAATCAAACTCACTGGAAGGCACTTAATGTCCAGTGCACTTCTAGTAGTAGATCCAGAGTGCTTTCCTTTTGCTGGCCACCTGGGAGCATCTTTAAACAGCTTCATTAGGTTTCCTAGTCATCTCTCGTCAGGGGAGTTGCAAAGGGCTCCGCTGGATTCATGGCCATTAACTTGTCCGGTTTATACCGCAAGCGACCTCCGGAGCTCATTCCCTGCAACATGTGATGCTTGGAGATGCTGAATTATACAATGTTTTCAGTAGCCAAGAGGATTCTGCCAGCCACATTTCACAATTTGATAAACTCACATAGTCTCTGACAATTTTGCAAGGCACCTTCTTTACCGCTGAAACATGTCTCCCCGTATCTATGCAGAATTATAATGTATATGCAATTTCTCCATTTACAGTTTTCTTCACTGAGTACATTTTGCACAGCTTTCATGAGTTTCTAGTGCAGCAAACTGTTTTTGATCTTTTATCGTGCTCTTAAATTGGGCACAAATGTTTCATGTGCTTTCAAATTTACGGCACATCACAGGCATTTGGTTTTATAACTCACAGGGCTTAAACTAGAATAAAGTTGATAGAATTACACAAATCAAGTGGTGCTGAAATATGGGGTAGCAATTTATAAAAGTCGACAAAACCAAAATTTCTGGTGTCAGAGTAGCATTAGTAATATTTCAAGGGAGTAACAGCTTCTTGGTCTCTGGAGAAATGCATGTCATAAAGAAAATTAAGGGGAAAACCTCACATTGTTCGTAAAAGTAAAAAATCGGGAAAGTAACAAGAAGTGGCTTTCTTGCTGTTGTCAGATTAATCACACCTTCCTACGGTTTCCCAAAAGAACAGGGAGGTACAAGAGGTGTGTATACTGCTTTATGGTGTTTCAGTCAGGAACCATCCTGTGTACGGCATCTAGCGCTGGCCCTGATTAAGACCTGTAGGTGCTGTTATTATCATTAATAACAATCAGGATCACCCAAACGGAGGCATAACAAAATTGCTGTTGCACTGCATTTGCTTGTACAGCATGCCTCATCGGAAAGAGAAGGAAAAATGTTTCAGAAATGAGGCAAGCACATCTCACCATGAGGACTTTGTCATTTTCTATTTAATAAGCAGTTGAAGCAGCACAGGGGTTTTTTGGCCAGCTTTAAGCAAGTTAGCTTAGCATCACAAAATTTCAGACTTTTGTGTTACCGTGTTTGCTAAGACAATTTCCAGGTCCCCAAACTGTCCACAACACGTGTTAGATCAGTCCCAGTTTCTTCATAAATGAAGAATCCAAGGGCTGTTCACTCAGGAGAGGTCTCATGCACAGAAATTCCCCTGTTTGGCTCCCTCCAACACACAGTCCTAAACTATCCCCACAGCTCTTGATCCCACAAAAGGCTCACGCACACTTGCACATGGTATCTCAGGAACTTTGGGCTGGAAATAGCACAGTAGAAATAATAATACTATCTTAAGGCCACAGAGTGCCATAGCCAAGTGCTTGGCCAAGTGGTGGCCTGGAAAGGGCTTCCCCAAACAATGTGGACATGACCTTCCTGCACCATGACCGCCGCTCTCTGGGGCAAATATCTTCAGCACTGCAAATGCAGCTGCATTAATTTGGGATTCTGGCTTAGCAAAGTATTGGCAACTTGCAGTAACTGGCTTTTATCAGTCTGTGACATTCCCGTGCCTGCCTCCCCCCGCTGTGAGGCTGAGATAGGGTCATGTCCTGATATAATATCAATAAGTGATATTGAGAAGGAGGTTCTTTACTTTGAGGGTGGCAGAGCCCTGGCCCAGGCTGCCCAGGGAGGTGGTGGAGTCTCCGTCTCTGGAGACATCCCAAACCCGCCTGCATGCGTTCCTGTGCAACCTGCTCTGGGTGACCCTGCTCTGGCAGGGGGTTGGACTAGATGATTTCCAGAGGTCCCTTCCAACCCCCACCATTCTGTGTTTCTATGATTCCTCAGTAACACTTTTCTTCTGACTTTGGGCTATGCCTGGCATCCACCTGGCTGCAGCACTTCCCCAGCTCCATTTCATCCCAGCACTTCCAGCAGCTTTCCCCCATGCCACGCACAGATCCAACACCTCTAGCAGCTGCCTGTATCTCCAGCCTCCAGCGAATGATCCTCCTCCTGGCTACCATCTTTAGTTATCGTTCCCCCAGCTCCACAATAAGTTGTAAATGGTGTCCATGAGTGGTCAGGGACAGATGTTACACATCCATGCAATGGTGGAGATTCCTCCTGGAGTTGTCTCCTTCCCTCACAGATGCTTCATGCACTATTTATTCCTCCTCTACCCTCAACCCCCTGAGAAAGTTACCGTAAGTCGCTGGCTGGGAACAAGCCGAGCTCTGAAACCTGCCACCATCCATCACAGTGGCAGACGCGCTGTGGAAGGGCTTTGTGGCGCAGTGCCAGGGCTAATGGCCTGAGACGCTGCTCGTTTTCACTCTGAGCTACTTTAGAGAGCGGGCACAGATGCTAATTGCAGTTCACTCTGCCTCCATGAAGGAAGGAAGGAGGTCGTTCAAGGGAGTGGGGAGATTTTTAATGGTGGATCTTGGTCGCAAAACTGCCAACAGCTTTTCAGTCGTTTCACAAACAAGATTCAACAACTTTGAAATCCCTCCTGTGTGCCCCATGAGAGCTATGGCTTGGGGTCATGCTCCCACCCAGAGCCCAGGGCTTTTCAGTGGATGACCATGTTCCCTCCAGGGGTGCGATAGCCAAGCAGCTGGATAGACTTTTTGCTCCCGTTCATCAAAGGAGATGGAGTAAGCATGGCATATAGGTCTGGAATAAAACCACCTAGATCTTACTCTAGATCTGGAAATATCTCTTCTCCTTGAGCTCAGACTTCACTGGTCTAACATTGAACACCCCATAATATTTCTCACTGGTGCTGCGTGTTTATTCTCCCCAGAAAGCCTCGGACGGCAGCAGAAAACACCAACAGGACTAAGTAGACAGTGGCTGGTGGAATCTGGTCTTTGCTGTCTGTAGCTTTGTCTCTGCAGAAAGCCAGACAGAAAGAGTTTCTTCCCTATTTTATTTCCTCCTTCCACAGCCTTCAGATAAATACTGTTGCATGGAGTTTATTTCTTAAATGGCCTGTCTTGCAGAGGGAGAAATGATCTTGTCAAAGCTGAATGAAAACCCATTTTCACCATGAATCTGTGATGTAACAAAAAATGTGAGGGAACTGTGAAACGTCATGGTACCAAAATGTACTGCCTTCACAGTGCATTCCCACACTCAGCTCGACGGTTCTGCCCTCCATCATCTCAGCACCTGGGAGTTTATCTACTCGTCATTACTGGCACTTACCCTGACATGTTCACAGATGTATTTGCTGCTCCTCACTTGCACGGACAGATTGGTTATTCCTAGCGTGGGGTTGGGATTGATCCCTTGCAGTTGCATCCTCTTCAGAGAGCTTAGAAAGAAGGCGGCTTTAAAGGTTGCCAACAACTGAGTGCATCTCACGTGTGTGAGGTAAAACCATGGGTTACCTTGGCTCTCCAGCTCTCTACTGAAACCCAATTGCTCTGACTCAATACAAAAATTATCAGAACAGGGCTGGGTCTGTAGGAGGTCTTCTGCTTCATGGAGCCATCACTGTCAGTGTCACCAGCCACTCAATAGAAGGGTCCATAAAAAACCATCCATTTCACTTACCACAGGACACGGAAGACTCCTCAGTACCTTCAGGTGACATTAAAAGCCTGTGAGGCATCATCTTAAAAAGGGGGATCAGGAGAGACCTGTGAACCATAAAGAAAGTTCAGCCGTAGGCAGTAAATCTTTCTATGAAGACAACTCAATAAAGCTCTTGGCCGTACAGCACAGCGTTAGTGTTTACCTACACACACCCTGCCAGTTAGACCTAGTTCATTCCCCTCCGTTTTCCTTTACTGATGTTGGGGCAACAGCTGGGACCTGTAGAGGAGGCAGACACGTAGCAGCTGAATTTGCTGGGAGAAGAAGCCCTTTGCATCACTGAACACCGAGGCAGCCTCTCCCCACCACATGACAGCCCCCGGAGGCATTGAGAAAGCACGTTAGAAATGTGTCCCCCTGAACAAACGTTCGTTGGCTGATCCACCCGTGGGAGAGTTTGTAGTTGCTGCAACTGCTTTCTCCTTTCATTTTTCTAAACATGCCTTTTCTATGTGTAAGATTCACACCTGCATCCCCCTTTCCTGTTCCCAAGTCACAGAAGCTCCACAGGCTGTGATGATAACTTTGTTCAATTTAATTATGGAAACACAGAATAGTTTGGGTTGGAAGGGACCTTTAGAGACCACCTAGTCCAACCTCTCCTGCAATGAGCAGGGACAACTTCAACTAGATCAGGCTGCTCAGAGCCCCGTCCAACCTGATCTGTAATTTTTACAGGTGTGGGGCATCTACCACCTCTCTGGGCAACGTGTGACAGTGCTTCACCACCCTCACTGTAAAAAAATTCTTCCTTCTATGTAGTCTAAATTTACCCTCTTTAGTTTAAAGTCATTACCCTTTGTCCTATGACAACAGGCTCTGCTAAAAAGTTTGCCCCCAGCCCTCATCCCAGCTCCAAATATTGTTTGCGTTGACTTCCAGGCTCAGTCCACCCTCTTGAAGTTGGGATTGAGGGAGAAAAAACAAGGGAGAAGTTAACAGCATTTAAAATCAATTTAACCAGAGAGCAACTTTTAAATTAAGCCATTTGAGGCCAGAGCCTCCCAGCTGTCTGGGTGTCCCTGCTGAGCCCACTGCAAAACATAGTTCAGGACACCCCTGTCACTGACTGCAGGCAGCAGGGAAGATGCATTAGCCATTAACGGCCAGAGCATGATTAATCTTTTCCTCCTCATTCTGATGCTGCTGCAGTTGCAGCAGATGTTCAAGAGCCTTCTGGCAGTGACAGATCCCCGCATGGTCCTGACTCCTTACCAGGCAAGTAATGACAACAGTCACAGATTCCCAGGGCTGTGTCAGCTGGATTTTTTTGATTTTTTTTTTTTTTCCCCCTCTGGAAAGTTCTGCATATTTTCTGGAAAGTTTCTTTATGAGATATGTTGTGTTTGAATCACACATTGACTCTGTGCCAGAGTTCACATGGGTGGATCAGAGAGTTGGCAGAAAAATCCTCTATTTTGAGCATCCTGACCTGGAGCTTCCCATTGGAGGGGCAGGAGGAAGGTTATGTGAGAACAACAGGACCTGTGGCTGGGGGATAAAAAGGGGCAGTGAAGCTTGCTTCATGCAATGTGACGAGTACAGAAGGACAGGAGTGAAGGACCTGCGTTTTACTTCCAAATGTAATTTTATTTTGCAGCGGAACAGTGAGGTCACCATCAGTCCTGCACTAACAGGCGAGCAGAGATCTTCCCTTGCATTGCCTATACTGATGTTGGAGCACAGATGAACACCCGCAGCAGGACTAAGCCTGCTCCCACTGGGAGACGATGACCACCATACACCAAGCAAGTGGCGGGAGAAGACATTCCCTAAAAAGGGCCAGTGACCAGAACAGCAGGATGAGTAAATTCTCAGTATGCCCCCTACCTATCCTCTGTCTTGCTTTTTCTGGTTATAAACATATTAATTCTCCCTTCCAAAGCTGGATGTCTTGGCATTAAGACTAAAAGGATCATTCCGATCCTGCCTGGTCTCCAGAGAAATCTGACCGTTCACTCTTAGCCTAGGAGCTAGTACATGAGGCAGGCTAAAGTTTTTAGATCACTCTACCCTTAAAGATCTCAAGGGCAGAAGCTACCCCCCCAGCCCCCACCCACGATATTTCATTTTGCTACTGATCCATCCCACAAAAAAAAAAAAACTACAAGTTTTTTTCTTATTTTAATTTTAAATCCTTCCACCTTCTGCTTCCTACCATTGGATCTCATTTTGCCTTTGTCTGACAGCTGCATTCAGACATCGCTGTCAAGAGCCTTCGATGGAAAATCCTACAGCTCCTCCTCCTCAAATGCACTCTGTTTACAAATCAGCGATGAACTTATTTATGTAGCATTACAGAGCTGCAAACCCTGCTCAGAGGACAAAAAGTCACTCAGAATTCTTCCCACTTCTCGTATTATATCCAGCAAGGTGTATCCCACTGTCAGAGCCGAAACCTTAGCTGCAATGATGAGAAAAATTACTCCCCACACTGTACTGGGCATGCAAGCCTGAGAGATATGAGAGATGTCATGTGCATATAAAGCATTTCAGGGATCTACGGATAAAACACAGATACGGGGAAAGACAGCTGTGAAACATAAGGGCTCCAGCAGGTCCTGTTTGCTGAGACTCTGGAAGACAGTCCTTTTTTTTTGGTGGATGTTGCTACCTTTCATTTCACCCTCAGCTCTCATTCAAACTGGAAAATAACAACAGGGCTCACGCAACCTGCCTTTCACCAGATCCAGGGCACGTTACTCCATCTTATCCTTGGCACTCACTAGAGTCAACAGCAAGCACTTTTGGGTCGTAAATCAAGAAGCCGCCTTCACTCCACCGGCTGTAAAGGCATCTAAGGGTGACTAACCCCAAAAGAGATCACCAACCCCGTACATACCCATATCCAGGCAAAGAAATTTCAGGCAGGTACTGGGGTTGTGGAGAAGTTTTGCAATTGTGAAACAGATGAAAACAGAGCCAGTAGCATCTGCAGAGGGCATGAATACACATCTCCGAGGCACAGCTGTCTTCACTCATCTCAAGGGGTTGTTAACTCCGAGCTATGTTACATATCATGATTACCAGTTGCTTCGATGCTGATTAAAAAATGCATAAAAGAATCTTCTGTGAGCTGAAGTTGTGCTAGCGATGCCTCATTATGGTATCAGAAGTGATGGATCCTGTCTTATGCATGATCTTGGGAATAATATCCAACCTCTTCCATCTGTTTTCCACTCCCATCTACACCCTGATAACTGCCTCTTCCTCTGTAAGTGATGTGAAATTGAGTTTCTTTGCAGGTCAGTGCAATCTTGTCTCATGTTGGAAGGGAGGCAAATGCAATGTGCAATTTGGGACACCCATGTTCTATAAATTAACTTTTCCTGGAACAAGCACAACGAAGGGCTGATCAGATGACTGAGGAGCAGCAAAGCCTATTTTAGGAGAGGGGACTCACCACATTTCATTTCCTGAAGCAAATTATCACTCAGAAAAAATTCACTGGACTGTATAAAAAACTAGGGAAGATGGCAAAACTTCCTCAACTAGTGACAGGAAGGGCAGGACTGCAGAGACCATGAACACGTAATGAGAGAGATCAGAGACCCCGTGAAAACATTTAAGCTGAAAACAAGTTAAAAAAGAGTCAAGACTTCAGAATCAGAAGGTCTGGAGTATGCTTTCAAAGGAGGAGGTGGGACAAGAAACCAAACTACTTAGATGGAGCTTGATGTCTTTGTTTAAGAGATTATATAGCATAATTCTTATAGAAGTGGACCAAGTCATTTCACTTGGTCTTGTGTTCCTAAAACCATCCATCTTCTGCTTCCATGTAAATATGCACAATAAAGGAGGCAGAAAATCTCTACAGCAACAAAACACAGCCTGGGTGAAGTCAGCCCAATGCAGAGGTAAGGTTTAGTACTCGGGCTTGGGAGGAAGAAGCAGGTAGAAGTGTCTCACATCCCAGACAATTATCTGATTAATGCTTAGAGCCAGCGGGAGTCAAAGGGAGGACTTCATAATTCCTAGGCCACTAATCTCACAATCATTTAATGTCTATGAGAGAAAGAATCCTTCTTTTTCCACGAGGGGGGTCTGGCTGAAAAATGTAAGTGACAAACCAACCGGCTATCAATTAACTTTATGAGTCAGCTTCTCTCTTGCTGTGCCATTGAATTCATCGTCCAGTCCAGCCCACAGACCCATTTCTACTGCCCTTTGCTGCTTGGAGAGTAAATGTGCTTTCACACCTCCCTGTCAAGCCTTTTCTGAGCACCCTAACATTTCAGGCATGCTGCTGTCTACCTTGCAATACGACAGAGCGCTTTCCTGCTTATTGTTGGTTATTAGAAGACATTTCTCCTTCTTCTGACCTCTGCGGTACCAGCTCATTCATGCAGAGAAAGTAGATGCATATCCTATTATCCCTTGAAGTATTGTATAGCCTATGCTAAGGCTTTGGGCCCTTTATAGTTTGTACCTAATTTTAGGATCACAATACCTCTAAGGAGAGAGTGTTGGGATGTTATCTTAAAATTACCCTAACCTCCAGAAGATAATAAATAAAAATATTTATTTAGGAAATCTAAACTAGACAATACAGAAAGCGAAAAATGAGCAGGGGGAAAAAAAAAACCCAAACAAATAAACAAAAACCCAGACGATAAATTTACCTAGAATTTAAAAGAAGTGAAAAGTCTTCTTTTTCTCTGAATGACTCAACTAGCAAGAGGATGGATTTCCCTGTCTTTCCACACAATCCTTCCTTCTTGGAGGTGTCATTGTACCTGTGAACTTATCCAGAGACCTTCTAAATCTATGCTCATAAATAAAAGACAACCAAACACCAATTCGTGCCCCTAGATATGTGGCAACAGCTGGTTTGGATCACAGTGCTTAGGGCTAACTGACTGTATGGTAAAGACAGAAAACCTTGGAAAGAGCAAGACAGAGTCCAGAGCAGTCAGGGAGTGCCAGGCTCCATATAGAATCACAGAATCGGAAGGGCCCTCTGGAGATCATCTAGTCCAACCCCCTGCCAGAGCAGGATCACCCAGAGCAGGGGGCACAGGAACGCCTCCAGGCGGGTTTGGGATGTCTCCAGAGACGGAGACTCCACCACCTCCCTGGGCAGCCTGGGCCAGGGCTCTGCCACCCTCAAGGGAAAGAAGTTCCTCCCCAGGTTTAGGTGGAACTTCCTGTGTTCAAGTTTGTGCCCGTTCCCTCTTGTCCTGTCACTGGGCACTACTGAAAAGAGCCTGGCCCCATCCTCCTGACACCCACCCTGTCAGTATTTATAGGCATTGATAAGGTCCCCCCTCAGCCGTCTTTTTTGCAGACTAAAGAGACACAAATCCCTCAGTCTTTCTTCATCAGAGAGATGTTCCAGTCCCCTCATCATCTTGGTAGCCCTTTGCTGTCCCCTCTCCAGCTGTTCCTTGTCCTTCTTGAGCCTATATCTCGTTATAGGCTAAAGGGACACATCGGGATTTAGGCTAACTCGAGTTAAATCAAGCTTTAATCAGAAAGCAACAAACAGATATTAATCCAGTTACAATGACACTAACACAGTCCAAAGTGGTAGAGAAAAGTTTCAATAATACCTTTAAAATGATTATACTAGAAAATGTCCTATTATCTCATCTTTCCTCTGATGTGATGTTCACTCTGCCACCATCCCTCCAGGGTTCTGCTGGTCACCTCCAGCACAATCTCCAGTTGTCACCATCCTGAGGTCTTCCCTGGAAGGAGTGTGAGTCCGTGGTGGCATTTCTTCCTCCTCGCTCGTACGATAACCTCGGGTATCTTCCTCCCCGCTCTCCCCACCGCCTGCTCCCTTCTCCCTGCTCCCCAGCCCCAGCGGCAGAGCTGCCCAGCGCCCAGCCCGGGCACACAAAGGGCTGGTGTTTGCTGGGCAGTGCCTGCCCGGGGCGGCAGCCCTTGGCCGTGCGGGGTGTCCCCAGCGCTGAGCTCAGGCAGGTCGGGCACGAGCCCTTGGCCAGGGGACACTTGTGATGAGAGGGACACCCAGCTCAGGGCACGGCAAGCCCAGAGCAGAGCGTTTTGCACACAGAAAATATTCTTTCCATGCTGCGTTTAGAATATAACTGAACAGCATAATTTCCATTAGTTTCTAAGAAACTGAGAGAACTGAGATTTGGAAATAGCTCCAGAGTAATGTGATTTAAAGATAGGTTCTTGATCAATGCGATGTTACTTGTCGATATCAAATTGTGAAGTCAAGCATTAGAGAAGTAAAATATTTTCTGTATTTCCTACTTTGTCTTTTTTTTTTTGTTTACTGAGAGAAGTTGCTAGTGTGACCAAAGGATTTACCATTTTTTCTTTTAACTTTACTCTTCAGTGAACTCATTATATCATAAATTTCTTCTCCTACAAGGTCAGATTTTTTACTTTTATGACTGCGCTATGAAAGGAGAACAAACAAAGAAACAAACAAACTCTGAACGCCAAAAAAACTTTTAACATTTTCTAAAGGAAATAAAAACGGTTAGTTTTCAGTTCCTGAAAGTATCATCCCCATCTTCGTCACTCTTCAGGAATTTGAAAATTATAGCTAAGCATCTTCTTCTGCCATAATAGTTAATTTCTAATAACCGGAAAACATCTTAAGACCCTCTCAGGTTATACAGACACCCATTTAATGGTGACATTCCTTAGTGTTTTCGTATATTCTGCAGTGAGAGCTATTAAGTATCTTCTGTCATTCTGAAACCCTTCTCCAGATGAGGAAAAGTGATTTAAAACTTAGTCATAGTACCTGCAGAACCAAATGACAACTTCTACATAACACACTTTGCTGTATGAAGCAGTATATGAACTTAGCAATTAGTCTGAAGCTAATATTCCTCTTATTTGTCATTAATTTGTAGACAAAATGGTTTCTCCCAAGGTTAACATTTTCATTATCATCTGCAAATGATGGTACGTTGCCAAAGTTCAAACCATTTGAATGTAGTGCACTTTTTACATTTTTAAATATTCCTAATACAGTTTTTATTGCTCTCTTGAAAATAATTAGGCAGAAAATGGATTATTCCCCTTTCAATGAACAACTATTGGAAACATTTTGAAATTTCATGCTTTCAGGCACCAATGACCACAGAGAGAAATATGCCCTTTTCAAGCAAGCCCTTAATTATTTTATCAATTGAAAGAGGAACTAATACATTGTTGGCAATACACAAAGAATTGTCCTCTGAATCTCTATGATTTTATCTATGGGCTAATATTGAAACATAATTAACTGCCCCAATCCAGTGATCTGTACAAAGAGCTATGAATAATAACATTGCAATGCACCTCTCTTGCTCCTCCAGAACAAAAAGTTTCAAGCATTTTGTTTTTAGAAACTGCAGTAGAACTATTTTTATCATCTTTTGTATTTCCATGCTTTTCTGCATTTGCCAGTCCACAACAAGTAAGCGGGAAACAATATCTGCGGAAGTGAAGTTAGCCTTTTGTTTTCTCTATTGATCCATTTCCTTTCATTTGGAAAGAGCAGAGGATACTGGTTGAGTGTGTTTTGACCTGCCGATTGATGGAGATGAATGCAGTCATGGTCATGATTCATATGGGGATATAATTCAATTAACTAATGAAAAACATATATGTAGTACTCAGATTCAATGCGGGGTCATGATCACTTTGCTTGCTTCATACCCAGTATGTGTTGTTCCAATGATTTCTAGAAAATATACCACATCTGGACAAGATTTAGCGCACAATAAACACATGAGAGAAAGTTTTCTTTAGAGACTAAGGGGCTGAATGTCTACGGCTACCCCCACCGCACGTCTTTCAGCAGACCGGATCTGCTCTGGAAAGCACAGCTTTTTGCATTTTGGTGGAAGAAATCATTCATGTGTAACATTTGTAGTAGAGAGTCAGATGTCTGCCTAAGAAAAAGAGATCGGAAACAACCAATTAGGCTTTATTTAAGAGACGGACAGTCACATCCTGAGGACTCCAATGATCAGCCAGACCAAGTGCACTCCTACGTGTTCAGTTACCATGGAGACAGGCACGTTTTATGAACCTCTTCCCCAAAAAATCACCCCAATTAGATCTGCCTTCATGCATCACATATGCTTGAACTGCTCCCTGAGGTTCCTTAAGCAATTGTGACTGATTCATTCTCCTTACTGACATCTAAAGAAATAACCTTTACTTCCCGCTTCCTGGTCCAAATTTAATTCTAGTATCATCTATCCATAGTTTTGCCACAGCCAAAAATGGGTCACTTGCCGCTGTGCTCCATAGTGCCCTTAGTTAAAAAGCTCCAAAATTCCCATCAGTGATCACCCAAGGAGAAACGTCAGTCAGGCAGCATGGAAATGAATAAAGTTTAAAGGGAGGAGTTTGGGAGGAGGATCAGGCATCAGGGTGTCTGTCTCACGCTGCTTGGCAACTACAGACATTGCTCCTAATGAAAACACTGGTGTTTCACAGCACGATCATGCTCAGCACGACAGAGGGAGCATCAAGCAGTTTGCCTGGATCAGGAACTGCGACAAACCAGCTTTTTGCTTCTCTTTTGATTCTGAGTTCTTCAGTGCAGCTCAGACAGCATGAGGGTCACGTATCTATCATCAAATCACAGAATCACAGAATCANCTTTGTAGCCTTAATCAGCAATATTACATTGTTCAGAAGTTATTTCCCAGGATGTTCATCATCTTCAGCCAAAATCTTGCAAGACTGGTGTGTCCTCCCATGATTTCAGGTAGAGAAAAATGAAGACAGATGAGGACAAACCCTTTGAAGACTTGGGTGGGATTCATTTGACTGAAATTAGACACTTGTATGGTAGAGGTTCTTCACGTGTGAGTCGGTTGTCTAGACTCCCTTTGTAGTCTTTTTAGAGATCCTGGCACTTCCAGGGCATGATCCATCTCACCCAAATGCAGAGTTAGAGATTAGGACAGGTGTTTATTTTAAGACAATTCAGCTTAGCTGGAGGTAAATGACATTTGGGGCTTGACTCGTTACCCATGTGTAAGCATCTATGAATTGAACACCATGGTGGGACTCAGCTCAAGATTCACCAGTTCCTATTGACTGTTAATGGCAGTGTTTGGGAAGTTGTAATGACACTGGTTTTAAATAGAAATGCTACTTTTAGTAATTAATCTTTGGTGAATTGTTGCGAAATTCAGGGGGGTGGATAAAATTAACATTTTGGAAGGCAAAGAGTGCAGTTAATTAACTGCAATCATAAAGGAAGGAGAATGCTTCTCCAAAAGCTGCACTGTTCTGATTTACAAGGACTTCAGCCGATTTTGCTGAAGTTTTAAGGATGAAAGTGCTATTAAAAGCTTGCATTAAAGTATAAAGCCATTGCATAACTGTATTATAACTGGTTATGAAGACAATAATGGGAACCCTTCTGGTGGCTAAAGTAATTTTTTTTCCCTAGATTTTTTGATGATTTTGAAGCTGAATGCCACAGGATTACAATGTTGGCTTCTACAAGCTAACACCCAAGCAACTTATTTTGACTATTCAACCTTGAGAGTCTGCAACCACATTAAGAGTTTCCAAAAGCAATAAAAAGACTCAAAGAACCTGGAAGATTTTTTTTTTTATTGCCTCTCTGGCTGGATTGATATTACTTTTAATGCTTTACCAAACACCAGTATGAAAATTCAGACTTTATAATGGTGATTTTGAAATCAGGTAGGATACTATTCTTCACAAGAAGCTCTTTACCGGGATACATATTCATCCCTTCTGTTAAGCTAAGGCTAGAGAACATCTTTTGCATTGTTTAAGGCACCCAAGCCATAAGGAAGACTCTTAGCTTTGAATTTATGAGCCCCATTAAATTTCCCAGGAAAAGTCCTCTCTCTTATTAAATCATTCCCTGGGAGGGGACGACTGCACAAAGCATTTTTGGAGAAGTGAGCATACAGCATTGCTTTATAGGGTTCCTGATAAAAAATAATTAGCAAAACTTACTGTGTAAATTCAGGAATATGCAAATGAAAGCAAATCTGAAGGCATGCGTGCAGACTGAGTTGATGCTGAATTAATGTTATATTATGCATAAAATTTATAAATAGTTTACCTGTTTAATGAAATATTAAAAGATTTGTGAGGTAATTGGGTATAATAATGATTCCATTAAATATACTTACAAACATACAAAATATTTTGTATAATTTATAGCATCTATGGATTCTACGTTTAGAGTTTTACACATTTCAAAGAAAAATGATTTTTTTTTTCAATTTTAACTAAGGTTTAACAGGGTGCATGCTGCTGTGATTCTTAATATTCTCAATAATAGTGAAGTATACTGCTTGAAAGCCAGTGAATTGGGGGGGGCGAACTTTATTGAACATTGTTTCATGCCATTGAACAAGAATTACCTACATGTGGGTCACAGGCAGTATTTTTCCCACAATGTGCTCAAACACAGACACTTTTACATAGCTGGCAGCTGTTGATTTGTGGATACCCCAGGGACAGCAGTTACAAGGTGTGTGTATATTTACTCTTGTTAAACCAAGACATGATTTGTTGCTCGTAACATGGACCTCCATTTGTGTGCAAATGTGTTACGCTTAAGATAACAACTTTACCTATTGCCAGAAAGAGAGAAAAGAGAAGAAAAATTGCTGAAAAAAGTCCTGGACAATTATCCACAATTATCCTGGCAGGGTTGGGCAGCAGCTCTAGTGTTGAGTGTGTCTGAGGCTGGATGTAGCCCAACATGGTTATTACAGATGGAATTCATTTTGTCTAACCTTAGACATCATCTGGCCACCAAGTAGAGCCTGTGCCTGCACCAGTCATCCTCAGGCCTCTTTCCAGTATATAAGGCACAATTCATCATTTCTCCTTGAGGCAATGACTGCAGGACAAGGTGAAAGCTGTCTGGAAATGCTCCTTTCTCCCACTGCTTACAAAGCCAAGTTAACTGAGCAAGGGTTTGCCTTGTGGGAATCGCTTGTCAATTAAACTGGGACTGATGGGTAAATGGAATCTCCCCAAGCTCCTCAGCAGCACCCACACTCAGGGTTTGCTTTCTCCTAGTGCTGAGCCATAGTCCCACTGACTGATGCTGGTGTTTGGGTGCTCGGCACCTTTTCAAGCCAAGTATTTTGGGGAATCTAGCCAGTGTTGAGTAGATTGGGATGGCACAGGAGTGAGCTACAAGCATATGGGTAAAGTGGTCTCATTGTGATGTTAGTGTGGTGTTGATTGCCTTTACCTGCTAACATGCATGGCCATCTTGCGATTAGGCTGCAATTCCAGAGACATCAAGCTGCAATTCATCAGGATGCGACTGGCCTCTGTACCCATTGCTGTCCCTCATCTGCACCATCAGCCTCACTCACTGCCTTTCACCCCTTGCTGCTGATGGGAAGAAAATCATCCTGCCCCAGCTATTTCATGTTTTGGCTGTGGATTTTAATTGCTCTTTGTAAATTAGATCAAAAGACACGAGGAAGGAAGGAACACTGCAGTGATTTAGGGAGGCTCCGGCCAAGCAGAACTGCTTTGTTCAACGTTTCTAAGAGTGCTAAGAGAAAAGCAGCACTTATCTCTTCAGTGATGAAGCCCATAGCTGGTGTAGTGCTTGAAGGCCTTTAATGTCAGCACTGGACCAGGGTCCAGCCAGGTTGCTAATGCACCATCCTGCAGATGAACCATAAATCCAGTGTAATGGTTATCCACAAACCTGATGTTTTGTTTGTATCCCAGCATGAATTTCATGGCTGCAGCCTGCAGGATTGGCTGTTTTGAACCTCGATGTGACTGCTCTCACAAACTTGCCATTATTCATCCTTGACCATGTTTTTGTTCCTTTCTGACTTTCTGGAATGTTTCTCTGGTCAGACTTGTGCTGGTTTTTTTGTCCATTTCTGGTTTTCTTCTGCTCCCATGGCAGAATAGGCATCAGCAAATTTGATTCCTCATGTAGAACCAGGACCGGGATGTATCTCACTGGTCTTGAAGTAGGCACTCCCCATCAGTGGTGCAGATTAGATACTACATCATGAGCTGCCATAACTTACACCCTGCCCCCACCCCAGCAGCTCACATGCTGAGCACAGATAAAGCCATTCCCCCACATCTAAAGGCAGGAGAATAACAAGATGTCATTGTCTGTTAGCCAGGAAAATTGTCCCAATGATTTTCCAATTCTTTATGTTTGTGTCTTGTTCCTAATATGAACTTTGCAGCAGTTGCTTTGCATAAAAGACATGTATTTGAACTGGGAAATTTTCATTAGACATCTGAAATAGGGAAGACGAATCCCGTTGCTATTCCACTTGGGCAAGTAGGCAATTAACCTTTTTTTACCCTTTCAACATTGAGTTATGAATTTATGTGGTAAAAGGGGTAACAAAGAGGTGCTTTAATGTGAATTATTTAGCCCAAAGTATTACCATCTGCCCTTCCATCCTTTAACTCATGACATAGATTCGATTTACAAAACACACCATACATCAGTCTGCTCTCAGACACCTTCATGGGAGCAATGTGGGGTCCTTTTTATGAAGACTGAGGATGAGAGAGCAAAGGGTTACATTGCAGAAGAGGAGATTTAGCCTATGAGGAAACACTAGTTTTCTACACAAGGGCATCAGGGTGATGGAAGAGGGTAAGGTCCCTTAATCACCAGAGATCTAGGAAGAAGGTGGACAAACAGCAGTTAAGAGCTCAAGTCAAGAAGGGTCTAGGTGACCTTGTGGGTGCCTGCCCAAGCCTATTCTCAGTGACTCCTTGAATTTTGTGCATGTTGGCAATGTCTGGCCTTGTTTCATGAACAAGGTTCTCTCTGCTGAAACTCAAGACCTATAGACTGTCACTGATCCACTGTCACTGGTTCAGTTGCCAGGACCAAGATGGATTTTCCCACCTGCCTCTCCATGCTCCCTTCCAAAGCCGCAATCAGGATTGCTGCAAGGATCAGAATAACCCTTTTCATTTCTCCTTACACTTAGCAAGTGTTTCTTAATATCAAGGATAATCTCTCTGCTGCAATTTAAACCAATTACTTTTCTGTCCTGCTTCCAAAAGCCATGCAGTTTCCTACTTTTATAGCGTAAAAAGGGACTGCAACATGAACATCACTGTCAGAGAAAGGGACGTGAATTTGGAATTATATCCACCTCAACGGGATGTAACATTGCCGTTGCCAGAGCAATAGGTAGGAACCAGCACAGGTACGCATGAAGAGCAATGGAACAGAGAGAAAAACAAGTACCTATCTTGTTTATTTTCCTTTTTCAGATGGGAAAAACTGAAACTTATAAAAATTGCATGAGTTGGGCCACATAGGAATTCTGCAACAGAACCAGCAACTGCATCCAAATCTTCAGAGAGCCTAGAGGAGTTGTAACAGCTTAGCTGTAAAAACTTTCTTCGTTTCTAGCAGCTGCAAATGACAATCACACATCCAAATAAGCAAACCCTTAGCGAAAAATACAAAACAACAAAAAATTCCTTTCCTTGGTCACAAAGGATGGCCTCCTGAAAACCCAGGGAAGGCAAATACAAGTGGACAGGCACAAGTGTCTGGGACATGGTTTAGTGGGGCTTGGCATTGTTAGGTTTACATTTAGACTTGACGATCTTAAAGGTCTTTTCCAACCTTAATAATTCTATGATGCTATGGTTCTAGGATTGATTCTATGTCGGAGGCACGCTAAAGATCTTGCATGCAAGATCGCGACCTGGCTGGTTTACACTTAGCCTGAATAACTTTGGTATAGTTATGTGTCCCCTGGGTGTTGCTTCAGAGCTGATTGACTTACAATTCCAGACTTGTCTTACCTGATGCTGGAAAATGAAGGATGTAGTGGATTTCCCTCACTTGTTGCCCACCAGCACACTAGATGGTGCCCGTATCATCTGATTCCTGTCCAAAACCAGAGAGGACCACTGCTGCATTTTCCACACAATCCACTAATGGGGCTTGGTCTTGAGACAAAGCACAATCTGGGCATGGGAGAGCCATGGCACGTTTCACCATGGCAGGGACACATGTAAACCAACCAATTTCTCCTCTCCTGAGCCCAAGGGAGAACTGAGCTCTCATTAGAGCACCACAGCCTGCATCTTCTTGCATCGAGGCATGGCCTTCTGGTCATCCTGTCTGTGTCCACATCTACCCTCATATCCCTTTACAGGTAAAACACAAACAGTGGGTCCCCAGGAGTGGAGAACTTCATTCAAGTCCTTTAGTTTCAGACAGAAAACAGGAAAAAACAAGGGTTAATATTGCCATCCCATGTTATTTTATCAAAGAAAAGGGGATTAGCAAGGAGGAAATGAAAAGTCTCCACTGCATGAGCCATCTGGCAATTCTAGTTAATGTAGACATAATCATGAAGCCCTTTCCGATCTGCCAGCCTGTGGGTTAGTGGGCTGGGAGATAAGATCAACTAGGATGGGTGTTGCAACCCTGAGCCCTACGAAGAGCTACTCAAACCCTCAGTGCCTTGTCAAACCCCTCTCTCAAGAATAGAAACTGAGAAAAGAAAACAACCCAACCCAAGCTCCCCCTGAGAGACTGATTTATTCTAAGCTATCGGAAAAAGAAGAGACAATGTGAACTAGAGACAACAAATGCAATTAAAAGGAGAGGGGAGAGGGGCCTTCCTTGTTTTTGCTGTTTCCGGAAGGCAATATGCTGTGGATTATAACGTCTCAGGCCCGGAGTGGTACCATATGGTGAAACTCTGTTCATCCGACATTAAATCCTGGCATTTTGCAGCTGTCAAGATAAAGCTGTTTATATGACTAACATTGTAGTTTGTTTATAGGGAAATAATATGTAGCGAGTTATGATTAATCAAGGTGTCCAAAAACCTGCTGCAGGCGCCTGAAATAGATTGGGTTTCACGGCAGAAGCTTTGTCTCTTAAATTATTGACATATTTTTTCTTTTTTTTCTTTTTTTTTTTTTTTTTTTTTTACTTCTATTGTGTGTCTGTGTTTGCTGCTATTTCTCCCTCCTCCCCAGGGTACACCTGGAGTCGGGAAGTAGCAGATCTCATCCCCAGGCAGCTCCCTGGTCCTCCCCACTCGGCAGCCAGGAGGAAGCCAAGGGAGAGGGACTGGTGTCATCCTTCAGCTGAGAGATGATGCTTTTTTCTGCACTGTCCTAAGTGGGCAGAAGGTTGCTCCTTCCACAGCAGAATAAGTCCCCTTTCCCCCAGAAGACTGGCTTTGGAGATCTGGAGGCCTTTTTCTGCACTGGTTCATGGTATATTCATTGCTAGATAGGATGGTCACCCTATAATTAACAGGATGCAAAGCCACGGTCTCTTGCCTACACATTTTACAAAGCCAATTTGAGCTATCCTATGGGATCCTGCAGTGGGAAAGAAGCTCAAATGCCACCTTACTGTGAAGTTTCTCCTAATGCTGCTGGCTTGCCTCTGCCACATAACCTGATGCTGCATTTCATGTCACAACACCCCTGCTAACAGCTCTCTCTTGCTCAGCAGCTCCATGATACGAACAGACTGTACAATGCAGGTAAGCGAAGCATTGGCATGGCAAGAATGGCAGCTAAAGTTGTATTGCAAGACCTCAGCACTTTAGTCACCCTGCTAGCTAACGTGAATTTATGCGCAAACTCTGAAAATGTGGTTAGTACCACAGAAAAACAGGTTGTTGGTATCCCCACATAATTGTGACTGTCATACTCCTTTGGATGGGTGTCTGTAGGTCCCACCTGCTGGGTTCTCCTTTTGGTTGGATGCTCTTGCCATGTTGGGAACATGCCTTCGCAGAATTTTTTCCAAATCTTGTTCTTCAAAATGTACATAACAGGAGGTAGCTAACAATTACTGATAGAAAGACAAAGAACAAGTTCTATTTCTGGCTATCCCTCTTCACAGGGAGGCTATAAAATGTGATTATTTAGGGTCACAAAACAGGTTGTTTATAGCAGAATAGCTTCGTAGAAATCAAAGCAAAGTTGCAGTAGAAGATGATGCATATTGTTCTGAGATCCTCCCGGGAAATGTTTTACAACCAGCTTGTCCTTCCTCTGCTTCAGCCTCCCATTTGAATATTTCAACAGGACACCCAAATCTCACCCTGTTACCTTGGACAAGCCTTTTACCAAGCCTCCTACACAAACACAGAGGACAAGCTTTGGATCTGGCCTAATACACACACACACACACACATACGTTATACCTTTTCTCAATGGTAATGCAACAGCCTTTTAATCTGCAGATTCATCACTGCTATCCTCCCCTCACAATCCCCCGAGGAGATTTATACCCCCTTCTCTGCCCCTATCAACGCTTGTTGCTGATTAGTCGGTATTTTCAAGTTGATCCTTTGGAATAAGATGCCTGGCAAATGCAGCCACCCCATCTTCCTAGATGAGACACTTATAGGAAACAATCCTACTCATAGGAGGCTGTTAATAGGGGCTGCAGAGAGAGTTATAGATAATCAATCCAGAAATCACATTTGTAAATGGCCCCTGTAGCTGCTTAATTAAGCACAGCATTCTGGCATTAGACATTAAGGCACTTTAAGGTCTATTTTTCTTCGCAGAAAATATCCTAATAATACATTTGCAATTCTGAGCTAACCCATCCTGATCTCACCTGCCTTCGGTGGATTAGTAGGATAAAGTGATTTAAACAACGGTAAGTAACTTCTGGAGAAGGTGTGGAATCAATGAGAGAGGCAAAGGAATATTTGCTTTTGATGCTCTGCTGAGCAAATTGTTTCTCCCTTTCAACCTTCCTGTTGCATCTGTCACCCTGGCTGAGCTCTGCAAACCTCTGCAAACCAGGAATCTTTCCCTTCCTTCCAGAGAGCCTGGGATATGGCAGGGAGGAGAGCACCAGCCAATTTAGTGCTGCCAGAGGGACAAGGGAGAAAAAGAGGGATTCAGAGCCAGGTGGGAGATGGTAGGAGAGACAAGTTTTCTGCTCCCATTGCCACGGGCAAGCAGGAGTGATGGGGATGGTGGTGCTTGATCTCTCCCAGGGTCAGCAGCGTGCCATCCCCCAGCTCAGACAGTAGGCAACGGGGTCACAGCTGCTTGGCTGCTCTTAGCAACTGCTTCTTTGCTTGGTGCTGAGGGAAGGGCTCACAATAAATACTTTCATCCCTTTTATTATGTTTATTATGTTTATTATGTTATTATTATGTTTATTACGTTTATTATGTTGTTATTATTATTATTATTACTACTACTACTACTATTAGAATTTCCACGCTCCCTCCTAACAGATGTGCACTTTGGAAATGCCTTTGGTGGTTATTTTTCCCCCGTCTCCTCCTCATTTCTCTTGCAATTCCTCATTCTTCAGTCCCTCTGCAGCTTCAGTGTCCAGTGAAAATTCAGTCTTGGAGCATGTGATCAGCTGCTCCTGGGAGTCTGGGCTGGGTCTCAGGAGCACCTCAGTTTCCTCTGTGGCCTTTCCAAAATCCACCTGTTCTGCAGGTGCAAGATATCCAAATTCCTTCTCAGGTTTTCAGACAGCCAACAGCTGGGACAGAGATAATACATTGCAGATTTCCAAGGGAAAGTCAAACATGCATCATTTTATCCAAACAAACCCCCAAATGTCAAGCTTTTCCCTCCTTTCTCTCCACTTTTCCACTAAGTCACAATACAGACTGATTTTTCTGAATAAATTTTGGCTGAGTCTGAAAATGCTGTGAAGAGGTGCAGGCAATAACACAGAACTGAGGCTAGGGATCCTAAACAAGTGTTATGACTTCATCTCGTATTATTACATTAATTTGCATGTCAGTAAGAACCTTAGTTGTTTAGAATAGCTTCTCCTTCCCTGACATTTTTATTTCCCATTGCCATAAAGTCTTGAAAAGAGCCATGGTGGTGGCAAGCTTTTAGTGAAGAAAGTTGTCGTGACTTTTGGAGGCGACTTCAGATCTCCCTCCTGCAGAGAACCATGAAATTTTCAGCAATATTGTGCAAATCAAATGACTAGAGAGTTTCCAGCACGGGGAAGAATTTGCATGGCCCCTGCTGAGCACGGGAGCAGACAGGCCCTTGGGTTTTCTACAAATAGGTGCTGGGTTCCATTTTGGAAATCCCACTCCCAGCACCATTTCTGAAGGGTTTGGGATTCTCAGAGGCTGTGTCACATCTGCTAGCCTAGAGCATCTCAAATGGCACAAGAAACCCATGTGCAAGGAAATGCATGATACTTGTCTTAGTAGAAATGAAAATTCCCATCATGGGGAAAAGCCCAGAGACATGTGTCCATCTTATGGATACAGACTGTGAGAGCCCTTTGTTTAATGAACAGGGCCTTTTTTATCACCAGTCCTTACCATTTGTTGTGCATCTTGGCAGGGTGAGAGATTGAATCAGAAATCATCGCTGTGTCAGAGGAATGGGTGGCAGTGGGATCCGGTCACGGTTCAGTGTGCTGCAACCCCCCTCTGTCCTCCCAGCTTTCATTAATCTGCTGGTGACAAGGACACATAAAGCACTCAGTCCTGCTCCCCCCTGGGGAAGGGGGTGGCAGCGATGTGGGAAGCTGTGCTGGAGGCAAACAGCCCCTGCGGTAGGTAAATCCTTGAGTGAGACCAAGGCCGGTGTGTCCTGCTGACTGTCAGGGATAGGGAGAAGAAGAGATAGGGGATAGAAAAAGATTAAATAAAACATGAGGAAGTGGAAAAGAAAGAAAGAAAGAAAGAAAGAAAGAAAGAAAGAAA
>VXBO01008413.1:49202-61371 GCA_013400135.1 Rhinoptilus africanus
AAGACAAAAAGAAAGAAAGAAGGAAGGAAGGAAGGAAGGAAGGAAGGGAGGAAAGGCAAATCTTTCTCCCAGTGCAATGTTTGTTTACTGTTCTGGATGACTGTAGACACAAATGCTTTTATTGGAAAGCTGACTTCTTGTATAAATTGAGTTACAGCTGCTGGATGTGTGGCAAAAATGTGGCAAAGCCCTTCCAGACTCCCTGGAGCTCCAGGCTGTTCCCATGAGGTTTGCTCTTTGTTTGACAGTAATGTCATCCCAGGGCCATGTGGGATGCATGCCACCTCCCTATCCCCTCCCACGCTTGCCTTTGGCAGCCAAACTCCTTGGAGTTGGAGCCATATGTATGGGTGACGCTGCTGCACCAGCTGCCGTCAGCATGGCGTTCCTGTGGGTAGACAGTCACTAGGCTGCAGACACAGATGAAACTCAGGTTGGGTTTCTAGGGTGGGTTTCTTGACACTGTTCCAGTGGAAATAAGAAAGACATGGGCAATTACCTAAACAAAGTATTCAATGATTTCTGTTGAGCAGAGGAGATATTTTACCCCTCTTCTCATGTAGTGTGGCAAGCTTGACCTTGGGGATGAGGAAGGGATATGTCATGAGCTGAAGGAACAGGAAAGGGAGGTTTGGCCCGAATGACCAGAAAACCAGAAATCAGCAGGGCTTTTTAACACGCTCCTCACTCTCATTACTTTCCTCTGTCAGCCCTTGTCTTACACCAGGTCCAGCCTGGGATAGCTGAAGCTTTTGTGCCCTCAGCAGGGATCCATCCACTGTAGGGCACAACCGATCACCAGAGAGCTAGGAGCAGATGGGCACCATAGAGGGACATCTCCATCTCACCCTCATCTCCTTCCTGCTAGGCGCTTCCTCTGCAGGAGACCCAAGCAGCCTCAGGAACACCAGGGAAGTGTGGCACCAGAATTGCTCTTCCCCAGGCTGGGTTGTCTATCCCACAGATTGTGCAGGTTTAAATTTCTCCAACAGAAAATGGATGTATCCCTTTTCCTTATGTTCTCGGAAAGCAAAGATTGACTTACAAAAGCCCTGTTACATATTCTTTGTTCATATTCTTCCCTGGGAATATCTAGACTCTTTTTTACCCCTTTTCCATTCTCCATCATCACCTTCTCTTCTCTTTTCTTCTTCCTGGTCCCAGTCTCTGTTTTTAATTGTTACCTGTTTCTGAACTTCTCCCTGCAGCAATGATTAAGAACTGTTCTTAATGAATAAGATAAATTTAAAAACGACAGTAACAATAATAACAATTATAATAATAACAGGATAAAAAAGAAGCAGAAGAAGAAGTCAAAAGGACTCCCCTTATATGCAGATGGGTAACTGGAACAGAGGAGAAAAAAGACAGTGCATTTTGAACTGAAAAGTAATCTCAGGTTCTTGAAAATTCTGTGTTCAAGTGGTTTTTTTTTGTGACTGGCTCCCAAGACTGCAGCAGGGACTGACCCTGCCATAGACAGCTCTTCTGGGTCCCAGCCTAGTCCAATGTGTGTTAGATCCCTCTCTAGTGCTTGGGCTGCCCAAAATGATAAATGTAACCATAAAAGCATCCTTTCTGCTGCAGCAGAGGAGATCTGCATTCTGCAAGTAGGCGTGAAACCAAGTGAAGAGATTTTCTTTGCCATGCTGCCTGGTGAGACTCCCTCACACCTAGAGCTGTAACACAGAAGGTCCCATCCAGACAGATCAAAGCTTCTCCAGATCTTCCCAAGCACCTGCTACTTATCAGGCTGCAAAGGAGGAGCTCCAAGGGAGTGCAGCTCAGCTATCAGGACGGCCCAACCCAAGTGAACTCCATTCATGAGAGAGCATGGGTTGATGATATGGCTTCAGAGCTGCACAGGCGAAGCTGATGATGAGAGAAGCTGGACTGAAGATGCATGGAACACTGGGAAACAATTTTAGGTCTATGAGTGCAAATTTGGAGAGGGCTGGTCCAAAAACATGCCTGTGCAAGTAAAGTGAGGCACTACTACCTGTCTTTAGTCTCTTAGTTCTTCCATAGACTCATAGAATAGTTAGAGTTAGAAGGGATCTTAAAGATCATCTAGTTCGAACCACCCTGCCCTGGGCAGGGACACCTCCCACTAGATCAGGTTGCTCAGAGCTCCATCCAGCCTGGCCTTGAACACCTCCAGGGATGAAGCATCCACAGTTTCTCTGGGCAACCTGTTCCAGTGTCTCGCTACCCTCACAGTAAAGAATTTCTTCCTAGTGTCTAATCTAAATCTCCCCTCTTGGAGTTTAAAAGTTACCTCTTGTCCTATCTCTCCACTCCCTGATCAATAGTCCTTCCCTATCTTTCCTGTAACCCCTTTAGGGGGACCAAGGGGTTATAAAGTCTCCCCGGAGCCTTCTCCTCGCCAGGCTGAACCCCCCCAGCTCTCTCAGCCTGTCCCCACAGCAGAGGGGCTCCAGCCCTCTGATCATCTTCATAGCTCTCCTCTGGACTCATTCCAACAGGTCCTTATGCTGGGGGCCCCAGGGCTGGACCCTGTGCTCCGGGTGAGGTCTCATGAGAGCAGAATAGAGGGTCAGAATCACCCCCCTTGACCTGCTGGCCATTCTTCTCTTGGTGCAGCCCAGGATACAGCTGGCTTTCTGTGCTGTGAGTGCATATTGCCGGCTCATGTCCAGCTTTTCATACGCCAAAACCCCCACGTCCTTCTTGGGCTTACCTCTCTGAGGCATATTTAACCACCTCTGGTATTGGACAGCAAGACCAGATGAAGTTTAGGGACTTCCTTTGGCTTTTATGTCAGAGGATGGAGTGAGTCAAAGTGTGGTGATGGTATTTCTGGATGTTACCTACAGCCAGTGATAAGTATGGTTTCTCTTCTACTGCTCAGTCTCTCCTCTTACAGCCTCAGGGTCTCCCCCACTGGAGCTAGAAAAGTTGCCTTACAGTTACTAAACACTGCGGGTCACAAAGGCTTGGCGGTGAAGAGGGATTTGTTTTCTTCTGTGTATTTTAGGCAACATTTTTCATCCACAAAGCAACAGATGAACAGAGCTGCTTCCTGATGAAATCCATTACTGGTCCCTAGCTGTGCTATATCATACCGGAGGAGAGCAAATGGGAAGTTTACCATATCCACCACAGAGAAGCAGGGGGGCTGAGTCAGGTGGACAGTTGGTACCCAGATTAACCTCTCAACAACTGCAAAATTCCTGCAGTATCATTGATGCTGAAAGCAGGCCAGTTTTAGATCTCACCTATCTTTTTTTTCCTTCAAGATTTAGCACTGTACATGCCAAGGCTCATTTGTTCTGGGAGAGGTTTTCTCCCATTTGGTAAAAATAGCTGCTAAACTTGCAGTCAGGTTCCATCCACATGCTAAATGTCTCCTCCTGCTAATGCCTCTGCTTCCATGAAAAGCCTCTCCTCTTTCCCCGGTGCCATGCACAAGGTTCTGAATAAAACAGTCAGCTCCTCTTTGCTCTGCTGTATTTAAGGTTGAATGAGGAAATCTTTAAGTTTTTCCCCATCACACACTCTGTGATCCTGCTTCTTGAACTAATGATTATTAGTCTACCAGGAGACAGTGGACTCCTAAGGTGATAATAAGTCTTAAGAGCTTAGGCTGAGATATTTAAAACTGTCTAAACACCTTGAAAATACCACTGAGTGAACATCTTTACTCTTAACCTTGGGATTTGCTTTAAAATAGGACTGCAAACATTTTGGAAAATGTGGCTTTGGCCGTTTTGAACTTTTGTCTTTTCCACCTCTCATTTAAAAATTACAGTATCCAATAACCCCAAGTCAGGTTACAGAGTTAGACTTGAAGGTAGAAGACCACACTGGTTTTCTCTATGCTCTCCTTAGTCCAGTGCCAGCTTACTTCATGAGGGAACAGGGGACTCCCATGAGTATTCACAGGCTAGCGGACAGCCTGATTCTCCAACTTGGCATGCTAAGTACTCGTCTCATTAGCTGGCCCAAGAGATAGAAGGACACCTCAACATTGCTCTTCACTGCTGGGCAATTACCTGCTGACCTCTCATCTCTGGGCCTCAGTTGCTCTATCTGGAGAAAGACATTCACGTTACTTCTTCTTTTCAAAGTCCTATGAGACCTAACATCCCTCTAGGACAGAAAAGGTTAATTTTTCAGCAGTTATGTGAAAGAAGACCATCCTTTGCTTAGTCATAGGCATATTGCTTCTTTCAGACTTAATATTGCAGGCATTTAAGTTACAGTTCATCCCAGGACTGATTTTCTCCCAAGTTTGCCAATGTTCAGCAGAAGCCATGTCATCAGCTTTTCTGGAGCTGCCAAGGGGTCAATTAACAGCACAGTTTCATTTTTTTCTGAACACTTAAAAAAATTATTGAAAAATCAATTTAAAATATTTTGGGAGTATAACACGAATCCTTTTGAAAGCCTCAGAGTAAGAGCTGTGAGGTCCATAGATCTTACTTGGACTTCCTGCAGAAGTTATTTTTTGGGGGCATGTGTATAGAGTTTTGTAGCTGAGAGTTCAGCAGAACTGTCATTTACCTTAGGATGTTTAAGATGACAGGATGCTTATCAGCAGGACATTTTGAATGACCATGTACATCTGTGAATTAATTTCCCACACCATCCATCATATTCCTGCGACCAATATTTAAACAACCTGAGGTCTAGAGTTCAATGGACTCTATCCTCCACTGTGCTCTTTCTTGCACATTGAGTCCTGGGTTCATCTCAAATGACTCCATCCTCCCCCTCTACTCTGCCTTGGTGAGGCCCCACCTGGAGTACTGTGTCCAGTTCTGGGCTCCCCAGCTCAAGAGGGACAAGGAATTNTCTAAAACTTAGGCATATCCTATGGGTGGGCTTTGTCTCCCTTAACTTTAAGGGTGGCAGTCATCTTCAGATGTAAGTTTTGGAGTCTGTGAGGCATGAGTGTCCACCTGATCTGGGTGTCCGTTCTCCCGCCAAAAGCAAAAAAAATTATAAACCCACTAAAAAATGCTTGATCTCACCCTACAGTAGACTCCAGCATTTTGTGAACTCTGGGTTTCATTGATTTTTAGTGATGAGAACTTCACGAACATCCATGCAGGACTGTTGGTATATCTATCCCTGTCTGCAGCATCACAAATGCCATGGAACGTCTTTGTTTACACAGCTAAATTCATTTCACCTCCTTGGGTATTTTTAATGTACAAGTCTGCACCTGACCTAGGTGTCCTGGCTCCCTTTGCAGACAATTGAGATTGAGTCAATACCATCAGTGGAGTTTAAGCTGTCATTCAGCCCATGAAGAGTGGATGTCACCTCTGCAAGAGATGAATCGCACTAAATTTCATTGCCCACACTGACTGTCTCTTCTGATAAAGAGTGCTGAGGATGACATGTGCAGAGACAGATTCTGTGTCGTGAGTGTTGGATACCATCCCTAGATAATTGTCTAGACTCCTTCCACAGTCACTGATGAGATAGATTGGCACTTACGGGCGGTGAGTCCATGCCTCCATCTTAGGTGCCTCACATGACGACAACACCCATCTTCTTTCTACTGACTGAAGAAGGGACGTAGACACTCTGGTCTTGCACATCTTGCATAGACAACCTGTTAATTTACTTCAAGGGACACCACCATCACCATGGTCAATTAGAGGTGGTCACGCACAAAAACTGGTCTTCTACCAATCCAATGACTCCTGTGGGCATATGAGGAACCCTGGAGGTGCCAGATGTGTATTGAGAAGTACCTGTGTGTGGAGGCAGATTTCACTTGTTCTTTCCTGGAGAACAGGCGAGGTGCCTGAAGACTGGAGGAAAGCCAATGTCACTCCAGTCTTCAAAAAGGGCAAGAAGGAGGACCCGGGGAACTACAGGCCGGTCAGCCTCACCTCCATCCCTGGAAAGATGATGGAACAGCTCGTTCTGGGCGTCATCTCAAAGCATATGGAGGAAAAGAAGGCCATCAGAAGTACTCAGCATGGATTCACCAAGGGGAAATCATGCCTGACTAATCTGATCGCCTTCTATGATGGTGTGACTGGATGGATGGATGAGGGGAGAGCGGTCGATGTGGTCTACCTTGACTTCAGCAAGGCGTTTGACACGGTCTCCCACAGCATCCTCCTAGGGAAGCTTAGGAAGAGTGGGTTAGATGAGTGGACAGTGAGGTGGATAGAAAACTGGTTGAAGGACAGAGCCCAGAGGGTTGTGATTAGGGGCNGATAAACCACATCTACCGCTCTACCATCATCTATCCACCTAGTAATATCCTCATAGAAGGCTATAAGGTTAGTCAAACATGACTTACCCTTGGTAAAACCATGTTGACTACTCTTGATGACCCCCATGTCCTTGACATGCCTAGAGATAGTGCCAAGGACAAGTTGTTCCATCACCTTACCAGGGATGGAGGTGAGGCTGACCGGTCTATAGTTGCCCGGGTCCTCCTTCTTGCCCTTCTTGTAGACTGGAGTGACATTTGCTATCCTCCAGTCCTCAGGCACCTCTCCTGTTGCCCATGACTTACTGTAGATGATGGAGAGTGGCCTAGCAATGACCTCCGCCAGCTCCCTCAGCACCCTTGGATGCATTCCATCTGGACCCATCGATTTATGGATGTCCAGATTACTCAACTGATCCCTAACCCAATTCTCATCTATCATGGTCATGCACAAAAACTGGTCTTCTACTAATGACTCCTGTGGGCATATGAGGAACCCTGGAGGTGCCAGATGTGGATTGAGAAGTACCTGTCTGTGGAGGCAGATTTCACTTGCTCTGTAGAGTTTTGTTTGGACACATTAGAGCCCAACTTTAGCTGCAATCTACTGAGCTAATGAAGGTGTTGAGATGGACATGATGCAACAGGATCCTCTGCTGGGTATCTCAGCACTCTTCCACCAACAGAACCACCATCCTGCAGGACGAGAGGTACAGGCTGATTACCAATGACCTTCGACCTCACTACAGGAAAGAAAATTAATAAGGATATATTGAGGGAAGAACTATTTTGATTTATACCAGCTGAAGATTGATCCCACCCCAGGGCCTGTACATGCCCATAGAAGCAGAAAATGAAGCAACTGTTGAGAAATATTCAGTAAAGTAATATAAATGCACATTTGTTTATTAAGAGTTTCCTTTGGCTTTGCCACCAAATCCCTCTACAAAAATACTCCTGTTGTTCTCCTCAGAGGGATTTTTTTTATCCCCTTCTCCACTGAAAATTGAGAAATATGTTGTGTGAAATATCAAGACTAATTAGACCAAATGGCGTTCAGATCTGTTGCTGGTTTTCTGGAGGATTGCTGACAGCTTAGGAGACTTTATTTTTCTTTCTTGTTAACTAATTATGAACAATTCTTCACATAGTTGAAAATTCCTATGGAGACCTTAATGAATAAGGGATGGTTGTGGGAACGGAGAAAGTGTGAGAGCGTGTGTTTGTGTTGGGTGTGGAAGGGTGAGGGTTTGAGAAAGGGACATGTCTTCATGGTGGGCATGCTTTTGAACGCACAGCACATGCACATGTAAGGAGGAAAGCACACTTGGAAACAAAGGGTGGGCTGCCCACAGCTGCAGTGTGGTCATATGGGAGGGGAGGAGTGCCTGCTTTTTAAAGGGTGTGTCTATGTCATGTTCATGGTTTTCTGAAGTTACCAGTGGTTAAGGAGGCGTTTTTGAGGGTGGGGAGGTTGTTTCTCTTGCGGTGGGATGGAGGGTTTGCACGAGGAGCTGCTGAGTTGCTGGATCAGGGTGCGGACGTTGCTGCAGATGTGTGCAGATGTGTAGGAGTTTGAGGGGTTGGGAGGCAAAGCTGTCTGGCTGCGGGGTGGCCAAGGCTGTGCAAGCCTGGGGAGAGCAGCTAGAGCTGGTTCACTTGACTCAGGATGGCAACAAAAAAGCAAGAATTGGCTGCAAAAAGGACCAAGGCTGAAATCAGGGAGAGCACATCTCCTGGGAGGGCTGCTGAGCTGAGCAAGCATCTCAGGGTGGATGATGAATCCTCCCTTTCCATGGTTTGTGTCTTGTGAGTAAATATTTATCCGGCACTGAATCCATAGAGGCATTTTAGTCCGAGATTGCTGCTCGAAAGAGAAGGCTGTTAGACTGAGTACGCTGTAGTGAGTGGCCCAGGTATGAAGGGTTGCTTCAAAACATCACAAGCGAATGCAAAATGCCACTGCAGTGTCTCCTTTCCATTGCGCCAGACCTTGCAAAGTGTAAAACCCCACCATTTCTCTGACCAGAGATGGGTTTGTGGGAATCTATGTTGTGAGATGTGAGAATCCAAACCTTGTCTCCAGTTCCCAGAGGTCCCTCAGCAGCAGGATCTGAGCAGCACCTCTGGCAAGCTTGGACTTCACCACCTCTTACTCTCACCCAAAATTTGGCCTAGTCCTGGACCGTCTCTGATAGTCTACCAGACTTTCATTTGAGTGTTTTTTCTCCTTTCCTTTTTATTTTTTTGGCTGGTGTTAGTTCCCTGCACACTGAGCTGACAGCTATGTTAAGAGACCTGAAAATACCGTAGCAGAACTAAAGCAATTATTGTAATGTAGCTTTAACAGAGGCTGTAATGAGAGAGAATTAAAAATGTGCCAGTCTCATCACGATTTGGTGTTCCCGTGACCTTCCAGGGATACTGTCAGATGAGGAATCAAGCACCCCCTCTGTTGTTCCCTTCTTTCTCTTGTCACAATAAGGAAGATGCAGGGGGAAGTGAAAAATTAACCCAAATCCACCAATCCTTCCTCCAGGGCTGTCTGTTATTCACAATTACTCTGGTACCGAAGGGTAGAAAGGTGTTAATCAATCACAGAATAAAGCCCATCAGTCCCTAATCCATTCACATCAAATCTGCCTTGTAGACTCCACCACCATTATGGTGAAATCTGGGATATAGAGAGACCAATGGTGCAGGAAAGCGATATGGGTCTGGGAGATGGCATCTGAATGCAGCTTGTGAGAAGAGGGGCAGCCAGCACCATCAGCAGGAGAAGAAGGCAGGGAGAGGTGCAAGAGACCAGACCAGAAGAAATACCCGGCCAGAAAAGCTTCCTTAAAGGCCTCAAAATGGAATAAAACAGGTACTTCAAGATGGGATAAACCAGGTGTTAAAAGAGGTGCTTTTGGTTCCTAAACTAATTCCTCAGCAAGCTGCGGTCATGTCACATCTCCTCAGGTCTGAGAGAGGGAGCTGAGGTCCTACAAACCCAATCACTCAGCACCAGTGTGCTCCTAATTTTTACACTACAGGCTGTTTCTCTTCCCTGCAGCTTCCACTGACCTTCCATCTTCTGTCCAGCATGCCGACAGGTGAATCCTTTACAAAGGTCTCACCAGGGTCTCACAACCTGCCCTGTACACACCTGTACCCTTCCCTGCCTGGTACAGACCAGATATCTCAACATATCCGCACCTCAATTAGAGGAACCAGCAGTGAAGATGGCCCATCCGCAAACAAGGTTCGGTGGCACTTTATCTCCACTTCTCCCTTCTTCTCCACTTCTTCTCTATTGTGTGTGCAAGTGCCCTGATCAGTAAAGCCATCACCTTGTGTTCTTCTCCAGGTGATGGGTTTTCAGAGGTCATCGATAAGTAGAGGTAATTCTCTCACTAAGTCAGAGCAGATGGATGGTGTAGCATGGCTGGTGTAAATCCACGGTTAAGCCATGATGACTTGTTGCTTCATCAACTTAGAGTAGGTTGAACTGTTGCCAACAAGCAACATGACCTTGGCCTTGATACTACTAGACACAAGCGTGCAGGAAGCCTTTTTGTCAATAGGACTCAATGTATGCCATGTTTCAGCTAGGAAAGCACGGCTATGACCACTGCAAATCATTAGGCCTAACAAAGCTCGTTAGTGAAAGATGAAGTGTTTCTGAAAGATTACCTGTTTCTGAAGTCATTGAGCTAAGCAGCACTTGTAAACCATGCTATAATTAGACCTTTCTAATCCAGTCAAAATGTAAACCTTGTAAACGTAGGAAGGGTTCCCCACCTCACGTGTAAACAAGCTGTTGTGGAGAAGCCAGGTCAGCCATCAGCATTAACATCATGACATCAACCTTAACAGAGAGGCTCAGTCCCATGTTTATTTGCAAAACACAGTAAGATTGTGGACTCAGAAAAGCTGAATTTTTCTCTGGGGACAGATACAGAAGTCTGTCCAGGATTGCACTCTGGGGACAGCATGTTTTACAGTGTCGTTTCTATTTTCAGCACAAAGCTTATCCCAGACACTTAGAACAAGATGGACTTTCCTGTTTCCCTGCCATACTGCTGAGCAAAGTTGTAACTCTGTCAGAGCTGGGATCAGGACAAAACCCCAAACATCTGAGAATTAGAACAGCCTTGCAACTATTTAGACAAATCAAACTGCTTGAAAACACCAAGTAAAAGCGGTGTCAGTCCCCTGGACAGTCAGGAAAGGGATGGCAAGGAAAGCCACCAGCTCAGAAATGAGTGACGGAGTCTTGCACCTTCATTATGAGGTAAAGTCCCCACTGATAATTACCTACAGGTTGGGCTTTGGCAGTAGACCTCAGCTATACATGGTAGTATGACATCTCATTGACTATAGACCTCTACTGGTCATCCTCCGGGCTTTATAGTAGGAAAGCAAGTGCCAATCCTATATGCTGTTCTTCTTCTACAAGACATCTGAAAGGGAAAGGAGGCTGAAGAAATTGTTAAACTAAGAAAGAGAGTAGGAGGAGGCCCTTACCACGTGGCAAACTGTGATGTGCTATTTGCTACTCACTGCCTCCTTTCTTTAGGATATCACAGGACCAAAACCACAGGAAAAGATGTTCTTTGAAAACAGGCTTTTGTTCTCATCATTAAAAGGGCTGTGGGAAGTTGTGGCAAAGGGGATGAGCCCAAACACAGAATGAAGTGAAAAACAGCCTGGCTTTCAATTATGTTCTCATGAAACCGAGATGAACAGGCCTCTGTGCACAGCAGTTAATGAGAAATATTCTTTCTTCTCTGATTTCTGACTTTGGAACAGTTTGGAGACAACAGTCTCAGCAGAGTTCAGACATGTCCTCTGGTCTATATTTAGAAAAGCAGCGGATGTCAGACAGTCCACCTGGCCTGGAGGTCAGAGCAGTTGTGAAGCTCTTTTCTAAATGTATCACTGAGTGCCATCTGAGATGCCTGGGGTTGTCTGAGTCTGGCAGATATGGCACAGGACCAACCAGAGAGCTGAGCCCTTCTGGGCTGGTAGTAGAGTCCAGGAAGGACACTCGGGGGCATCTCAAATGGCACTCAGTGTCTCTGCAGGCAACTTGATCCCACCCTCTGCATTACAGCCATGCTCAAGTGCAGCTGGTTGTCTCAGTGGAAGCCTTCATCTGTCTTCATCTGTCTTCTGCTTTCTTCAGTTCCATCAAAATGATAGCTGAACTTGCCTCTACTGCAATGTGGGAAAAGAAAGGCAGAAGAACTTGAGGTCCTACTGGAGACAAGAGTGGACTATGTGCTGACATGGCTGGGATCAATATAGGGTAGCAGTGCATCCTGACAACAGCAGCTATGGGATAGTTTCCTTTAACCCAAGTCTTTTAAACTGATCTGTGGCCCAGTATAACCAAGATCCTAATCCAGAAGCCACGAATGACTTACAGCCCCCTCAGTATGATTTTGACCATTGTTACCAGATGGCCATGGACTTTGCACTGACCCAAGACCGCAAGGACTCAGGATGGCTCCAGGCTTGCCGTGCCCTGAGCTGGGTNAATATAGGGTAGCATGGCATCCTGACAACAGCAGCTATGGGATAGTTTCCTTTAACCCAAGTCTTTTAAACTGATCTGTGGCCCAGTATAACCAAGATCCTAATCCAGAAGCCACGAATGACTTACAGCCCCCTCAGTATGATTTTGACCATTGTTACCAGATGGCCATGGACTTTGCACTGACCCAAGACCGCAAGGACTCAGGATGGCTCCAGGCTTGCCGTGCCCTGAGCTGGGTGTCCCTCTGGTCACAAGTGCCCCCTGGCCAAGGGCTCGTGCCCGACCTGCCTGAGCTCAGCGCTGGGGACACCCCGCACGGCCAAGGGCTGCCGCCCCGGGCAGGCACTGCCCAGCAAACACCAGCCCTTTGTGTGCCCGGGCTGGGCGCTGGGCAGCTCTGCCGCTGGGGCTGGGGAGCAGGGAGAAGGGAGCAGGCGGTG
>VXBO01008413.1:62734-75995 GCA_013400135.1 Rhinoptilus africanus
AGTGTCCCCTGGCCAAGGGCTCGTGCCCGACCTGCCTGAGCTCAGCGCTGGGGACACCCCGCACGGCCAAGGGCTGCCGCCCCGGGCAGGCACTGCCCAGCAAACACCAGCCCTTTGTGTGCCCGGGCTGGGCGCTGGGCAGCTCTGCCGCTGGGGCTGGGGAGCAGGGAGAAGGGAGCAGGCGATGGGGAGAGGGGGGAAGGAAGATACCCCTGGAGGGACCCAAGAACAAAGAGGAAGAAACCCCACCACAGTTATCGCAGTCCTGACAGAGAAGACCGCACTGTGGTGAAGACTGTGGTGAAAGCCCTAAAATTTCTGCTGTAGGACACTGGTACCTTCGATTGGAGGGCCTGGAGGGATGCTAGCAGGGTGAGCATCAAGTTAGAGAAAAGGGAAGTTATTTTGTTTAATGATTTTGCCTTTATTATTAATGATGCTTTTCTGTGCTACTTTGGACTGTGAGTGTTGGTATTAGTGTAACTGGCCTAATAATGTGTTATATTTTGATCCAACTGTTAATACTGTAATTAAGCTAACAATAAGAGTGTTTTTTTTCTACAGATACAGTGTGTCCTTTTTGTTGGTAACAAAATTTGGAGGGCCATAAAATGGAAAGGGACTGAAGCTGCAGAACCCACGCACTGTGATCAGCCACTTTCTGTTTTTCTAAATGATGTGCAAATACAAATCACAGGCCCAGTCTTGTTGCCGGTCACTCTTTGAAATCCTCCCCAAAACTGACAAATTATTTCCCAGAAGGCTCAAGCAGAGCTGGGTACAATGTTTGCAGGCTTGTGTCCTCTAAAATAAAAATCCCATGATTGGGGGACAAAAATGCAATGAAAAAGATTGGATCAAGATACCCTGCTCATTAAAGTCAGGAAATAGTACTATCTGAAAGTTCTTAACTCTCAATCCAAAAATAAAATGTGCCTTTTCCTGTCCCATTTATTTCTTCACAAGCAATTTCATCAGTGCTTACTGCGGCAGGAGTGATCTTGACAAACCTTAAAAATGCTGCAGATACCCTAACTTTATCGGAATTCCCTGCTGCAAAAATATCTTAGCTGAGGACTAAGTGTGCTGGGCATTGAAACCACTCAGCTGTGTGCTGTAGCTCTCAGACAGACAGCACAGATTTGCTTTTCAGTCTCAGGTTTTTTGAAATCAGGAGGACTTTTTTAAGGATGAGCATTGCCAGCTGTTTGAGGGAGGTGATTCTTCTCCTCCACCCAGACCTGGTGAGGCCACATCTGGAATGTTGTCTAGTTCCCCAGAATAAGAGAGAAAGAGAGAGACATACTGGACAGAGTCCAGCAAAGGACCACAAAGATGATACGTGGATTGGAGCATCTGGTATGTGAGGAGAAGCTGAGCTAGCTGGGACTTTTTGACCTGGAGAAGAGAAGGTTCATCTTAAGAAGGGGATATTATCAATGTGTATAGAATCATAGAATCGGTGAGGTTGGAAGGGACCTCTGAGATCATCAAGTCCAACCATTAACCTACCCTGACAAAAACCACTTCTAAACCATGTCCCTCAGTACCACATCTACCCTTTTCTTAAACACCTCCAGGGATGGGGAATCCNCCTTTCTGCCGGGCAGCTTTCCAGCCACTCCACCCCGAGCCTGTAGCGCTGCTTGGGGTTGGTGTGACCCAAGTGCAGGACCCAAGTGTAAATACTGATGGGAAAGTGTAAAGAAAACAGAGCCAGACTTTTCTCAGTGGTGCCCAGTGAATGGACAAGAGGCAATGGGCACAAACTGAAATACAAAAAATTCTGTTTAAAATAATAAAAATACCTTTTTTTCTTGTGAGGGTGATCAAAGAGTGAGGCAGGTTACTCTGAAAGGCTGTGGAATTTCCATCAAAGGGGATATCCAAAACCAAACCAGTCAAGGGCCTGATCAACCTGCTCTGTAGCTGGCCCTGCTTTGAGTGTGATGGTTGGACCTCTCCAGAGGTGTCTTCAACCTCACACGTTCTTGGTTCTGTCCTCCTCCACTGATGCTGGAAGGATTTCCTTGCCCTGGGCTCTGGGGTGGAAGAGTATTACTCATACTCTGCTTTATCTGGAGCCCACAATTACCTGTGCAGAGAGGTCTGCAACTGTCAGTTCATTCATTTGAGGCAATCACTGAATAAAATCCAATTGGGAGGGTGTCTGTGGTTTTCCAGCAGACTTGAAGGCAGTGGCACAAAGTCACATTTATAGTATATACCAAGGACTAGACATAAGCACGGAAATCATCTGTGTTTGGAGTTAGATTATCAGTCCTGTAAGGAAGTTCCAGCATCTCTATATGAATTGGGGAATGGCTGAGTTGAAAAACTAGAGTTATATCCCAAACCATGGCCTAAAGGCTGAATTATTTGTAAAGCCAAATGCGTGACAGCAGGAAAATAGCCATGTATGGCTAGTAGAAGTTATTAGACCACGACATTCTTGTGATATCCAGAAATAAGAGATATTGTACAGAATCTAATGAGGTACTACTTGGAAGAAGGAGAGATCTCTCTGTGAGGGAGTTGCTTTGATGTTAACTAGTTCTTTGATACATTTCTGTCTTCCTACAACCTGAGACCTGCACAGCCGTACTTCAAACACCTACCCAGCTGGAAATAAGCTGAAAACCAACAGATCTTTTCCATTTTATAAAAGCACTTTTCTAAATACACCTGGGGTAAGCACCAGGGAGGATGAAGAAGTACTTAAGAAAAATGACAGTGCTAACATGAGTAAAAATGATAACAAATAGATGAGGAATTGTTTTAGGGTGGGAATTAGGAGAAAAACTCCCACCGTCCCTCTAGGACCAGGACGGACAAGAAACAGAAGTATTAAGATGTCTCCTAATCACTTGATATAATGGAGTGAATGTGATGGGGGAGACAAGGGCCTGATGACAGAGTCTATCCGAGCCCAGATTACAAAGACTATTTTTGAGAACTACAGGAATTATCTCATTTCTGCAAGAGAAACTCCAGCTCTCCAGTTAACAAAAGCTGTGACTTGGACTCCAAGTACCTCTGAAGTTGTAGGTAGATTTGTCCTGGGAGAAGGTCATTTTGTCTTGCAGAAGAAAAGCAGAATTGTTTTTACAGAGACAATACAGCCAAGTTTCTGCAGACTGCTGCCCTGCTTACTGTCCATGTGGCTGTGAAGGTTAATATGGTAGCTCAGACTTCATGTTCTTGGAAGTATGCTTTGCCTTTTACAAAATTCTATAACATCAGGCATTTAGGTCTCAAGAGCAAGCAAATGGGAGGAACCTCCCTTAAATGCCATCTGCAGCAACCCTATAACTTCATAACTCTTCCTGTCATGAAAGATCATCCATTTTCAAGTCAAAAGAAGCCTGTTCTGGGAGAGAAAAGGAAAATATGAACTTGCATCCCTAGTTTCTCTATATTGACATACAAAGAGAAGCTAAATACTGTGAATCCAATTTTAGAACACTGGTGGGTGCCCTAAATAGGTACAGATATTTATGATGGCATGTAGGATTGTGGCCTGCAAGTCACTTGGGTTCCTTCCTTCATACCTCCAGTGACCGCTTCACTCTACCTGATTTGCACACTTACTTCAGGAAGGAGTAATTTTCTCCTTGGAAATTCTTCTCTCTCTCCACTGACAATAGAAAGCCCCTAGAAGACCAGCTTAGACCAGAATGCCTAAAGCTGTATGTTGAGTCTAAGCCTACGCAACTCACTCCAGACCACAGGGAAGTGGAGAACTAAACCATCTGCTCCCATCTCGGATCCCCCCAGCCACTGGGTGCAGTTTCCTCAATGATGCCCATAGAGTGTCAGTCACCACAAATGAGAACACATGAGCTCATAGCTGCCTCTTGAGGCTAGATCCTGAGATTTTCAGGAAATATTTAGCAGCCTTTATCAGGGAGGTGTCCAAGCAGTGTTGTCATATAGCACAGTGTGAATCTCTTTATCCTCTAGTTTCCTCCTGCGCCTGGCAGCAGCACTATGGTTGAGCTCATTTTGTCCTCCCCTAAGCATGAAGTTGGGTGATCTTCTAGGAGACCCCACTACACCTTTAGCATCCAACTGGTTCCCACTCAGTCTGAAGGGTCCCAGCCACACTGCTGTTACCACCTCACTGATTTACTGGGGCACACAGCTGGCCTCTGAGATAGCTATGGAAATACCAGATCCTAAATAGGTCCTGTTGGAGATGCAGACAGAAAACCTAGGACCCTCCACCACAGGGAGACAAATACTCATCGCCCAAGGCACAGCAGGATCATTCAGTCCATTCATCCTGCCTCACTCGGAAATGCATGACAGCAATATTGCCACAACTGGAGACTGCTGGTCCCTGCAGAGCTCACAATTACAGACTAGGCAAAACACATTTATCTTAGAAGAAAAATGGCAGGAAGGGAAGCTGTGTGTGGGGTGAACCTACATCTAAATTTTAATATCCTTCATCTATTATAAAGTAAAACAAGTTTTAGAGGAAGGTGGAAAGGAGGAGGTGGGGAGGGGGAAGGTGTCGGTAGACAAGTTTCTCAGCGGAGAGTAGGGTTCTCTGCTTCTGCTTAATTGATTAATTCCTTCTTAGCAGAGTCATCTGTTTGATGTGCTTTTCCATAAAAGCAGTTCAGAAAGTTCATGGGAGTTAATCCGTGAAGATGGCTGGAGCTGCAAAGCCAAGCATCTGATTAAAGGACAAGGCGATCGCTTACAGCTTAGCTGCTTTCAAAGTTGTTCCCAAAGTCTTTGCTAACCTTCATATTTCAAAGTCCATTTCTTGGCATTGGGGAATTTAAAGGAGAAGGTTTCTTTTTAACACTACTGTTATTATTGCAATCAAAAAGCAAGTAAAATAAATTCAGAGGAAGGCCACACACAAAGTCACATGCGCACCAGGAAAAAGAAGCAGATGAAAAGATACACAGGCAACTGCATGCACACAGAGGCTCCCGTTTCACAGCCTACTCAAAACAGCTTGTTCTGAATTCAGTACATGCACTCACCACTCACAGATAAAGTCAAAGCCATTACTTGTGTCAGTGCTACCTGCCTGTACCTAAGAACTTAGAGAAACAAATAGCAGAAGCGTGTTTTCTCTGTAGGGGTTTGCATTACTGCTACTTATAACAGAACCTGGCCATCAAGACAGAAAGGTGGGGAAATACCACTAAAGGAGATGTAAATCAGGTGTGTTGGTGCTGAGTGATGTAATGAGGTGACTTAAATCCTCTGATGATGTTATACAAGGCAGTAATGATGAGGGATGATGTGGAAGAATTGCAGAGGGACGTCACACTGCTGAGTGATTTTATGATAAAATAGCAGCTGAAATTCAGTGTAAATAAGTATAGGGTGGTACACATGGGGGCGAAAAAGCAATCCTAACTTTACATATAGTGATGAGCTTTGAATGGACTATTACTTACTCAGGAATGAGTTGGTGTTTATAATAGGCAGTTCTATGAATATGTCACCTCAGCTCTCAATAGTAGTGACAAAAAGCAAATTGAATGTTAAGAATTAATAGAAAAGGAATAGATATCAAAATAGAAAGCATTATTATGTCCCTGGGTAAATTCAATGTGTGCCTGCTTCTTGAATCTTTTGAGTAGCTCTGGTGTCCCACCTCGCAGAAAGGACGCAGCAGAACTGGAAAAGGTATGTAGAAGGGCAATAGACTGATCAAAGGAATAGAAAAATGAAGTACTCTAGGAATATTTCATCTGAATAAGAGATGACAGAAGCAGAGTATGATAATGGTCTATCAGATTATGAGTGGAATGAAGAGGATGAAAGAGAGCAACTGTCTTTTGTTTCTTTGAAAAGACAAAAAAAGATGCTTGAGATGATAGCAGGTTGGAACAAAGAACCTGATTCACGCAATGTGCAGTTAATCTGCAGTTAATCCCCCCTTGCTAAGGGATACTGCAAGTGTTGAAAGTTTAGTTGACTTAAACATTTTAAACAACTTAATGGGAAAAAGAGTCATGGAATTCCTAGTAAATACAAAGATGCCTTAGGAATATTTATGATTTCGTCCCCTAGAGGCTGTAAAGCTGTAGGTGTTTCTCTGTGCTTCATCTTATACTCTTCCCTATACTGGGCTAGGTAGACTTACAGCATCTCCACATCCATCATGGGTGTTACCGATGCTTGCTTTATGTTAATGACCATTACATTAATTTCCTAGCTTCTCCAAAGGATGGTAACCTTCTTCTGTCTTTGGCACATTGTTGCATGAAAGGGGTAAAGTGGTTTTGGCAGAAAATAAACCTCCTTGCGTTCTAACACTCCTCACTGAGGTGGGAGGCTCGGTGCGGCTAGGTTTAAATCCTGAGTGATGCTCAATTCGCCACTATCAGTCCAGTCGCATTTAACATGTATTAAACTGTTACGATTTGCACACACTAACAGTGGACTGCACCTTCTGTCTAGTCGTGCTGATGAGCTAGCATGGCCACTCTGGAGTCTTTGGTCACATTCCATGAGAAATCGAAAAGACCAGCTGCTTAAACAGTGCAGTTTATTTAAACAACAGATATACAGGTTCTTAGGATTGCCGGTGATAAATACACTGTCTGCAAAGCACGTGCAAATGAAGGTATTGTTACATATACAAAACGTGCAACAAAGTTATAAAAAATACAGCCTGGCTATAAATGTAGAAAAGAGATTCTCTGGAGAAATTTCTAATTTTCCCGAGAAAGGACTCAGTATAACCTAAGTCTTGCCCACAGATGTCCCTACAGGGGGGAAGAAAGACTCAGCCCGTCGACTGGTCCTGGAAGTCAAAGACAGTCTGCAATGGAGTTCTCCCTGACTTGTTCACGATGGTGTCTTCCCTGATATCCCCACTTTCTCGGGCTATTTTTATACTATTTTTTACCTTCAAGGTGGAGTTTGAGTGACTTTATTCATAAATACCTTTATTATGATTGATATAAAATTATCTCGCTTCACATTTAAAGGTATAGTTTACGAAAAATTCAGGGTGCAGACTTAAGAAGGAGTGGTCACACCGAAGAGGCGGGTAGCCTTGAGGATGGAGGTGTGTTCTGGGATTATAATGACATTATAATGAGCAAAGTTCACACAAACAACAGCATTTCATCGAAATTTGACAAAGTCTTGGCTCAGAGTTCCAATTAGGCAGCTTATAGTACAAATCTCATTCCCATATCTGCTATACATCACAGGACAAGGCCATGGAAGATTACCTGCCGTTTCATCCCCTGTGTAGCTTCGCAAGCAATATTGTACAGGTGTTGAATTCATGCCAGCTGCAGCTGTTTTCTACCTCAGAAGCCTCTTGATTTTATACTTTTCCTTAATATATTAACAATGCTGTACTTTCATATTTTTAGCCAATTGAGTAATTGTTCCACATACAGTCAACCCCTCTCTCCCAGCTGTGTTCATCTCAGAGTCATTAGAATCAGCCTGCAGACATGTCCATCCTTCTTCCAGCAAAGATTTCTTGGGATGCTTCATCACAGCTTGTGATGTTACAGAGGACAGATTCCCTACAGCCCTTTTTTCGTTATCCTATCCATATTCCTATTTATGGTGAAGCTGTCTGTCTTGCAGGAGAACTGAGTTAAAAGATGGCCATGACCATTTTTACTTGAGTATGGCACATATCAAATGCAATACTAATAAAACCCACAAGGACAGTGATTATAGTCTCTCAGTTTCAGTCCAGACTAGTTCAAAAAAATTAGCAGCTTGGTCCTACTAGAAGATCAGTGGAGATCAAAGTTTTTTGACAATTCACAGCACCAGCATCTGGTGGATGATCGGTCTGAAATGATCAGTCAGATTTGTTTGGTCTCTGGGGGGTAGGGTCACAAAGGGTGCAATCTGGATTACAGAAAGCGAAAGCCAGGGGCACACAGCAGAGGAGCACATACCACCGATGGCGCTGGGTGGATGTGAGAAGTCTGGCTATGCAGCAGGACGAAGCATCTGCTGACAGATCTTCAGCTTCTGGACCAGGCGTTCACGTGAAAGTGAACACTTAGGAGTTGAACTTGTTTATGCCTCGAGGTCTTATTTTTAAAGTCCATATGCAGTTGGGTGACATGCCAGAGCTCTGATCTCCAACTCCAGATGAGTATCCTTGGAGGGCTGGAAACAGCTGCAGACTGTTATCTGTGCTGGACTAAAGACTATTAGGATCCTTTCTGAAATCTGGCAGTAGATGAAGCTGTCTGTTCAGATGAAGACCAGGTTTGTTGAGGATTTGTAACTCCTCCATAGCAAATACAACACAGTACAAGACAAGAGCTTTCAGAAGCAAAAACCACTTGGAATGGGGCTGGTCAAGGAAACTAAAAGTTCTTAATTTATTCCACTAATCATTTCTCACTTGATTGAAGCATCTAATTAAGGAGCACAGTCACCACTCAATCCAACAGCAGCTTGCTCCTCTACAGAGTGAATGAATTATTGAGTAGGAGCAACCAGCCTCATCTCTGCTGGGACTGGGACATCTCACCAAAGTTTAATCAACTGCAAGGTAGTTGCCAACACGTGAGCTAGTTACTCTGCACTCCTCTCATCATCAGAGTAGACTAAGAGGGACTAGTACATCTTGCCTGAGGCATCTTATATTAACACTTATAAATACTTGAAGGGTGGGTGTCAGGAGGATGGGGCCAGGCTCTTTTCAGTGGTGCCCAGTGATAGGACAAGGGGTAATGGGCACAAACTTGAGCATAGGAAGTTCCACCTAAACATGAGGAGGAACTTCTTTACCTTGAGAGTGGCAGAGCACTGGAACAAGCTGCCCAGGGAGGTGGTGGAGTCTCCATCTCTGGAGACATTCAAAACCCGCCTGGACGCGTTCCTGTGTAACCTGCTCTAAGGTGGCCCTGCTCTGGCAGGGGGGTTGGACTAGATGATCTACTAAGGTCCCTTCCAACCCTATGATTCTATGATTCTATGATTCTATGATCTATTTCAGGAGAAAGAACCCCAAATAAATTTCTTAAAAATATTAACGTTTCTTTATTGACTTTAAATGTGGCCAGGAACGATCACTTCACATGGCCAATCTCATGAACAGGATAAGCAGGGGGAAAGCATCTAAAATCATAAATGCAGCAGCAGTTGATGATGGGGACTTACAAAGGGAATGAACTATGGCAAGTAGCCAGCTCCTAACTGGCTTCTCATATGGACACTGAGGTAGGCAGTCAGTCTAGCTAGACCGTCAATCTGACATCATACTGCATTTCTTATGTTCTTGCAGAGAAGATATCTGCATTTGCTCTGATTATTGCCATGAACGATAAACAAGTTTACGGTGGATTATGTTTTGACAACCGCTTGCTCTTACATCTTTAAAATGCCAATTAACCAGGAGAGCTGATTTAGCCCAAAGTTATCAGACAAAAATACTAGTGCTGAAACATCCTTGCTCTGGATGGGTTTAAAAAGGTACCAGCCCATTTTTCCCATGCTGCAGTCCATAAGGAGATTTGTAGTTGTTTTGAGGGGTTTTTTTTGGTTTTGGGCGGTGGTGTTCTTTTCTTTTATTCCAGGGAAACAAAGCACTTAGTTGTGGGATATTAGTGAGCTAGTCTAAGGAAATGTAGGCAGGCAGAAGATGCAGAAATATTTCACTGGTATCCAGCAGCAAAAACAATCAGTGGGAATCTTGTCCGCTAAGGACTGAGCTGAACATTATCATTGGTGAGGCAGAAGATACCTTGAAGAAGGCAGAGCCCATTTGAACAACTAGAAATTCCAGACCTCAAGTCCAGTAGTCCAACTGAGTTGTGGAATGACTATTGACAGGTCTTTTTTTTAATGTGCTGCAAAGTCCCTCTCTCTCTTTTTCTCATAAGCATTGGCTGAGGTAGAAGCCAGTTGTTACGATGGATTCACGGTGCCCATTTGCAAGCCAAGATGTTGGCATGATAACACTAGGAACACTCTTTATCTTCAGCCCTGCAATGGTGATGAGAGGCCACGAGGACTAGAGAACCTGCAAAAAAAAAGCTTGTGCCAGAAGCATCTCAGAAACATGTGGGTTAGGTATGAAGGCAGAACAGAAGGTTGTGCCTTTGATACATGAGGCAAAGAGGAGGTTTAAGGTCACTCATCCAGTGGAAATTCAACCCATGTGTCCTGCATGACGATCCATAAGACCTGTCTTTCTTTCTTATAGCATCCCCCAGGCTTTGGCTGGTGAGCAGCACAAGCAACAATCAAGCTGGGGCTGGACACAGAAATTTGGAAGAGTTAAACTCTAGTTAATATAGTGGACAGGTGAACTAGTCAAAGAGTGTTATCATCTGTGGGGAAAATAACTGCCCAAAGGGATCAGGACAAGTCAGACTAAGCATACTGTAACTCTGAATGAAAATATTTGTGCTTTCTTGCAGTTCAGCTAATCCACATTAACAACTCAGTCAGATTTACTTCCCTACGACAACAAGTGCACAGTGTTCTGGGATTTTAGGACAAAAAGGCACCAGGTGCATTTTTAACAAAAGACCATTGAAGTGAAATTTGTTGGAGACCTTTCTCCTTTCCTCTTGTCAGACCAACCCTCACCCAGTTCAGCTTTAGAGAGGAGTTTATTTAGGGAGTGAGTGTGCAGAAGGTTGCTCTTCTCTGGACTGATAGCTGTCTCCAAGCACGCAGCACACAGACTGGGGTCAGCAGAGGTAGCTGAATTTTCGTTAGGAACACATACTTCTATCATGGTCTACAATTCTGGACACAGAAATCATGAGGGATATCAGACTGCCTGCTTTTACCTTTATCGTGTCTGTCTTTCACTATGTGACATCATCCTAGTGATGAAGGTCAAGCTGATCTTAGCTCCTTTCTGACTCATTGAATATTAGCAATGGCTGGAGGCGGGAGAGGCCAGTGATTTGATCTGACAGGCCAGGAGGTAGCACACCAGCAGGGCAGCAGGACACGGGATGCAGAAATGGGTGATACCATGATCCGTTGTGACAAGAGGAGAGTTTCCGATGGATGGACCAACGGCCTGAAATGACCCAGCAAGGGCAGGATAAATAGACCCATGGCCTGGTCCAGCAATAAAAACCTTTGGTCTGTGTCCATTCCCATTTCAATGGGACAAACCCAAACTAACCTTCTTTAGCTCATGATGTGATCATGGATTTATTGTTTAAGATCTCATGACGTCATGAACCAAGCCACTTTGCCAAGTCCATAGATTCTGTGGCAGAAGATAGTGCCTAATTGATGGGCTAATGTCTCTCTTCCCCTCTGTTGCAAATGAGACAACTCCTTCCAGTTACCTCAATCTCCGCTCCAGCAAAGCACATTTGTTATAGCGTGACCTCAGGCCTCGTGAATAACATTTTTCCTGCTGCAAGGCAATGGAGCACAGCTGGGAAGGTGATTAAGTCTGTGGATGAGCCAAGCCTTGTGATGGGAAGGAAACTCCCCAGAAGGCACCATCTGCCCCTTACAGCTCTGCTGCCCTTCTGTTGCTCCATAATTTTCTGCCCAAAGATGGAGGGCACTTGTGGACTGCAGACCAGGCTGGATCTAGCATATGGCCATCAGAGGAGAGAAACTATGGCAAGGACTCTCAGGCTGCCCAGGGAGGTGGTGGAGTCTTTGTCTCTAGAGATATTCAAAACCCATCTGAATACATTCCTGTGCAACCTGCTCTAGGTGAACCTGCTTTGTCAGGGGGTTGGACTAGATAATCTCCAGAGATCCCTTCCAACTGCTATCATTCTGTGATTCTGTGATTTGTGGACCCAGGAAAGAGAAACATGAGGCAGGAGCCTGTGGTATCTGTCACTCAACATGTGCCACTTGGCTAACCTGTAACTTGCATTTGGCAAAAGCCAGGAACACATCTGAAGACTCCACGTTTGCTCCCAGGTGATTTTTCCTGGACAATCTTCTGAAATGCTGTTTCTCACATTTTCAGCATCAGAGTGTTTTGAGAACAGGGGTCTTCATTCCTCTAGTCTCATGAAGGCAGGGATAGCTGGTAGCTATTTCATTTCAGCCCTTTTGCCTTCTCATCCTGTGAAATTTCATGCCAGCTGTGGTCACATGTTAGATTTCTCTTCAAGTGGCTGCCTTCCTCCACAAATTAATTTAGATTATTTAAGCTTGTCTCTCGTGGCAGGGAGGGGATCTCTTAGCGGTATGAGCTTGAAGCACTGTCTCTCTTCTTATCTTTCTCTTTTTCCCGTGCACTGAGTATAATTTTGTGGTTCTCTGCCTTCCCCCAAAATAACCTTCAGACCCAATTCTGAACTGTCATATTCATTACATCACAGCTGTCTGCAGACAGGGCTTATCACTTGCAATCCACTCAGTTACATTTGTGATTAAAACTGATTGCAAATGTGATCCTGGCTGCTCAGCCTGGAAATTGGGAACGTCTTTATAATTTCTGACAGCAGATCATGAGGCCTTAGATGAGCCTGGCAGGTCTGCAGAGGTAGGACAAGATCTTTGCAAGCCGATGAGGGTGGGAGAAGAATATGCATCTGTGAGAAAGAGGAGCTGGTGATTTGGTTAAAAAAAAAAAAAAAATAGACTCCAGAACTCTACTCCACTTCTGCATCTACTATTGCTCCGTCCTATTCACTTTGCATTCCTGGAACCATTTATCCCCTCTTTTACCAATGTAGGGCTGCAATATTAAACGTTGCAAAGTGATGGAGCCTTAAATGTGCTCAGACAGTTTGTATATTGCTCCAAAACCTGGGAAGGGCTCCAGGATCATTCTGTTGTCCTGAACCTTAGCTTCATTTCATAGATTTATATACTTAAAATTAACTGAAGACTTTAAGTTTTATATATTATCTTTATATCATAATCAACTTGTGTTTTCCCACCTACTCTCATCAAGGGTCCAATGCTTTGTGTTAAATTAAAGTCTAATTTCCAGAGTTTGTTCTGAAGAGACTGAAAATTCACCAGTTTCCTTGGGAGCTTGTTCCAGCATTTTAAATCCTCTCCTGTTTCACCTTAGTCTTTATTTTCTCCAGCCTGTCTTGAGTTATGCTTTTCTTCGTTCCCTGTCTCCTCTCCATAAGGAGGTAACCTCTCAGACTTCATTCTTATAAAATGAAGATGGTAAGTGTTTGAAATGTCTCATCAGAGATTTTTCCTCTAGAGTTCTGAGCCATTTTTCTTGTTCTCTTCTGATGTCTCTCCAAGCATTGGATGTTCCCTTGCAGGCACGGACATCAGAACTGGGTCTCCCCATTTCCTCCATACCCAGAGAAAAAATGACTTGCCT
>VXBO01008413.1:76609-101686 GCA_013400135.1 Rhinoptilus africanus
TCCTAAGCTTCCCTAGGAGGATGCTGTGGGAGACCGTGTCAAACGCCTTGCTGAAGTCAAGGTAAACCACATCTACCGCTCTCCCCTCATCCATCCATCCAGTCACACCATCATAGAAGGCGATCAGATTAGTCAGGCATGATTTCCCCTTGGTGAATCCATGCTGAGTACTTCTGATGGCCTTCTTTTCCTCCATATGCCTTGAGATGACGCCCAGAACAAGCTGTTCCATCATCTTTCCAGGGATGGAGGTGAGGCTGACCGGCCTGTAGTTCCCCGGGTCCTCCTTCTTGCCCTTTTTGAAGACTGGAGTGACATTGGCTTTCCTCCAGTCTTCAGGCACCTCGCCTGTTCTCCAGGACCTTTCAAAGATGGTGGAGAGCAGCCCAGCAATAACATCTGCCAGCTCCTTCAGCACCCTTGGGTGTATCCCATCAGGGCCCATGGACTTGTGAATGTCTAATTGACCTAACTGATCCCTCACTTGATCCTCCTCAGATGCAACTATGCATCCGAGGAATGCATTAGTTCTTCTGAGAATTCAGGGCACTGCTCTAAGACCTTGCTTCAAGTCATTGAACTGGCTTGGCTGTCTTGGAACTGCTGTTTTCCAGCACAAGCCCTCCCCCTTCTACCCATGCTTCAGGCTTTCTTTTTTTCAGAAAAGCAAACCTTTGGAGAGATCTGCCTCTATGGATCAATCTGTCTGACTCAAGGAATGGAGCTGATGTGCCTCTGTTCGGAGCCTAATCACTAGGATTGTCCTATAGTCAGCAGAGACACCCAAAATAGTCTGATTTTCTGCTGGAGATTCCCTCTTTCTCTGTATCGGCAGTAGGCTCTCAAGATCTTGGTTAGAAATCAGAGCTAAGCTGAAATCAGCCTGTGTCTGTGTTGCCATTCATCTGCTGCAATGCATTTTTCTAATGTTCAGAGTAGAGCTCCTTTTCCCTTATTACATCTGTCTATTCTTATCTTTGAAGCAGACCCTGTTACCAAGGGAAAGAAATAGCTCCTCCTAGAGGGCTGTTCATCCTAAATTATGGGTAGGATTCACCAAGTTAAGGCTGTGTGTTCACAAAAGGGGCATCTATTTCTTGAACGGGATATTTTCACTCTTTGGGGCAATTTTCACCACAATTATTATTTAAGGTTAGAAAAGGAAGACTTTATACCATTCACATCCCTTCGCTTCAAGGAACGAGTTTCCTGCCTTTATTTTTTCTTGCCTGTCCTCATTTTTTTGCCTGCCTTCATTTCCTGCCTTGGTTTCCTCTGTTTTTCAAAGAAGCAAAATTTTCTGTTTGTGCAAGTGAGACCCAGGGTGATAAGTTTTCACTCCCAGAAAAAAACCCTCCCTCTCTGGGTGAAGTATGGCATCTGTCTAACACACGGGGAAATATTTTTTGTTCAGAATAGCCCAGAGTCAGCCCCTGCTCCAGAGCAGGCTGTGTTAATTGGGACACTAAGCAGAGCACTGTATTTATTTGGAATAATAAAGAAAGAGAGAGAAATGTCCCAAATGGGACATGTTCAGGGCACACTACAGACCCTGCCACAAGGTGCCTGGCTTGCAGTGTCCTGGTTTGAAGTATATGGCTGCCAACAAATCATTGTTGTCATCTTGGCAGTGGTACAAATACCGCAGACATCTGATATTTTCCTTTGGCTCCTGCCCTGGAAGTCCCTCCTTTCAGCATCCCACTACGAGTATAGTCACTCTGTAGATCATTCTCCACAGCCACAGTTTGGGTACACTTGGGGTTGTCATTGCGGTGACCTTGCTGCTTTGGAGGCTATAAACTCACCATGAAGACCTGTGTGGATACGTGGAAAAGGATGGAGGAAAGATGCCTGGTTTTACAGACCAGTAAAAACGAAAATAAACTCCGTTGCACTGAATCTGTGGGAGATGGATGATTGCTCCCTGCAAAGACAGAGTTTGGAGGAAGAGAACATTTCCACATCTGCTGTGGGACCTGCAAACAATCCCTCTATGGCAGCCAGTCATACCATCCCTTATCTGAGTGGTCCGAGGTGGAATAAAAATGAGAGGAGTTAGCATCATCAGGCCCGCATGTTCCCTACAGCCTTTTATTATTTAGGCCTGCCAATCCAGCCTGGCTACCCAAAGCAGACCCCTGCTTTTAAATAGCATAGAAAATGCGAGGCACAGATTCCACCGCAGTATGCCTGGGACATTCAGCTTCAGTGTCTAAGCCAAAATTAACATGCAACTTGCAACCAAGAGGCTGCTAGTGACAAGCAGCAGCTTTGAAGGTCACCTCGCCTCCAAGTAAATAAATAAACAGTAAATAAGGAAGCAGGCAGCAATGAATAAACCAGGCAAAGCAAGAGACATTCCACTGGCTTGGACTTGATATTTTTTTTAATTTCTTCTTCGCTCTCTTCACTTTCATTTCCCCAAAGGTCGGGGCTAATAGGAGACCCCTCTTATTGCTCATGCATACTGCAGCATCCTCACCTTCCTGCCTATTTCAGAGACCCTGCTACCAATTCAGAACCTGAGCTGAGAGCGCAAATAGTGTCATCTCCAGAGCTGATTACTTTAATGAGACCTTCTATCAGTACCAGGGCATGACAGGTGGGAGGATCTGTTGCAAATACTGTATTTGCCTCTAGACCAGAATCTATGCCCTTCTTGCTAAAGAGAAATCATGGTGCCAGGTATTTGTTTTTCCATGCTTCTCTCTGCCCTGCCTAATGAGATTCTGGCTCCGCAGGCTGAGAGTTGACTTTTTCCAACCCTTCTTCCAGCTTGGCCACATGGCCAGAGAAGGCACAGTCTGAAATCATTCAGAGTGCTGTGCCAAAGCTATTTCTGATTGGTTTTGTGCCGTGCTGGATCAATCTGCCGGATCTGAAGAGATGCTCACAGGAGGATATACTGGAGATAGGGACTTGATTCAGCTCTTTCTTCTTCAGCAGAGTATGCATGCAGCCAAGGGGGGACTCTGCCTCACTTCTCAAAGTGCCTGGTCTCTTGGGCATCCATCCTACACATGTGTTCCCGGGCTTCCTTCCAGAGTGAGCCACTGCAGGCAGAAATCTGGGCAGGCTGACAGGACAATTTCACTGGGACGCTCTCCAGAGAGACACAATGCACATACTGCACTGACTGGGTCTAATGCTGTCCCAACAGGCCTTGCTCCCTCAAACTGTCACACTCCAGGTCATAAAACACATACTCTGGCACCAAACTTCGAAAATAACACATTGAGGGGCATGATATACCTTGCTGCCAAACAACGCAGCTTCACTGGGACTAAATATTGCGTCAACGTCATTGACTACTCCCACACAGAGTCCAGCAGAAGCCAGAGCTGGATCACAGGGAAGGTTTTTTTCCTTCTAAAGGAATGTGCCCTCTGAACATGCTCATATCCCCTGAACATACTGATCTTGTCCTCCTTGGTCTGCCAACTCACTGCATTGTCCCTGTCACTTTTACGATGAGACCCACCAATCCATCTACAGTAGAAGAGGCTGATGGATTAGCATCTCACCCCTCTGCTATCCACCTCACCCATGTGTGCTGGATACATCTTATATATTTTATACATATATATTTTTTCGCATTTATATATAAATAAATAAAGATGGGATCCCATGTGTTCTGGGATCCCAGAAGACCTAGAAGGGTTTTTCTTCCTCTATGATGGGGAATAGCGGGGTACATCTCAGTGCCATGTTCAAGCCTTCTTAAACACAGAGTGGATGCTATGTCTGGGCTGGAACCAGCACTGTGGAGAGAAGCCCTCATAAAACTCCATGTGTTCCTACCTGTTTACAGGTCTGGGATTTGACTTGCACTGCAGAGAAAATCGGGATGTCTGCTTTGGGAAAACTGGAGTAACACTGAACCTCATCATAAGACCCTATAACTTTGAGAATAAATGAATCCTCTGAAAAAAGTGTCCCTAAGGGAATGAGGGGACAGGCAACAGGACTTGTAGATACTCCAAGAATAACCAAAACTGGGATTTGGCATTAAAGAAATACAATTTGATGGTGTTTTCTAATTATTGTTATAGCCACAGCCCCTTCATGTCTTGACCATAGGTATCAAACCCTTACCTTGTGACTTAATATGCCTCGTGTCAAATGTTGTGAGAAAGCAAGCTGAAACTTCTGTTAACACCTCACCTCATACATCCAAACTGAGCCATCATACCAGCTCCTTTCAAGCACTGCAGCAAGATGTTACAACCAGGAGTGTTGTCACTTCCAGCTTTTCCAGCAGCTCAGGAGGAAAAAGTTGGGCCCCAACATAAAGTGTAACCCACTGAAGCTCTCCATTCACTCACCTGCAAGTCTAGTGGGGTGGCTCTAGTCCTGCTCCTCCCTACATGGCTGGCATGTGGCTCTGTCCCCTCAAATGGCTAGAGCCATCTCTGCAGAAGGTAGAAACTGGCTGGCAGGAGTCCAGGCTGTCTTCTTATTTCCTCACTATTGAATCTTCTCCAATTAACATGATGGTAATTGTCAGCCCATGGGCCAGAGATGATTAATCAGCGATTTTCTTTTTCATTCTTTGTTTTGTTTTTTTTGTTTGTTTGTGGTTTTTTTTAAAAAAAAAAAAACAGCTGGGAAATGTCATTGTCCCCTTCAGTAGACTTTGAAAGCTCCTCCATCTGGATAATCTAATTCCCGATGTAAATACAGAGAAAAGAGGGAAGAGAAGAATTGTGTCCCAAGGGAGCCCCTCCGCCCTCCACATCTCCCCATCTCTGCCTGAGGTGACTTCCTCCCCCTTCCCTCATTGTCCTGGCCTTTAGGAACAGAGCCAGACACTCCGCTGAAGGGGAACTGAATAGGTGACAGTAAATTGAAATTAACATCCAGCAGCAAGGAATACAAAGCAATGATTAATGACTTTTTAATGCTCCACTGTTTTACACTCGGAGCACTTTGTTTTAATGGTGTATACCGGGGATGGAGAATAAAAAGTGTGCGTATGTGGGAATACAGCTTTGTACACACATATCTTTCTCACTCTCTCTGTAATTTTCACAGCTAAGCAGAGACGATCCAGCATTCTCTAGTTTAGAATTACGTAGAGAAGCCTTATATCTAGCTCATCTCATCACAACTAAAAATGGAACGGAACAAAGTCATTAAAAGAAATGTCTTTTAACTAGCTGTTACCCAGATAATTGTTTTTCTGCTTTTGGTTCAATTATAATGGAGATCACTTGATTAATTAGGTAACTTTCTATAGCCTCCTCCACCCTTGCCCTAAGGAAGGCTACAGTTAGGCTTGCTGGATGATAATTACTTGTCTTCTGGCCTGTTGAAGAGATATGTCTTCTTTAGGACCACCTCCATGGGTTACAATTTCAGTCATTCATCATTTTGTGTGTTGACATATGCCAGTAGTTACCGACATCACTTGTTTAGATGAACACTTAGAAAAGCCATACATCCATCATTCATTCTTAAACAATGCTTTTCCTCTTATTTTTTTAATAATAATAAAAAAATACCTTCTATAAGCATTTTCAAATTTCTGTCCAACAACACGGTCATAGAAGGTTGGAGCTGAAGTTCATCTAGTGTGACAGGAGCCAACATCTAATCAAATGCTGTGATTAGCAGTAGACTTCATCAAGGTCAAATTGGATAAAACTGTGATCAAGTGATACAGTTATTAATAAGTGAGATAGTTATTAATGATCCTCTCTGCTCTTGGAATAGCTACTCATTTCACCTGCTTTTGAATGTCTGCAGAGTAGACCTTTCCTTGGGATCTGGTGGTCTATATTACTTTATAGTCTGTGGAAAGAAACAGGGGCTTCAGGTATGACCTTGTCTTCTGAAGCAGATATCTAGAATATGTCTTGAATGTTTCTCTTGAAGTAGCTTTTTCCCCTTGGGAGAAAAAGAGTTGGATTACAAGTTCAGATGGTGATACCCACCTGTAGATACCTGCAGGTACCTGAGAACTCCTCCACTCTTCCATGCAGGCTGATCACACAACCTTTGTTTTTAGGAAGCTGATTTAAAACATTTCTGCTCAATAGCGCACTGCAAAAGATTTTTAGTGGACTAGGTTCCCACATTTCCCTCAGAAAAAAAATCCTATCAGAGGGATCATTTGGAGCAAACAACAGTCTGTTAGAAAGAGAATAATACAACGGCATCAGACTTGGCAAGTGCCTCCTCCAGGAAACCAAAGCATTTTGTACTTTATAGCTCGACACCACATTGACCCTACTGAGGTTTCTTTTTCATTCTGTAGGAACAAATGCAGGGAGATTTATACCTGGGAATATCACTTGACACAAATTGAATACTGGGTATAATTATGTATAAATGCTCCCCTGTTACAGAAAAAAAAAAAAAAAGGCTTTCATATTCTGGTTTGTGGGTTAAAAAAAGAAAACAAAGGCAGTATACTCTTTAGTCAGACAGAGAAGAAATGTTTGTTAGTATTACTATTGATTAGTAACTATGACAAAGCTCTAAGAAGCACTACTATGAATTTGATACAAGGAGTAGCTGAAGGATCAAATTGGAGAATACATGGTCTAGAGCAGGATTCATGCTGCCGATGTTCAAGTCTTTGATTCTCTCTGCTGTCCTTATAAAGAACTACTGGCAACAACTCTTTCCCATACCCTTACAACTGCTGGTAACCTTGAAGTAACATCTTGGAGCAGTGCAGAGGCCCAGCTGGGCTTTCTGGAAGTGAGGTTCTTCTGGAGCATCCCATGTTGTTCTGGATGGCAGAATATACACAACACTGCTTCAGTCTCAGCTGGGAAATCTGACAACACTGGGAACTGTACCAAGCATGAGAATAACAAACATGATGCTGTGATGGCTAACAAATGAAAGGGAAAAATCCAAAGGAGGTAAATCACCACCCTATGTATCCCATAAGACCAATGTTAACGGATTTTTTTAAATCAACCTGTCACTACCACAGACTATTCTATTTCCATAAAAAACCAGAGCATATTTGGGACCTACATGTGGCATTTTCAGGGGTTAATGCCCTGAGAAATATTTTAAGAGAACTTGGGCTTCTCCTTGGAAAGACTTTGGCAAAGCAGTAAGACATGTTTCATGAGTGATGATATTTTCATGGCTATGATGTTGATGATACCAAAAATGGTTTGCAAACAGGAAAAGTTGTTACAGGATAAGATGCTCATAATTGGTTTGATGAAGCCTGAAAACACATCCCATCTCTCAACACATGATGTTTTGCCTTAGCATGAGCTCAGGAATCATTGGCAACCACTAAGGACAGCTTATCTGCCATCCAGAGAGACCTTGACAGGCTTGAGCGGTGGGCCCATGCAAACCTTGTGAAGCTCAACCAGGCCAAGTGCAAAGTCTAGCACATGGGTCAGGGCAGCACAGAATCACAGAATCGTAGGGTTGGAAGGGCCCTCTGGAGATCATCTAGTCCAACCACCTGCCAGAGCAGGGTCACCCAGAGCAGGGGGCACAGGAACGCCTCCAGGCGGGTTTGGGATGTCTCCAGAGATGGAGACTCCACCACCTCCCTGGGCAGCCTGGGCCAGGGCTCTGCCACCCTCAAGGGAAAGAAGTTCCTCCTCATGTTTAGGTGGAACTTCCTGTGCTCAAGTTTGTGCCCGTTCCCTCTTGTCCTGTCACTGGGCACCACTGAAAAGAGCCTGGCCCCGTCCTCCTGACACCCACCCTTTAAGTATTTATAAGCATTGATAAGGTCCCCCCTCAGTTGTCTTTTTTCCAGACTGAAAAGAGACCCAAATCCCTCAGCCTTTCTTCATAGGAGAGGTGNGTCCAGTGGAGGCCATGAAGATGATCAGAGGGCTGAAGCCCCTCTGCTGTGAGGACAGGCTGAGAGAGTGGGTGTTGTTCAGCCTGGAGAAGAGAAAGCTCCGGGGAGACTTTATAGCCCCTTGTAGTCCCTAAGCGGGCTACAGGAAAGCTGAGGAGGGACTCTTTACCAGGAAGTGTAGAGTTAGGACAAGGGGTAATGGTTTTAACCTGAAAGAGGGGAGATTTAGATGAGATATTAGGAAGAGATTCTTTACTGTGAGGGTGGTGAGCCCCTGGCGCAGGTTGCCCAGAGAAGCTGTGGCTGCCCCATCCCTGAAGGGGTTCAAGGCCAGGTTGGACAAGGCATGGAGCAACCTGGGCTGGTGGGAGGCATCTCTGCCCGTGGAAGGGGGGTTGGGACTGGATGATCTTGAAGATCTCTTCCAACCCAAACCATGCTATGGTTCTGTAATCATTCTATGATAGAGTGATCTCTGCCTGCGCTATTACCATAACTTTGAGTCTTTGGAATAAGCATATACCTCTCCCGCTTTCTAACTGGCAGCAGAGATGGGGAAGGTATGTATGTCAACTGACTGGTCCTTTCTCTCTGTCTCAACCCATATATACATAGATACCACTCATCCACACGCACACATATAGATGATCTTCACAACTGGGGAAGATTTTCCCTTGTGAAAATGGAAAGTACTCCAAAAAGACCTGGGAGGCACAGGATGGATTACAAGTCTACCACATCACATCCTAAGGACTACAAAATGCAGAGTGATCATAAGTTTCAGACTTCTCATTCCTAACCCTTTTTCCCTACCGTGTTGCGACAGACGTTTGGAAGTTTTGGATGAGGCACCGCTTGTGAAGATGGAATAGTTCATGCTTTCCTGTAAGGGGAATTCATCACAAAGGCTTTTCTTTCTCTAATTTTTCTGTAAATGTAGACTGTACTACCTGCTTCTTTTATGCACAGAAGTGACCCTCATAACAGTGTATCAGCAGAGTTAGAGAGATGGAGAGTGCTCAGATACCTACCTGTCCATCTCTGTAGGAAGCACACAGTCCAACATAGCGTAACCTTTATTCTGCTGCTCAGAGACTGTTCGTTTATCATCCTTTGCTTCAACTTGCCTTTTTATTCAAGTCCTCCTCTGCTAACAAGGGGTCTTTGTGACTGTCACTTGCAAAGGGATCTGCTCTTCCAGATATGATGTATTGCATGCTCAATTTATTATGGCCAATGAGCAGATCTGCAAATTGCATGACCAGATCTGCAAACAGCATGACAAACTGCACTTCAGTGCAGCCTCCTTCCCTTCAGTATTAATCTTCTCTTCCTTAGTCCCCTGACTCTCTTCATTAGCTCTATTGTTATTACAATACTCACTCCCACTTTCACCTCCCCACTGCTCTTGTTTTTCCTTTTCTTTGGCTCCGACATCAGATTTGCTCAGACGACAATCTGAGATTCACAGCTCGCTCCCCTCCCTCTTAGCACAGGGATTCAGGACCTAACAGCAACAGGCAAATAGATCATCTCCTAATGAAGGAAAGGTTTCTCTTAGCCACTCAGGACCAATGGCACATTTGCCAGCAGTTTTTTATCCAGACAGCACTGAACACAGACACATATCCCATCAATGATATTACAGTAAAGGGTTATTTGAACATAAGTGGTAGCAATGATCAGTCTCTTGTACCAAAAATAATGCTAATATTACTACTACTAACAAAACAAACCTATTCATGTGATTGGATGGTGAGTGGGCTGAGTTCCCATGGCAACTGTCGACAGTGAAGCTTGTAGGAAGAAAGTAAGTATTCTGTTTGAAACGGTTCAGATTTCTGCCACAAAGTTCACACAGCATAGAAACGTGCATCACATTCCTTTATTAGCTGCACAAATTGCCCCCTACCCCCTAGGAGTCCCCCAGAACTAAACTATCCATGTTTGGTCTGCATTTACCTTTGCGGTGGGGAATTTGTACGAGACAGCGTAGTGAAGGGGATCCCAGCTGATGGATGCCTCCACTCAAACTGGGTGCTTTCATCCCCCTTGCAGTCCGCATTGCTGTTGGCATTTTGTTTCCACCTGAGATTCGAGCAAGAGCTGACCTTGGGATATCTGTTACTCAATTAGAATGTGGTACAGACAGTCCTGACGCTGCCTGACCATCCCTGCCCAGCTCGAGGAGGCCTTGCCTTTAGGCAAACCAGCGCTGCATACATCTGGATTTCAGAGCTGGCTTGGGCTTAACTTTGGCCAATGGTGGAGAGGGATGATTTCTGCATAGTATCAAAGAGAAACTTGCCTTTCCTGTAGCTTTGGTCCTCCATGAAAAACTCCAGATACCATGTACTTGAGCACAACTGTAAAAGGGAAGGGCGCCAAAGTATGCACAGTGTACTGACAGCTGAGATGCTGCAAAGAAAAGCCAGGAGAGCTCTGTCTGCTTAGGGAGCTAAGCAAAACCCTCCCCTGGGGTTTAAATTGAACTCCCTACAAAGTCCTCAAGAAAAGTGTGACTCAAATGGGAGACGGGCGAATCCTGCTTTACATCTGAGCTAACAAGCCACCCAGATCGCAGTAAGGGTGCAAGGCATGTACCAAAACCTGTCTGAGTGTCCTTTGCCTTTCATGCAGTTCCTTCCAGGGGACAGAGGAGTTCTTGGGCCGTTTGTGTAAAAGAATGAGAAAGAATCTCAAAGCACCGCAATACAAAGGACTGTGAGACAATCTCACACAGAAACATATCATAGAATCATNGCACTCGGTAAACACTGTAAGGACAACACAAAAAGGATTTTACTGTGGGGTTACTTTCCAGATGGAGTTAAGGGTGTTGTCCTCAGAAGAAACTCAAAATTACAGCCTATAGATGTACCTGTCCCTGTGCAGATCCACCCAAGCTCTTTGGAAGTACTAGGGAGTTCTGGTGATGGCAGCTTGTAGGGTGGGACACAAAGCCAGTTGCCTCCAACAATTATGATGGAAAAAAATAATAAAGCAACCTTCCAGTAGTTCCTCGTTCCAACGTGTCTTTCTCCAATTCGCCTCCCTCTCTCTCCCCCTTTGATACCACTTTCCAGAAGTCTGGTTCTGAAATAATCCTTGACACTCAGAATAAGCGTTCATACATTGGATTATTAAGCGATCTACATATGAATGGCAGCACCCGCCACAACCCAAGAAACAGCCGCCGAAGTAAAATGCTAATGTGCTTGACTCTGGGAGAAGGCAGGGTGCGAAGATTCTTCTCTTGTTCTCCACAATGTGTAGGGTCAACGACATGTTGTTGCTACATACGTCCAAACTGTATCTCCCCAATGCGGTTAGGGGGAGGCAGGTGGAAAGGAGATAGACTCATTAGGTTGTGGTGGATGAAGAGTGGTCACAGCTCTCCTAAACCAGATAGACCCACCAGGGAAATGGAAGTAAAGGTCTTTTTGGAGAATGCAGCCACCCACAGTCTACCCATCCTATCTACAGGAGGATGGATGCGTTCACATGCAAAGTATATAGAGGGATGGAGAACATCAGGTAATTTCCTTACACAGTGCTTGGGAGTGTGAGTAGATCCCTGTGTCTGTGTATGAAAGTCTCTGGGCAGGAAAACAGGTTTGGCTTCACACTTGGCTTGCAGGGTCGAGACACCTAGTCCATGTTTTGAGGAGGTGGAAAAAGAGAAGTGCTTAATTTCTCTGTTGAGGAACAGAGACAAACTGACTTGTCTATGGTAACCAAGAAAAAAGAAGATTCACTCCATTAAAAGCTGATGCCTGGAGCTACTTCTATGCTTTGCACCCTATACCCTACTGAAAAAAAAAAAAAAAACCCAAACCAAAACACTTCTAGGGAAAGCTTCTCTTGTAAGAGTTTACGATAATCAGACCCTAATAGTACCTATCTCCTCCTTTACCATGAACAGAGCTACAGATGCCTAGCTCTGAGATAGACAAATAAAGCTGGTTTAGTCCCACCCAGGAAAACTGTAGTTAGATCTGGACCTGAACCTGTACCTACCAAACACAACCTGACTGCTATTTGTTATCCTGCAGCTACCTTCACATGGAAAATCACCAGTGCAAAAGTGTTCCCGGGCACAGGAATGTAGGTGCTCACTGTGCTTTGATGTTAGGTTGTCTTCTGAGGTGGTTTTAGTCCATGCCAGCTTGCATGCTCCCTTGAAATTCCAAGGCATGGTTTGAGGGTAAGCACGGCCATGGATATTCCCAACAGGCTGTTGGTATGCAGCCATCTCAGACACCATCTTAGCCAACAGTCCAAAGAACTGGGTTTTGTTTGTTTGGTTGGTTTTAACTAATTTGTATGGCTGTAAACTGTGGAGAACTCTGAAATAGATATGGCACAAATATTGCAGAAGCAGTTTGTCTTGATCCCAAAGGCTTCAGAGTCTAAGGGAACAGGAGACAGGAAGATGGTGAGGGCAAGAAGAGAGGCGGTGGCTGGGCTGATGGGTCAGTTGACGTCTTACATCTTACACCTACAATCTAAATCCTGTGTCTTCTGAAGATGAAACTTTTATCTGAAACAACAGACAGGCAAGACTCACACAAAGGAATCTACCTTCCCTGGCTGAGAAAGAAATTTGTCCAGGCAGTGGAGTGAAGAGGAAAAGGGGCAGATGGTATCCCGGGCTCTTGCTGTTGATAACATTTCCCTGTAAATCCCAGGTAAGGTGACATCTCAAACTGGTCTCATGGGACCTATGGTGCTAAATTTCACTTCCTTCCAGCCCACTATTTTCAGGTGTCAGGGGGGCATTTATGAATCATATGGAGGGTCTCAGATGATCTCTGGCTCCACAAACAAAAAGGAAGCAGGCTAATGACTTTGAAACCGACCTATGTGACACCAACTGCAGACAGTTGGAGAAAAGAGGCTTCAAAAAGGAGGTGTTTGGGGGTTTTTTTTTCCCTAAAAAAGTGGATGGAGCTTGACTTATGATTGAACATGATGTCTCTGAGTTGTCCAGCTGAGATTCTAATGGAAGGAAAATGTGGTGGCTACTGTGGAGGAAATCAGGCCAAGGAATGGACAAAAAGGTGGCCTGAAGATGTCTGGCTGCAGGGAGAACCTGAAGGAAGTATTATAAACGTGATGTGTCAGCAGAGAGGAACAGAAGTGAACAACCCATCAGCCTGAGGATATTAAACTTCCTACTTAGCTCTTCCAAATTGACTGAGAGGGATTAAAGGCAACATTAATATGTACGTAGCAGGATGCTGCTCCTCCATGATCTCCTGGCTCTAATATTTTTGGAAAAGCTGGAATCCTGGAGACAAAGTGTTGTCTCTCAGGGTTTGTCTGCTCATTGGTATTATTGCCCTGTCTTCTAAAATCATGCCCAGATGAGAGGGAAGGGAGGACAGTGTCCATTATGGAGAGAAACTAGAGGGATAAGCATTGATCTGGGTGGGAGCAAAGGGTACCTCCTTTTGACAGGGGTTCTCAACCCAGCCATTGACCTGCGTGTTTTTACCTCCTTGGCAGGGGTAAGAGGGCTTAGGGAGGTCTAAGCCAGACAAAAGCAGCCTAAGAGCTGTGGAGACCACAGCTTAAGGTGTATGTGATGAGACTTGTCTTAAGGGAGGGAGGATGTTGAATAAATTCAGCTACCGCTTGCTGGCTCCACTCTATCAGCGTTGGTTTGCAGAAAAGTCAGGCTGAGAGAGAGACAGGAGTGTCAGCATTATTTTGGTTCCTAAGCGCTCAGGAGTCTATCTCACATCCATTTTGGGGCAAGGGGTAAATCCAGAGGGTTCACCTTTGCTCCAGCCACTGCTTATGCATTTTGCATGAGTGAGTGAGTCATTGGACAAAACCAGAAGCACAGTCTGGAAAGGGAACCGGGACTGAATCTTGCTTTATCGCTGTGTTACAAAGACAGAATGCTCGAGCTGATTTGGGTTCCCATGTCTCTCCCTATGGAAAAGGAATCCACACCAGCCTCCAGCCTGGTGTCATATTGGGAAAAAGGAGCAATGGGACCTATGACCTCTCAGTCCAGGGAGGGACTGTGCACCTAAGGGTACTCTGCTAATGTTTTTTTTGCAGGGAGAGCAGGGTAATACAAACTCTGGGCTGACAGACCTGCATCTGTGTCAGCAGTTGGTCAAGGTCCAGTTTGGGATTTCGTTCCAGCTGCCTTTAAGGCTTTGCAGAGCATCAGGAAGCAACAAAGATATGCCCAATAAAAGGGATGAGTAATTAACAAGTCCTGAATCACCTGGGAGCCTGGAGCAGCCAGAAAGTCACGTCAAGAAAATCCTCTTGCCCCTTGCCCAGCTGCTGATACATACTGAATTAAGAGGACACCAGAATGCAGAGGGCTGCATGACTTGTAGGGAGAAGACAGAGGGTCTTACTGAACTTTTGCAAAATCCCTCTAAGACCTTAGCAGGGTCTTTCTAAGCCATGGGCTGAATGAAGGGGGACAGAAGATTTTTTTTTTTCTGCCATATAAATGGATCTTCCCAAGTGAGGCACTAGGTTGAGAAAAGTCTGTGGCTCTCCAAAGGTGGTGGAGACAAGGAGGCAGCTGGCTGAGGCTCACCTCCATGGTCTTCTGCAGAGGAGGTCACATTCCCCATCTCTCTCTCCGAACATTTCTCTTTCTTCCTTCCTTCCTCATTTTGGTTGCAAACACCAACAGCTAGCACAACAGGGACACTTTGGATGCGTCTTGTACATCCAAATAAGACACAGGCAAGAAGCCGTTATCAGTGAGGAGCCATGCATCTGCTTGCCTCACCCTGGGGAAGTCATTGGATTTCCTTGGGTTCAACTGAAACCAGAATCTGTCACAGAATATTTGCCCTGCTCCGCCATCCAGGGTTTCTCTAATTAATAAATTGTCGACAGTGATGTAAGCATCATTTTGAGGAAGCATAAAGTGTATTACTTACTTTGATAGGGTTCAAGCACCAGCTCTGATTTTTACCTCTATTTATTATATTTTTTTTTAAGTGTGCTGTGGAAATGTGTCACCCCTTGTGATTATACTATGGAAAAAAAATTACAGAAGTGACACAAATTACTAATTACTTTATTATGCAGTGATTAAAAAAAAAAAGGAAAAGGAAAGAATGAAAAGCTAGAAGTTGCTTCAGCAAATTCTATTTTTAAAGAAATAATTATTAGGTTTCAAATGTGCTAAATTAAGTAATTCTCTGCCAGATTTCTTCCCCCTTTTAATCTTCATTCTTGGCTGCGTGGCTGGCTTTGCAGTCAATGCTCTGCAAGGCTACTGGGCTTAGCCCCATATTATTATTATTAATTATTAGCAGTATGGCAACATTCTCTGCCAAACACAAAACCGTGCTGCCTGTACAAGGTGCTACACAGGCACCGAGTGAGATGTGAGGCCAAGAGAGCTTCTGGGCAAAATAGACAAAGCAGCCAATGTTTATATGTTTTGCAGAGATGCCTCATGGCTTGTCTCAACTGACACATGCTGGAAGCCCTACAGGGGGTCAGGGGACACGAAAGGAGCCTGGGGGCAGATCACAACACAGAGGAAAAATATTTTTTGCAGCTGGGATGCGTGTTTCTGAACGGTCTACAGAAAGGAGGCAGGAGGTGTCCTGATGTGCAACCACTATGGTGCTTATTTGCTTTAGCTTTGGGTGCTGTGGCTTTCTGAGGTGCCAGAAGTTCCCTGGGAAGGGGTTTTTCCCCAGACCTCCCCATGGTAGTGGTATCTGATTCTGCAGGGATGTGAGAAAGCAAAATGAGCTGTTCTCACCCTCCCTAAGGGAGGTGCTCAGGGATCAGAGAAGCCAGAAAGGATGGCCTGAACCGTGGTCTGGAGTGAGAGAGACTCAGATTTTTCTTTTTGATGGGGTCTCAAGTTCAGGCAGGACGGGCCACTTGGCAATACCATTGTCTGAAGATAATCACAGTAACTTCAGGCTACACCATGGATGGGAAATCTCTGATTTCTAAGGATCTGCTCAGCACTTCAAATACTCCTTTCTCTCCAATCCCAAGCTGCAGGGAGATGTTTCATATCATCCTGGATCACAGAAATGCATGCTGACAGTTTAACAGCCTGCTTCTTTACAATGTTTAGGCACACTCTGTGCCAGGATAACTATTGCCCAACTTTGTGCCAAGTTCAGAACATCCTGTTTCTCTTATTCTTTCCTGTCATACAGATTTTGGTAAGCCTGTGTACCCCAAACTCTCCCAGGACCTCCCCTCTCCCCCTCCTCTGTAATTAAACAAGAACCGTTGACAGCTGCTGTCGAAGCCAGTTCCAACTCTCCAGAAATTCTCAGCAAATAATAAGAGAAGCTCTGAAATAAAAAGTCACATTAATTCAACAGAGGAGAGGCAAATTCTCAGCAGCCTTAAGGGACCTTAGTACAGAGAAGCGTCGCTGACACTACACAAGAGAAAGGAAAAGCAATGCCTAAATTTTTTTGCTGCCTGGTGAGATACAAGAACCAGGTCACAGAAAAGGGGAGGGTTTTGCAAGGAGTTTCTTTTTTTCCCACTTTTTACCTCCAGAGCTGTATCATTGCACTGCACAGGGTGTCTAAGTTGGAGTATCAACTCTAACTCAAGAGATCCCATTATGAGAGGGTGCACCCACCATTGGCCTTTGTGGGGCCAGGGCAAAGTCACCAGGGAGACAAATGGGGCTGGCTGAGGTATGGAAAAGGATAACTTTTGGAATTAACTTTCTGACACTGTTTTTCTTGCCAAGAGTTTGAAACACCATCACCTCAGAAAGGATTTGCTGGGGGCATTTCTTTAAGTAAGGAATTTGACAGATATTCTTGCTCTGCTGAACTTGCTTTGCTGACTGCTTGGTAAGTCCTTTAAAAAAGGGCATTGTGATAAAAAATGTCACATAATTAAAAACACTGTAATTGCTAAAAACATTCTCATTAACAAAAAAGTTTTGCCTTTCAAATTCCCTTATTCAGGCAGCTCTTTAAGCTTTTAAGCCTTCAAGCACCAGTAAATGACATATTTGCTAAGAATGGCTAGTTTACATCAGCAAAGAGATTGGAAAGGGAATCTGGGTTTACTGCAGATGGAGGGGGAAGCGTTTGATGGTAGCACAGACTGAGGTTCTCAACTTCCAAAAAGTACTCCTCTTTTCTTATTCAAACTCATAGGTGAAAGTTGAGACGCTCAAAATCTCAAAGCCATGATGCCAAGATGATACTAAAAGGGAGTGACCTTTTTCTGGAGGGTGTGACTTTTCACTTGTGCAAAGGCATGGAGAGGTCACATCCCAGGGCTCAGAAGGAATTAGCTGAGTAGGTCAGGAGGAGATATGAAAAACAGAGAGTTTCGGTGTCGGGGAACATTTGCCAACGAGATCCAGCTATGATATCAAGCAAAAGGAAGCAAACTTTAGCCCAAATTCTCCCAAATCAAGGTCCACTTGTTATACAGGTTCCATATTGGCCTACCTATTGTCCTCTGTAGCTATTCAGTAAACAGCTTGACCTTTGACTGCCCCATATCCAAAAGGCAATATAACAGCCTTCCCAAGATCCAGTGACATGTCTGGGACCATCGCCTCAAGGTTAGGTGGGATAGCCAAACCATGACCACAGTACCATATTCCATCTGTAGAGATGTGGTATTGGGAGAGTGCTCTAAGGCTCACCACCCCAGCATAGTTGAGAAGGATGCTGTACCATCAACATGATGGTCCTGAGCCTTTCCTGCTAATGACGAACGTTGTTTTCCATTTCAGCATGACACCCAAGGCTTAATTTATGCCTATCTCCAAAACATTTTCACCTGGATGCTTCAAAATTGATCCCATATCCTGACTCAGGACACATGCTGCTATGCTAGTCTGGACTAAAACTGCCTGGAGGACACATCTAGGTTACTTCTACTCTATCTTAAAATGGTTATTTAACAAAAAACTCTTTGTGTCCCCATTTTCTTGGCTGTGATGCAGACACTGCCACTGTCCTTCTGGGCCTTACAATCAAAGGTAGCAGTCACCTCCAACACAAAAGTGGTGTCATTGTGAGTTGTCGTCACCTTGATGTCTTTGTAAGGACTGTGAAGTTCATGATGGGGTTTCTTCCTCCTCACTCTTGGGTCCCTCCAGGGGCATTTTCCTCCCCGCTCTCCTCACCGCCTGCTCCCTTCTCCCTGCTCCCCAGCCCCAGCGGCAGAGCTGCCCAGCGCCCAGCCCGGGCACACAAAGGGCTGGTGTTTGCTGGGCAGTGCCTGCCCGGGGCGGCAGCCCTTGGCCGTGCGGGGTGTCCCCAGCGCTGAGCTCAGGCAGGTCGGGCACGAGCCCTTGGCCAGGGGACACTTGTGATGAGAGGGACACCCAGCTCAGGGCACGGCAAGCATGGAGGCATGCTGAGACCCTGCAGTGTAAGGTCTACACAAAACTTGAGCACTAGATTTCCACTAGTGATGGCCAACATCATATTGAGTGGGCTACAGGGCTGAATACACGCCAGCCCAGGCGACAGGTCAGTCTGAATAGAGAAGAAGCTTACAGCCACAGTTATCTGCCAGTGTAGATAAACCTAAAGAGAAGATAATAGGAGGAAATGATGAGAAAAAATTGAGACAATAAAAGATCTCTGTTGATGACTCCAGAAATGCAAAAGAAATGGATTTACTTTATATCAAAGCTGAAAAAGAATACAAAAATTATAAGGCAAGCTGGTTGCTTCTGACCCCAAATAATTATTTTGAAAGGGAAATAAACATAGAAAATACGGAGAATCATGTTTGTGATTCACTGACCTGAAAATAAGCAGTTTTGTTTGCATGTTGAGTTTTAAAAGCAAAGTGTTTCAGTCAACATGGGACAAAAACATGTTGATGATTTCAGTTTTGGCCCTTGTCCTTTTAGAAATCTGGATCATTTTTTGAAGGAAAATAGTACTTTGAAGCAACGGAAAGATTCTTCTTAAAACTGTGCAAGCACAAGTTGTTTATTTTTCTGGAATTTCCCTTTTGTCTCTTCTTTCCTAGCCCAGATTACTCATTAAATTTAATGTGAATTTGCAAATAATTTCAGACTTCTTCCCAACTCCCTTTTTTTTTCAAGGGAATTTACTACTCTCTGTATATGCATACATGTGAGTGTGTATACATATCTATATATGGATTAAATTCTCAACTCTACAGAAAGATTCATGAGGAGATTGAGGAATCAGAGATTGCCTGCTCAGGAGGGGTTAGGGTAGGCTCACGATAACTTCTATCTTTGCAACTACAAGGAAGTCTAAGCTCGAGCAAGGAGAAGGCATTTCAGATGTCCTGTTGCATTTGCTGCCAGACTCTGGCTCCCTGGAGAGACGAGGCAGAACATCCCGAATAGCAAGTGTCGGAATACAGCCCTCTATCTTCTCCGCAATCACCGCATCCCGCTTGTCCCAGATGGCACAGGGGAATAGCCGTTTCTTTTCTGACTCAACCAAGCCTACGCGAGCTACACATTTCCCACTCCCCTGCTGCTGAAAAGCAAACAATCCATTAGGGCTTCGCTGACTGGATCTGACATTTCCCAGGTGCAGATTAACACCCCCTCGGGGCCTCAACACCGTGAAAATCAACTCATCGTTTGTGCGTAGCTTCCCATCACCCCTCCCAGTAACAAGGACCCCCAGCACCTGCCAGCCCAGTGCTCAGCGCCCTCCGGCATGGTTTTCCAAGTTGTTTGACTTGGTATGGGAGGGATGAATGGGGGAATGGTGGCATGATATTTGTGGCACAAAGTGTCCAGGCATTATATTGGTTTAGGGTATTCCCACCTTCCCCTGGTTGTTCCTTTAGGCTGTGGATTGATGATGTGCAGTGTTTGGAGATGGAAGCAGCTTTAGGTATCCCTTCCTCTTGATGCCTGATCCTATCCTCTTAGGTGGGCTGATTCAAGGGTGCATGGGCCATGCTGCAAAGCACACTACAGACCCAGTTCTGAAATATCTACCTTTTTCTACAGATTTTCTGAGTATTTCCTTATAAAACCAGCCCCCTTCCTGCTTTCCTCCACCCTGTGGACCCTAGCATTTGTGCAAGCATAACTGCAAGATAGGAAGGGATGGCAGCAGGAGGGTGTTGAAGCAGGAACATCCTGCGCTCACATCACTAAGTTACACTGCATTGTAGACCAGACTGGCCCAACAACCTGTGAGCTTGGACGTACCCAAGTGAACTTCACGTTCACCCTGAAGTGTTGGGTGAACACTGCTCAGACCATTTCAGTCCAAACAAGCTTGGCCAGCATCATCACACTGTCTGTGAAAAAGGTTGGGAAGAAACTTGGGGAGAGACTAGGGGTGGTACCTCCCCTGGCACAGCTGGACTGAGACAAGGACATGTGCTCACATCTGGACTAAGCCTCCATGGGGACTTGTTAAGCACTATCCCTTGAGAAGCAACACATCTATGAGTGGATATTAATGTCACACCTACTCCAAAATGGCTCCATTTTGTTCCAGTTTCGTGTCACCCAACACTTCATCCAGACGAAACATGAAGTTGGGGTATCTCTGGTGAGTCATGTCTCTGTCTCAATATAAGAGTGTTTGCAGATCTTGCTTGCATGCTGGGTGTAAATCCTTTTGTCCTCTATATACAGAAGGAAAAGTTCTCCCATGGATGGAATGAAGGTCCAAAACACAAGGGAGTGGATTCTGCCCCCAGCCCTAGTGTACATGTTCTGTACGGACAGAGGACAATGAATTCACCTACAACTCCCTTTCCCCATTTCAAAAAATGGATCAATTTTGCAGCTTTTCACAGAGCGAGATGAAAACTAATTAACGCAGACAATGCCTGAATGAACATCCTCCACGAAGGGTCAAATAAATGCTGCTGCAGCTCTTTAAAACATGAAACTTTCCCTAATCTGCAAAAATATTTTCTCTTTTTCCTTGGAGAAGTCCTTCACTCAAAGCAAAAAAGCACAGTCCCTCAGGCTGAGGTGAGCTGTGCCAGTTAGCTTTGTATCTACGGAGTATTCATTGTGCTCCTTGGATTCTGGGCTGTCCTAAATCATGAAAGCCTTCCTCACTCTGTAACCCAGCATGTCTATGGCATGGATGAGTTCATACTGGAAAGCAATGGGATGCTCATAGGTCCGTAGCGCCCAGCATTGATGGAGGATGAGCACCTCTGCTCCCTGGCACCCTCTACCCAGCCCTTCCAGAGGCTCCCACTGGCATTATTCTCCTCCTTCATTGTCTTGTTCTGAAGGAGCAGAGGAAATTTCCTTCTCTTCAACTCACCAACATGGCAATCTGGCCATGGGTTCTTTTCCTCCAGCCCATCCGCTGCTAATGCCGAGCATTGCCACGATGTTTGTGCTCTGGACTCTCTTCCCTTCTTGGTACCTTCACCATCTGCGTAGCCAGGCTCACAGCACTCCATGCAAATCTCACAAATGCAGATCCATCCAAAAGCTCTCCTTTTGCTGTTAGAGACTGGTACCGATCACAGGCACTCACACAATCCCATGGGTAGGTGGGGAAGCTTGCACATCCCATACTTTGCTACCTGGATGGGAGATACAGGCAGAAGGAAACTGTCAGAAGAACCATTGTTTATATTAATGAGGGAGCAATTACAGAGATGATGGGAGTTAAAGGACAGCCATAGCAGGTCAAACAGATCACTCCAGCTCTGCGTTTTGTTGCAAAAAGTGGTCATCAGTGGGTGTCAAGAGATTATCTAAAAAAAGTGTAAGTGCAGAATGATTCTTTCCAAAAGCTCTTTCAACCCCTCAGTGAGCTATAACTCATGGACTTCTTGAGCAAGAGCAGCCTTTAATGGAAGCACTGACATGGATTCAGGAGATGTATGCTTTTTGACATGCCCTGTCGCAGGGTGATCTCAGGCACGGTGTGCTGGGCTCCATCCAGCTTCTGAAACACTGGCGTCTGGTGCCGCTGCAGACACCCAAATTACCCGGGACACATGCAAGGTGGTGGTAAAGGTAGCATCAGTCCTCATGGTCTGCAAATGTATCTGCACATGCCTGGACAAACATGATGGGAGGTCAGAGAGGACTATACTTGGTGTCTCAGCCTCCTGCTCCACTCTCTTATTTCTTCCCACTCTCTTATTTCTTCCCATCCAGCTCTGAACCTGATGTTTGACACTCAAAGTGTCTGCTTCCTTTTGGCAGCCAGATCTCATCCCTTCATGTACATCAAAACCTGCACTAGGGTCTGTCACACTGAGGGGCTTTAACCATCACCCCCACCCCAACCTTCACTGGAGTCAAACTCAGGCTGAAGATGAGTTTGTTGGATCTCCCTCTATAGTTAGGGACTACCTGACAGAGGTGAAAGCTCTTTAGGGGCCACATCCTTCTGTATTAGCAGAGATAAAGGTCTAATCCTGCCCTTCTTTCTCCTCGCGCTGGGATGCTGTGGGGATTATCTCACCGTTTCCAGACAGGCTGAACCTTTCTGTGAGGCTGACAGGCACTCGCCGCCACTGGAAATTAGCTCCTGTAGTCTGCAGAAGATGCATTCATTACCTCCTGCCCCTTGAGGCCCTCTGTGCTGGAAGCAAGCGCGAGGCTGGCTCGGCAGCTCCCTGGGCTGACAAACAGGGCTCTGCACCAAACTCGATGAACGTCCAGGGGCAGAGGAGCATCATCCCCATCCCCGCCCGAGCTGTCCTTGCCGAAGTCATCCGCTGCTTTGCAACCCCTTCTCCCCGAGACAGCCACCGCCGTACGCTCCACAGAGTTAACTCATTCTACCTGGACACAAACGAGCTCTCCCCTGCACTCCCATTAGTGCTTTTTGAAAGCCATGATTCGCCACCTCAGCTTCCCGGCATCCCGCTGCTCCTTCTCGCCAGCGCAGGCTTCTCCAGCGTAGCTCCTGTCATTTAAAAAAATGGGGAGGCAAGGACTTAAAAAAAAATCCCCAACAAACTCAAATTCAGGCGCTGTATGATGGACAGAAAGATTTATTCCTTCCTTACCTGCCCCCCAGAAAAAAGATTTTCCCCAAATCCTACAGGATTATGAAATACATTTGGTATGTAGATGGTGCTTTCTCTGTTCTGATAAATCTCAGTGAATTGTTTCGTTCGGTTGGTTTTCACCATGTTTCTAGTCATTAATCTAGTATCATGATTTAGCTAAGGGAATGTCTCTAAACTTCAGAGTATCTGAGTGCTTCCGCAGTGTTTAACAAGCCAGGCAGCCCTATGAAGGAGGAGGTTGCTGCTAGCCCTTTTTGTAGATAGCAAAGCGAGGGAGAAACTTGTTCAGGGACACACTGGGAGTCAGTGACAGAGCCAGGGATTTGAAGTGAGTGCCAGGCCTGTCCCTAACACTTTGTCCTAATAATTCAAGATGCTTCAATTCCGTTCTGTAACCAAAAAGAAAAAGGTTTGAAAGTACCTGGAAACGGCTGTGTCCCTGTCTGTGTGCAAAACTATGGCTGTAGCCTTGGTATTGTTCTTTTAAAAGGACCAATATTTCCTTTGCTGCATCCCATGCACTTGCAATGGCAACAGCAGGGATGAGAGTAAAGGCTCTGAAAGAGGATCCAGGGTGGGATGCAAACGAGTGTTCATCTAGAAGCATAAGGGGATTGAAATGTGGTGAGCAAAACTGGATTTGTTACCTGGCAATTAGCTCCAAATTAATGCACCATCATATGGTACAACTGAGCTTGGAAGGGAGAGGTCGTTCTGGCAGTTGGAGTCAATGAGATCTGTGGAGATCAAACCCTGCTGCCTGGGGCAGGATATATGGGGCAAGTCAGCTCAGCTCGTGTGTTTCCTGGACACCTGTGAAAAATTACTGACTCCAGTACTGTCAAGTAAGGGCTGTGGGTAGGAAGAGCAGGACAAGGGTCTTATTTTTCCTGAATACACAAAAACAGAGAGACAAGACCAACTCGGGCCATGCAGCTGCAATTCCAGTATTTTAATAATTCATACTCCTGGTCATTTCCTGATCTGTTTCCCCAGAGGCCATCCCAGCCAGACTGCTGCCTCATCCCACCAGAGACAAACACAGGTCACTGCTCTCAAAGTGTAAGTGCTTCCAGCTCTGGTGGCACTGCAATCTGTGGCATTTGCCAATGCAGATTGTGCATCAGGATTGGTTTTTTTTTTTCCTTACCACACCTTCCCCTCCTCCAGCTCCCATCATCCTGGCTTTCCCTGGCATCCCTCACCCCATAGGGGTCTAAGTATTTGGCTGAGCATGGCACATGCTGGACCATCCTGAATGCAACTTTGTGCAGAGGGAGAAGAGAGGCAGCATCCTGTTGCCAGGTGATGCATCTCCAGGCTGCACCTCCTCTCCACCTTTAAAGGGACAGAGAGGGGCTTCGTTTGGAGCCTGTACACTATTTGAGCAGATCAGAACCATTTCTGATGCCTAGAAATCCATTGCCAGGCAACCTGATGCTTAAACCCTCTTTCCTAGCCTGTGAGGGAGAGACTCTCTCCCTCCCGCCTGCTGCCAAACCTTCCCCTCTGCAACCCCTCCTCCTCCTCTCCCTCAGCTGAGGACGAGCACCCAAAACCCTCCTGCGATGTGCCAAAGTCTTGGGCTCCCTCCCACCCAAAGCATCTGTTGCTACAGAGCCCAAGTCCTACTTGTTCTCATGCTGGGGACAAACATGCCTCGGTGCCAGCTTGTAACAAATCTCTGGCCAGCCAGGACGTCGCTGGTGTTGTCGTGTTGCCACATGCCACCAGTCCAAGTAGTTCTGCGGCAGTTTGTGGGGATGGAAACTTCCTTCCACTTCACAGCCCTGCTCAAAGAGGGTCTTCACCTGCAGTCCAAGTTGCTCCCCTGGGCAATGCTTGGGTGCTCTTCCAGCAAGAAACACATTTTACTCCGGGCCATTCCAGTCACAAGTGGTGTCCCCCAGGGATCGGTGCTGGGGCCGGTTCTCTTTAATATCTGTATCAGTGATCTGTACGAGGGGATCAAGTGCACCCTCAGTAAGTTTGCAGATGACACTAAACCAGGCAGGAGTTTTGATCTGCTGGAGGGTAGGTTGGCTCTGCAGAGGGATCTGGACAGGCTGGACCGATGGGCTGAGGCCAATGGCATGAGGTTCAACAAGGCCAAGTGCCGGGTCCTGCACTTGGGTCACACCAACCCCAAGGAGCGCTACAGGCTCGGGGCGGAGTGGCTGGAAAGCTGCCCGGCAGAAAGGGCCCTGGGGGTGTTGGTGGGCAGCCGGCTGGATATGAGCCAGCAGTGTGCCCAGGGGGGCAAGAAGGCCAACAGCATCCTGGCCTGGATCAGGAATAGTGTGGTGAGCCGG
>VXBO01008413.1:110820-132736 GCA_013400135.1 Rhinoptilus africanus
TCTGCTTTGCCTAGAGATGTATTTGCTTTCTAATTACTACCTACGGTAGGTGACAGAAAAGGCAGAGTTGGACTCTTCCCAGAGATGCAGAGACAAATGGTAAGAGGCGGCGGCCACGGGTTGTAATGAGGGAAGTTCTAGCTGGAGATAAGGACAAAATCTTCACAATTGGGCTAAACACCAGTACTGGGCCCCACACAGGTGGTGTGGGAAATCTTTAAAACTCACATGCACAAGGTGTCCAGCTGCCTGGTCCAGCATTGAAGCTGGCCCTGCTTTGAGCTGGAGGTTGAACTAGACACCTCTAGGGGTCCCTTTCAACCTATGCTGCTCTACAGTTCCTTTCAGTGGCTCTTTTTTGTTCTTAAAGATGCTGAAAGCTGACTTCGATACTGCCAGAAATTAGAACAGAGAAGGGTCCTGAGCAATCACTTAAGACTCCCCCTGCTCCTGGCAGCTTGAGGGACATTCAAACTGGTGCTGTCACATGTTTGCTGGAGCTTTTTTTGCAGGCCTTCAGGTAGGGGGACTCCACATCCCCCATGGACAGTCTGTTCCAGCACTTCCTATCTTCGCTGTTCAAAGTGAACTTCAGTAAACTTTAAACCCACAATAGTAACAGTTGGTTTGTGCTTATTGCTTAATAACAGAGACTTTCAATGCAACTACCACTTAAAGGCACAGTAAATTTTAATATCCCACAGCAGCGAGTTCCACAAGTCTGCTGTGCTCTGCATTAAAAAATAGTAATAGCTCTTAATGAAGAATTAAGAAGGGCAAGAGAGAAGCAGTCCTCTTTGTGCACTCTTCCTGATTACAACCCTAAAACTTACACAGAAAAGTCATTTCTGTCCTGGTTTCAGCTGGGATGGAGTTAATTTTCTTTCTAGTAACTGCTGTGTTTTGGATTTGGTATAAGAAGAATGTTGAGGAGTGTTGGTAACACATAGTTTTTTAGTTGTTGCTAGGTAATGTTTAGTCAAGGGCTTTTTTTCTCATAGAAGCTGAGAGGGAGCACAAGCAGGACAAGTTGGCCAGGAGGATATTCCATAACATAGGTGTCATGCTTAATATATAAATGGGGTTGTCTGGGAGGCAGGGATCCACAAACACTGCTTGGGACACTCTGGGCAACCAGTCATCGGGTGGTGTGAATGACTTGTGGTGTATCACTTTATTTTATTTATTCTTTTACCGTTATTATCATCATCATCGTCTTTGTCACTGTCGTTATTTTCCTCTTCTGTTAACTGTTCTATTAAACTCTCTGTCTCAGCTCATGAGTTTCTTTTCCTTTCCCCTCCTTTTTTTCCTCTTCTCCCTACCCTACTGAGGGGTTGGGGAAGTGGGAAAATGGATGAGTGCCCCTGATTGCTGGCTGGGGTTAAACCCGAGCAATTACTCGAGTCCATGTCATACTAGACATCTCTAATATGCAGAAACAGAGCTCTGTGACTCAGTAAACCTTGTTCAATGCCCTGTGGTCATATGCATCTTTCCCCTATAGATGCTAGCTGCAACAGGTGGGATTTATCAGAGCTACTTCCCCATAGGACCTATTAAAAGAGAGAAATAGGCATTGTCCAGAAGCTATTAATCTCATCTTTTTCATGTATCTATTTCCAGATGAGATGGATTGCTCCACAATAAAGTTTTTTCCTCCCTAAAAAGGGATGAAGAAGGCTGTCTTGGAGGAAGGTGCCTGTAGTGTTGATTTCCAAGGCTTAGTAAAATGACCCCCAGCATACATATTCCATATAGAATCACAGAATCACAGAATCATAGGGTCGGAAGGGCCCTCTGGAGATCATCTAGTCCAACCCCCTGCCAGAGCAGGGTCACCCAGAGCAGGGGGCACAGGAACGCCTCCAGGCGGGTTTGGGATGTCTCCAGAGAAGGAGACTCTACCACCTCCCTGGGCAGCCTGGGCCAGGGCTCTGCCACCCTCAAGGGAAAGAAGTTCCTCCTCATGTTTAGGTGGAACTTCCTGTGCTCAAGTTTGTGCCCGTTACCCCTTGTCCTGTCCCTGGGCACCACTGAAAAGAGCCTGGCCCCATCCTCCTGACACCCACCCTTCAAGTATTTATAAGTGTTGATAAGGTCCCCCCTCAGTCGCCTCTTTTCCAGACTAAAGAGACCCAGTTCCCTTAGTCTTTCTTCATAAGAGAGGTGTAAGTGACTACAGCAATGTGGGCTGTGGGCCTGGAAGCTCTAGGAGCTCACGAGAAAAGGCCTGGTAGAGTATTTGCAGCCGATGGAAAATAGTGTATTTTGAGAGATACTGCAAGCAATAGGGAGGCTTTGTTTCCACTGAGGTTGTGCTGAAGCAATTCTTTGGCGTACTATTCAGGGGACTGCTCTTAGTGCAGGTACAACAGGTTCCTGAGTAAAACTGGTCAAGGAAACCTTTGTAAGGAGTTTTGGGTGGGGGTCTAAAGCCAGCAGACATAAAAAGCATCATCCAGGGCTATTCAGGGAGTCTGTGACAGTCGGAATATTAATTGTATTTCTCTGTTCCAGAATAATGCTCCAACCCCAAATCATCTCCCCCAGCATTAAAAACCCTCACGGGTTGTGACTTAGAAGGAGCAGGGATGTTTATATGTCCATCCCATATCCCCTTTGGTACAGGAGTATTTGCTGCCTGGCCTAAAATGCTGACATTACTTCAGCTGTTAGGAACCAGGGAGTCTCACCCCAGAATCAACTGCAATTTCCTAGTCGGAGCACAATTCACTTAAATCCCACACTTCCTTTAGAAGGGTGTTGACATTTACTCAGCTGCTTGTCAAATGTCTGGAGATGTTAACATCTCAAACAAGAGCTGTTGTCATTAAAGGAGCACAGCCTATTGCAAAGACAGGTAGTTAGTGTGACTTCAGGAAAGGTGTCTGGTAAGATATTTTATGTGTGCCTGCATTGCCCTCCAGCTTACAAGGAAACAGTTGGTGCCAGGGTGGCACATCAGATGGCAGAGGAGTTTTGTGGGCTAAGCAGAGAACATTCAGGTGGGGAAGAGAAGCAGAGATGAAGAAAAAGCCCTGTCTCTGTCATTCGAGAGACATATTCTTTGTCTAAAAGAAGTATCAATGACAGCCAGATTTGGCTCGCCTCGTCAGCACCGATTCAGGTGCCTAAAATGGGAGAGAAAGAGGTGTTTTCAAAAGCATCTTTGCTACTTCAGGATGAGCTGAGTTGCCTCCTCGTGGTATAACCCTTAGGACTTAATTAGTCTTTGCGCTCTTCATCTCCTATTGTGAGAACACGGTTTCTGTGATTTCTCCATTGACCCTGGGCCTTGGGCTGTTTTTTATCATCTACGAACATCTCCAGTTGAGAGAGCTCTTGACACCATCCTCCACAAACTACCTCCGCATAAATTATACCCCTGTCCCCAGGAATTCCAGTCCCTAAGCCTGACCCTTCAAGCCCCACAGCAGCCTGAGGGCAGTGGAGCAACATCTGGAGGAGCTGCAGAGGCGCCGGCATGGACCCCACCACCACAGGGGTTCTGACAGCCAAACCAGATCCTGATCACACAGCCCCATCTCCACGGCTGTGGCACCACTGCGGAGGTTTGTGCAGGCATGGGCAGCGTTACAGGCTTGGGCTGGAGTTTCAGAGCCCCGTGATTTTAAATCCCCTATGTCTCATTTTCCAAGACCCAGCTGCTAACAGAGGGGGGTCTTTCCCTGCAGGCTGAGGTTAATTGGCTTGTGCTTTTAAGAGGATAAAGCTGCAAAGACTCGGAGTCAGGGCTGTTCTCCAGATTTCCATTATAATCTACATTGCAGGAAAATAGCTTTCCTGATCAAATCATCTGTCCTCTCAGTGCAGAGGATAAAGAGCTGGTGATGTGGGAAATCTGCAGAGTGTCTGTGCACGACCTTGTTGGACAGAGGAGGAAGAAGAGGAAAAGACTTTTCTTTGCTGTAAGGAAGCATGAGTGAGATACGTGACATCTACCCTGGCCTTTTCCAGTGTCCTGGGAAGGAGAGGAGGACACACTTGGAGTAGCTGATCCACAGCAGCAGCAAATAGTGCTAGGGCCATTTCTGAGCCTGATCTTATACATCCCAAACTGAAAGAGGGTAGATTTAGATTGTATATCAGGAAGAAATTCTGTATGGTAAGGGTGGTGAGGCACTGGCCCAGGTTGCCCAGAGAAGCTGTGGCTGCCCCATCCCTGGAGGGGTTCAAGGCCAGGCTGGACGGGGCTTTGAGCAGCCTGGTCTGGTGGGAGGTGTCCCTGCCCAGGGCAGGGGGGTTGGAACTGGATGATCTTTAAGGTCCCTTCCAACACGAACTATTCTGTGATTCTCTGATTCTGTGATCTCTTGACAATCAAATGGGGAAACAAACTGGTACATGACCCTGGAGGTGTTTAAGAAAAGGGTAGATGAGGTGCTTAGGGACATGGTTTAGAAGGGGTTTTTGTCAGGGGGAGTTAATGGTTGGACTTGATGATCTTAAAGGTCCCTTCCAACCTCACCAATTCTATGATTCTATGATTCTATGACACTGGGAACTCACTGGGAAATGCTGTGAATCCTGGGACCAAGCCCAGAACCCAAATAGGACTCATTTCACTCCTGGTCCTTGAGAACTGGCTGAATCTTGTCCAAGTCAAAGCCAGGTTTCAAATACCTGAGAGAGGAAGGGAGAAGTGGGGGAAGGAGAAGCTCTGGCAAGCAAGAGGTGGTGGTGGTACCTCCCCCAGAGCCAGAACTGCTTCTCTCAAGGCTTGTAGCTTGGACTCCAGAAAGCCTGGAGGATGACCATTGCTTTCTGGACTGATAGCTATTTCACAAATGTAGCAACTACCTGAAGACAAACCAAGAGCGAGGAGAAGGACTGGGAAGAAGCTAGTTTGGGATACAGAGAGTGTTTCACCTCTTCATTCCCCACCTGCGAAAAGGGAACAATGAGATTTATTTTCTGTATTTGTCTGTTTCAAACTCTTTATTTTGCCCTTGGTCAGCACCTAGCTCACTAGCCAACCCTCTTCCCGGCAGAAACTGCAAGGAAAGGTTTTTTCCCTGTCACCCGCAACACTCCTGGTGCTTTCAGCTCCCATCTCTAGAAATGCTTACTAGTGTATTTGGCCTTGCACACGTGGCACCTGGACATCCATGCGGACTCCCATCCCAGACCCAGCTCTCACAAGCACACTGCTCAGCTCTGCCTTCCATACAGCAAGCTCTTATGGCACAGAAAGTAAATGTGGGTAACACTCAAAACAGTTCACTTAATCATTTCGGCTGTCCCAAAGATTAATTTTTTGAAACAGTTCTAAAAATTAGACCAAAAATATTTCTTCAAAAACAGTCAGGAGCAAAACATCCTAAAACTCAAAACCTACGCTGAAGTTGCTCAACTGCCTGGGTTTTTCCCTGTACCAGTTGTGAAGGGTGCAACCTATTTCCCACAGAAAAACATGAGTGATTTACAGTCTCCAAGTCCCTGTCAACAAAAAATGCACGACCCCACCACCTGTGTCAAGATGGACCTAGAAAAGAGGAGGCGTCTTTGTGCTGAGGCCAGGAGGAGCTCACTTTCAGCTGTAAGACTGAGAGTCAAGTTTGCCTGGAGCATATGCCTCTAAAGTTTCCTTTCTGGGGCCACTAGTTCAGACTCACTAGAAAAGGGACTCAACTTTTCATTTCTCCTCCAGCCCTTACCCGACTCGCTTCAACCAATCCTGCAAATCATCACCAAGACTGACATAGCTTTTGCCGTGTACTAGAGGTGCAAATGCACAGAAGAGCGTCCCCTTCTGAGCATCCCACTGCCACTTGTTGACACTCAAATCAGTCACTTACCTCCCCTCTGCAGCTCAGCACTTCAACTTCAGGGAACTGAAATCCAAAGACCAGCTCTCCCCCCTCCTCCCCATCCATCCTAAGCTATCCAGCGCTTAAGACTGGGAGGAAAAACAAATGTTGAGATTTCTCGCTGTCACGCAGTCGTATATTCTCACTGCTAGGCTTCTACCCATAAAGATTACAAGATGTGTGTCACAGGGGTGATTTGTAAGAGGAGAGAGGATGTTTACCTACGGTAAATTACAGCCTGCTTCTTTGTGTTCTCCTGAAATTTCAATTACCGAGCTATTCTTTTATTTCTAGCTTTCCTATAGGTTTTTTTCTCATTTAGACAATGAGCACCACAGTTCAAGTTTGTTCCTGTGCATCTTAAGGTTTTTTACTACCCTTATTTTATCGCAGTGCTTTATACTCTGCATGTGCATATTTCTCTCTCCATATTCACATCTTCTGCTTTAAGCTATTATATAGCATCTTGCTCTTGATTAAGTTGCTGTTGCAGCTACAGGGTGGATTGTTTGGATTTGGGAAAAAGACTACGGACTTTCTGAAATATTACAACTCTTCCCCTCCATGAAACATCACTTTCTGACCTGAACTGCCAACACCCTCGCTGGGAAAAGTGGTCAGTTTAGCTGAAAAGCAGGATTTTGAGGGAGGACACTGACATGCAAGTTTAAGGACGGTGTGTTTTACATAGGCAAGGAGGAATGCTGTCAGAGTCTTGGTTACACTGTGGAGACTTGGCTGCAGAGACTGACAGAGCAGAGGACTGACACAGACCCAATTCCCAACAGGAAAAACTCTTTGCCTGTTCACTAAGATTGAGGTAGAATCCATAGCAAATAGGATAGACCTTGTATCAGTTTCCCAGCTTGTAAAATTGCCTACTTCTTTAGGCTGGGAAAGCTTAATATTCATCTCTGGAACCTAGGTCAACCGTAAGATCAAAAGAGTCTAATATGCTTGACATGTACAAACCCATTCTGCTAGGTATTTAGATGCTAGTTTTCTTTTCTTTTATGCCTTTAGATTTTCACAAAGGACTATGTCATCAGGGCTCTCCAGTGTCATACCCAGTTTTGCATATTTTCCAGGCACATTTTGAAAAAAATAATGCATAATTTTGGCCAAGAATTAGACTTCTTCAGATTATTGTGGTGCTTAACAATCTCTATTCTCTCTGTTGGAACATAACTCTGATCATACCGCATCTTGGCCAGTTTCCTAGTGTTATTGGTGTTTGCGATAATGTTTATGATTGAGTTCAGCAAGTGCATTTCCTTATCTTTCCACATGTCTATGAATGACAGTATTTGGAATCAATCCAGCAGAATCCCAGGGTGATTTGTCAGACACAGGCCAACAAGAGAATATGAAAATGGAAAAGGTGATGGCAATAGCAGCAATATGTAATTTCTTCCACAGGGCATCCAGCATGAGTGCGCAGTGGTCAATAACTGCCAGGCATTGCAAGCTCTGATTTGTGGAGTTAAGAAAGAAACTAAACAGGTGACATAAAATAATGGCCTGTGTACACTGGGTCTTGTGGGAAATCTCTTTGCCCTGCTGTGTTCCTCTTCATAGGACCTGCAGAAACACAGAAGACTAGAAATGAGCTCAGTAAAAGACACTTAATATCCTTGAAACAAATTATTCTAATACAGTTAGATTTCTCATTAACTAGAGACTCTTGAAGTCATTTTGGAGGCAGGAACACTAGTGCTGAAATATGAACACATCTGGTACCTTCTTCATAATAATCTGTTTTCAGGAATGGTGGCCTGGTCTTCAGTCACAGCAAGATGAGGATTTCAGCAGTGTGTACTACAGTCGTGATGGAAGGTCTGGGCAGCATTTAAGGGTACAGGGCTCTCTGATTTGTTATGCAAATTTCAGGATATTGGTAAGTGGTGTTCCCTCTTCCCCCTACCAGCAAAGTGGGAATGTCAGAACAGACTTACCATAAATATTGGAGAAGTTTGCAATTACCACGTGCAGAGTGCTTTGAGATCCTGGGGTGAAAGAAATGGGAGATGAGCAAAGCATCTTCCTCACTAAACTCCTTAGCCATGGTAATTCTACACGGTCATCATTCACAGGAAGAATGTTTTATTTAGGAGGGAATAATCACATCTTGCTGCCAAAACATGAAATCCAATTATGCTGTGAACTAAAGGCTGTTTTAAAGGGTTTATCATTTTTCAGCTTTATCCTCATCAGCTGCAAAAGCGGGTTTTCTTTTCTTCTTTCCTTCACTTTCCTTTTGAAAGGGCTTAATCTGCTCTTTTCCCCTTTCCATCTTCCACGAGTGCCAAATTTCCCTTCTCTATGAAACAGACTTTGCTTTAGATTTTCCCTCACACCTTCAGTATTTCCCCACAAAAATTAAGACAACCTTGTTAGCCCTGCTCTAGCTTTATTGTTTTCCATTGACTGTGAAATGTAAAACCATGGGAGCATTGAAAATAGGGTTTTCTGCCTGCTTCCTCCTCTTGAACAGACTTTGTGGCTAGATGTTGGGTCTAGTCCTTGTAAAATATCCATCCATGGGGAAATTACATTCTTAAAGCAGTCATTTAAAGATGTGGTGCTTCCTTTTCTTTTCCCTATTTCCTTTCTCCTTTCCCTTCCCTGTTTCTTTTTTCCTTCTCTCTTGAACAATAAATAGCATAACTATGAAAGTATGGAAATAGAAGGAGTGTTTATGGTGTCTCAAGCTCCTCTCTTTCCATGACATTAGAACAGAAGGACAAAACTAAGGGGTTAACAAGACCGAGAATTTAAAGGCAGAAAAATTGAGTTTCTTCCTGTTGCTGACACAGATTTTTAATATGAGCAGAGGTGCAGAGGTTTGGGAAACATGTCATCGAGGAGAAGCGCTCCAAAAAATGAGACAAGAAGGGAGACGAGATGAGAGTGGGAGCTGGAAAAAGTCTGCTCTCTTGAGAAACCAGTTTCAGATTTGAAGGGAAAAAAATCTCATTCCCTTGACAGTAGTGGATAAGGGAAGAAACAGTTGTTTTAAAGAACAGCAAGGATAGTTCAGAATAAGAAGCTGTCTTCTCAGGCTTCAGTGTGTTTACAGAGATTGGCTGGAAGGTGATGGCAGTGGGTAGAGCTGCCACCCTTGAAAGGCTAAAGACATGCATCTGTCAGGAACTAATTAGGTGGAAACGACTCTGCCTTGTTATCTCTCAACCTCTTTGCAGCCCTAATTTCCATGACCGAGGAAGTCTCTTGCTGGGTGAAGTCTCTCTGTATTAGCTTTTGTCTTCGTGGATTGCAATTCCTCCTATGCAAGTCCAATCCCACCCTTCCCTTGCACAATGTCTCTGTCCTGGAACTGTAGGGGTTTTTTTTACTGGTTGGAGAAATGTCATTGCCAAATATATAACAGTTGAGTCTATGTTGAATCAGTGATCCCTCTTCTTTCTCTTCATGACTTCATCAACAGTGACACTCTCAGTGAGGCTGAGACTCAAGTCAGGAGTGCAAATTAATGCCCTAACGGCATCCAGTTATAGCCACAGTTATAAGCAGCAGTATGAGACCCTGAGAGACAGACATAACAGTATATTCATGCATACACTAGATGGGATATTTGACAATTTTCACATGAATTCTGCTCCTCGTGGAGTCGGTCTTTCTTTTCCTGCAGAATGGAGAGTTCCTGAAACCTAAACAGGATTCAGAACCCAGTGTTCAAAGATCCCAGGACTATTGGTGAGTCTTCTTTATCTTCAGCAATAGACATCTCTGGCTTCTCCTGTTCCTGTAGTTTCAGTGGCCCTAGTCTGAATCCCATGACAGCTGGAAAGCTCAAGATGTATGAGTTCCAAGCTTTCCCTCCCTGATTCCGCGATTCATTAGTTAATGTCTGAAAAGCACTTTGGAGATCAAGAGTGCTAAGTGCTATTATTATTAGAGACCTTTCATATGAATGTTGATTGAAAAAGGTAATTGTTACCTTGCATTCCTTTTTTTCCTCTTATTAAAGAAAGTGGTAACCTAATTCCCCCAGAAGTAGAAGGAAGAGCCGGATGCAATACTGACACAAGAAGACAATGGTGTAGTCCTGATGGGTAACACTAGGAATGGAAAAAAGAGGAAAAACAGAATGGGGCCCTCCGTCTGTCAATGGTGCAAAGCCATAACAAAATTTATGGAATGGGGCTTCTACTGTATGCACCTCTGGGCCATTTCGGTTCCTTTTATACAGTATAAAAGAAATTATTTATTAATGTTTTAGCAATCTATTCAGCAGCCCTATCACAGGTATTGTGTCTCAGAGTCACTGGGTTATCCTGTCTGACACTCAGCAGGGCATGGACGTCTTGTACCAGCCAGCCCTGCATGGATGTCTCTCATTCCCCAGGTCACCTCACATAGCACCGGATGCCTACATGAAGACAACTGTATCAATCCCAGGATGCTTAGTCAGCAGGGATGTGATTCAGCTGGGTAAATGTAAGGGTCTTTTTGTCATTTTAGATACTGAGGCATGTCTGGCCTCCAATTGTCGTTGCAGAAGGATAAAGACCTTAAAGTCCTGTTTCATACCTGTCAGCTTTGTCCTAGTGGCTTGAAAATCTTCAGGTACATAGTAGTGTCAGAGGAGTTCACGGAACTATCCACCTTACTCTAAAGTAGGTGCCTGTTTTGGTTAGTCAACTTGCAATGGCTGTGTTGACTAAATCTCCACTGGCTATGAGGAGACATTAGACACTCAGCACACATCTGAACTGTGCACGTAGCGGCATCTAAGTCTGAACTGAATCCGAACTCCATAGCACAGACATCTCCATCGAATCAAGTCACCAAAGAATCATAGAAACATAGAATCATAGAACACCAAGTTGGAAGGAACGTCAAGGATCACCTGGTGAAAATTTTCTTGGCAAAACCAAAAAGGCTGATATTACAACTACTTAAAAGACAAAGTCAGCATTGCACACAGTTCCTTTTGTCTTAAGGTTGACAACTAAAATCAGGGCAGGTGCCCAAAGATTCTACAGACTGTACAACCGTGGATGTATTCGGAACTTGACTGAGTGCCACCTTAGGGAACCAGATCTAATTGGCAGTACATTTGGGGAGGTGGACAAGGGTGGACTAGAGACCTCCCAAGATCTTTTACATCCTGAAGTATTCTGTGATTCTTAGATTGTGAAGACAAATTGGACGTCTGTGTATCCATCTCTTTCCATTGACTGTAAAGGTAGACAAGGGAGAGGCTAATTCAGACAGAGGCACCTACACTAGAGGCATATGAAGTTAAGAGGGTTCAATACCATGCCACCAGCTTGAATATTCTTCACAGCTGTAAATCAGGGCAGGCTGGCAACTCAGGGAGGGGGAAAGCAGGGCTTGCTACTAGAGATGGATGAATCACTCTTGGGAGATCTTTCTCCACTATGAGTACGTAGAGTTTGGATAGCTAGAATAAGCTCATATTTTTTGCATGGAGAAAAGGAGGGAGACAAATCCATTCATCTTTTGCTTCTAAAAAGTTTTGACACGCTGGATTTGGAGGATTTTATTTGCTTGCGGCAGCTGAGATTTAACCTGAAGCTCTAGTCAGGAAATCCTGAACTTTCTTGAAATGTATGCTCTCCTGACCTTTCTGTATGCACAAGTAGTCTTTCTGAGCCACAAGAATCCACAGAAAGGGGAGCTCTAAGACTTGAAACACACTCAGAGCTGTAAGATAAGCAGATACCTATTGGAGAGCTGCAGGCCAAATGTCATCTGGAACTCAGCTAGCTGGAGATTGTCAGCCCATAAAAAGTAAAGATGGAGGTTCCTATAGGGCACCATCCAATTCCCATTTAGTACACTGGGGAACAAGTCTGATTGCTCAGATTTAGTTGCATCCAGGTCTCATCTGACTACACATTAAGGTCTTCTCCACCCCATACAGGACTTCTATGAAAAGGAACCAAAATAAAGTGCCCCTCACTACAAGAAGGACATTGAGGTGTTGGAGCGTGTCCAGAGGAGGGCTACGAAGCTGGTGAGGGGTCTGGAGGACAAACCTTATGAGGAACAGCTGAAGGAACTGGGGTTATTTAGCCTGGAGAAGAGGAGGCTGAGGGGAGACCTCATCACCCTCTACAACTCCCTGAAAGGAGGGTGGAGAGAGATGGGGGCTGAGCTCTTCTCCCTGGGGACAAGGGATAGGACAAGAGGAAACGGGTTCAAGTTATGTCAGGGCAGATTTAGATTGGGTATCAGGAAACATTTTTTCACTGAAAGGGTTATTAAACATTGGAATAGGCTGCCCAGGGAGGGGGGGGGTTCCCCCTCCCTGGGGGTGTTTAAGAAAAGGGTAGATGTGGTACTGAGGGACATGGTTTAGAAGGGGTTTTTGTCAGGGCAGGTTAATGGTTGGACTTGATGATCTTAAAGGTCCCTTCCAACCTCACCGATTCTATGATTCTATGACCCAAACAGGAGCCACAATGCTCTTTGCTCTGATTTCCATTCAGTGGGAACCAAGATGCTCAGCAATCCAGTCTCCTGTAAGGTGCATGTAGCTTGTCCTGGGACTACAGAAATAGCCATGCTTCAGCTGGCCCCAGGATACACTGCACCAAACAGCCAGACACAGTGCAAAATTAACCTTTAAACACTTCTAAAGCCCTGTAGTCCCTCTTGCCCTGTATCTCCAACAACAGTATTACCTTCCGTCTCTCCAGCTTCTTTTCCCCTCTGATGGTTTCACCAGGTTGGCACCCACTTTTCACCCTTCCCTGTGGAAGGAAGAAACAAAGTCAAAGACCTTCTTCATCCCTCATAGATCACCCTGCCCAGATCCTTTCGCTTTGGGTTAATGGGGCCCAGAGATGCTCATTTTGCACAGCTGTCCTCTCAGAATGAATACCATTTACACAGACCAAAGATATTACTTTCACAAAATAAATTTGCTAAACTGCTATTGCCCTATTTTCCCATTTTTATCGAGCTGAGGTTGCATTAACATTAATGAGATGTTAAAGGAGAAGGAAGAAAAAAAAAAAAGAAGAAAGAAAAAAAGGTCTTCCTAAGCAAATAATAACCATTCAGTCACAATTCAGAGGAAAATTATGGCTCTTTTACATGTTTGAATCTTTCCACTGGATTTCTTTCTTGGTTTTGCTAAATTATGTGCAAATGATGGAAGTCCATACATATATATGAATGTGCGTTACAAAACTGAAAGGTTTTCTTAGCTTGAAAATTATTTCCTTTTTCAGTGAGTCTGTATCTTGGTTCTTTCTCTCATTCCCTTTCTCTATGTGCAGTGCCAATGAGGGGAAATTCCTCTTCCTTCCAGGGACCAGCCCGGATTGTGTGGGACAAGGAAGACATTTCATGTCTCAGTGAACTGTCTCAAGGACAACACCAAAATTCCTGTTCTATAGAAGAATGCTGCTAAAAAATCCAGGTCCCATTGCATTGGTTTTTTTACTGACATTGGAAAATGGTAGCACCAGCCATGATCTATTTTATCACACTGTGCACAAATAACCTACTTCATATTTCAGGATTTAAACAAAAGGCAAATTAGGGAAGCTGAAGGCAAGGAGGAAAAAGAAAACAGACAATAGTTAAAGAGAACTGCTTTAACTGGCTCAAGGCATGCTCAGAGTTCCTTCACTCTTGCAGGATCTTGTAGCACATGGATCTTTGCAGCAGTGTTCTTCCAGTGACACTTAAGACAGTGGTAGCAGAATGGTCCCCAGGCCTAAATATTAAGCCCTACAGCTTGCACAGCCTCAGCTCCCTCTGCCACCACAGAAACACATGCTTGGCCCCACTGAAACAGCGAGAATGCTTCCAGCTCTCAGAGTCCTTCGTTGCCCTCCTGTGATGTAGCTGATACCGCAGAGCATTCTTATGCATTAGGAAGAAACCCTGCAGGCAAAGTGCAAGACTGGGCATATGAGTCAGGAGGCCTGTTCCTGAGGCCAGAGCCCTTGTTTGGACCTGGCCTCTTGGGGATGGCAATGTACAGAGGAGCTGCTCCACCACTCAGTTGAACCCCATCAATTTTTGTGATCCTCATTGATGGGATTGCACAGGGCAGCTGCCGAGCTTTGCCTATGCCAACTGCCTTGGCAGTCAGTGTGCAGGCTGTCATTCTAGTCTAGAAAAGCTTTGGTTTATTTTCAGTCTACAAGGCTATTTCTCTGCTGTATTGCTTTCCTATTCCTTCAGGTTGGCAAGCAACTGCAAAATTGCTCACATGAAGTGGCAAAAAATACAGGTGTAAACAGAAAATTGTAAGTTGCTTGGACTTTCTTGACAAATAATCCTAAGAAAAGTTATTCTTACGTTATGGGTGAGCTCAGCTTGTGCATGTCATGCTGAGGACCTGACAAGGTGTTGAGAGAGTGGGCAGCCAAAGCTCTAATGCTCACCCTTCCCACTTCCGAAAAACAGGCTAACAGCATCTGATCTAAAGGAGAACTCTCCTGAGACAGACAACTCAATGATACATCTGTGCTTGTTTTGTAAAACACGAGTATATGCTGGGTTGCTCAAAAATAAACAACATTTTGTAAGAAAGTTCAAGCTTGGATTTCCCCTTCTCCCAGGAAAAATCGCTCCATGCCTGGTAAAATTACGGAGCAGATCCTTCTGGAGGCAGTGCTGAGGCAGAAGAATAATGAAAAGGTGATTGGGTACAATCAACATGGCTTCACCAAGGGTAAATTGTGCCTGACAAACCTGGTGGCCTTTATGAGAAGGTCACAACATCAACAGACAAGGGGAGAGCAACTGATGTCATTTACCTGGACCTGAGTAAAGCCTTTGACACTGTCTCACACGACATCCTGGTCTCCAAGCTGTTAAAATATGGGTTTGATGGATGGATGGTTCAGCGGATAAAGAACTGGCTTGACGGCCGCACACAGAGAGTGGCTGTCAATGGGTCCATGTCCAAGTGGAGACCAGTGACAAGTGGAGTCCCTCAAGGATCAGTACTGGGACCAGTCTTTTTTAACAGCTTCGTCAGCAACATGGAGAGTGCACCCTCAGCAAGTTTGCTGCCTACACTAAGCTGTGCGGGGTGTCTGACACGCTGGAGGGAAGGGAGGCCATCCAGAGGGACCTTGACAGGCTGGAGAGGTGGGCCCATGACAACCTCATGATGTTCAACAAGACCAAGGGCAAGGTCCTCCATCTGGATCGGGGCAATCCCGAGCACTGATATAGGTTGGGCAGTGACTGGCTTGAGAGCAGCCCTGAAGAAAAGGACTTGGGGGTGCTGGTGGGCGAGAGGCTCAACATGAGCCCTCAGTGTGCACTTGCAGCCCAGAAAGCCAATCGTATCCTGGGCTACATCAAGAGAAGCATGGCCAGCAGAGCGAGGGAGGTGATTCTCCCCCTCTACTCCGCTCTCCTTAGACCCCACCTGGAGTACTGCCTCCAGTTCTGGAGCCCCTGCTACAAGAAAGATACGGAAGTACAGGAACTTGTCCACAGAAGGGCCACGAGGATGCTCAGAGGGCTGGATCACCTCTCCTATGAAGACAGACTGAGGGAGTTGGGGTTGTTCAGTCTGGAGAAAAGAAGGCTCCGAGGAGACCTTACTGTGGCTACCAGGATCTGAAGAGGGCCCACAAGACAGCTGTGGAGGGACTTTTTAGTATGTTGGGTAATGGTAGGACTAGGGTGAATGGATTAAAACTAGAGATTGGTCATTTCAGAATGGATGTTAGGAAGAAGTTATTCCCCATGAGGGTGGTGAGACACTGGGAGATGTTGCCCAGAGAGGTGGTGGAAGCCCCATCCCTGGAAGTTTTTAAGGCCAGGCTGGATGGGGCTCTGAGCAACCTGATCTAGTGGGAGATGTCCCTGCCCAGGGCAGGGGGTTGGAATTAGATGATCTTTAAGGTCTCTTCCAACCCTGACAATTCTATGATTCCATGAAACACAAACACTCAAAATCTCGTAGCAAAATCTCGTAGCAAAAGCTATCTTAGGGAAATCAACTTGCTCTTATTCTCTTGGAGCAAGAAAGCATTTCCCTCAAGCATCACCCAAGATGACAACAGAATCAGATCCTCTCCCCTCTGGGGGAATGGATGAGGATAAAACTTCTCCCTTGGCTTTGTCATGTTATCATAGAATCATAGAATCATAGAATCATAGGGTTGGAAGGGACCTCGAAAGATCATCTAGTCCAACCCCCCTGCCAGAGCAGGGTCACCCAGAGCACATCACCCAGGAACGCGTCCAGGCGGGTTTTGAATGTCTCCAGTGAAGGAGACTCCACAACCTCTCTGGGCAGCCTGTTCCAGTGCTCTGTCACTCTCACAGTAAAACAATTCTTCCTGATATTCCTCTTGAATCTCCTATGCTCCAATTTGATTTTATCCTTAGTTACCTTTTTCTACCGTGGTTTTCATGTGTGTTTTCATGAGGCCAGATGATGTGGCAGTACTTAAGGAACATACATTGGTTTCTTGTAGACAACAGAAGAGTCCAGCATGATAGATGTGCCGTGGTAGAGGTGTGATATCACAAGATATCACTAGCAACTAAAGAAACGCTTTCTCCTCTTCCCAGCCTCACCTTCAACCCATGTGGTCTTCCAAAGGGCCCCTTGCTGGCCACCTCTCACCACAGATGCAGATACCCAACTTTGGGAAAGTCATACAGTGATCATTCCACAGTAATAGTTCCCTTACTTAGTCTTGTGCAAACTGCAGGATCAATCTCTAAACATGAATAATCACAAAGCTGGTGTGTTATGTGGAACATGTAATGTTCTGGGCCCGTTTGAAACCCTGTCCAAGGCCCGAGAGAGCAATCTTGGTTTCCCTATGAAAGCTGGGCTGCTTTGAACTTTAACCCTGGATCATGACCACACGTTTGCCATGGACTGCGCCTCAGAACTCCTCAGAAAGCCTGGAATTTGCCCCCATTCCTGCTGCAAATGAGGTCTACTGAAAACATTGTTGTATTCTGCCTAGGTTTATACAGACTAGCCTTTCTTTCCAATTTATCCAAAACCTCCATTTGAAATCCCTGGCTAAATCCACTCTAGACCAGTGGCCACAGGTTCATTTTCAACTTCTTCATTTTTTCATAAAGTTCTCGGTAAGCCTCACCTCTGTTTCAAAGCTTGCTACAGCATCCCTGCACCCTGGAGCTTTGAATAGCTTTGGGTTTCCAAATGAAAGGCTAGCGCTGGTTCATTGTTTCACAGCCCCATTCGAATCTGACCTAAGCCCCAAAGCCTAGGATGCAAGGCTGTGTCAGGATTACTCCTGCATTTGGCAGGAAAAAATATATCTGAAAAGAACAATTAACACTTTGTTAATGTGCCAAGGAACAGACTGATATGCAGACTGAAAGGCAACTAGCAACTGCTGTTTACCTTGATGTGTATGTGCTAATGTGGGGCAGTTGTGATAGGAGAGCATACTCTTAGCCTTAAAGCGCAATGACAGATGAGAGGTCCTCCTCTAATTTCCCATCCCCTCCATTAGCAGGAAAAGCAGATAAAGCCAGCAGCAGAACCCTGCAGTCCGACTCTTACCTGGCAGATAATAATGCAAATTGCAGCAACAAAAGTAGTAAAAATTCATGTCAGGAAAATAGATAAATGGGGTTGATCTCAGCTCCATGGGGCAACACCAAATGCCACCCCCAAGGGAGACTCAGGTCCTGTTCATGTCTCTGCTGCTTTTACCAGTCATTAATATGCATTCCTGCCTGGGGTTGTAGACTGCCTTTGGTGCCCTGTGATGTGGGGTTGGAAAAACATGACACAATACCTCATCAAAGAATAAAAGAGTTTTTGCAAGTTTCTCAAAACCGTTTCTGCCTGCATGTTCTGCATCCTTTGTCCAGCTGGGAAAGTTCAAAAAAGTCTGACAGATCCCAGGGGTGACCCCAGACTACTGTTACCAGATGTGTCTACACCAGCATTCTGCTTCCCATTCCCCTCCACCAAAGCTTTGCCTCATCCAGACCCTGCCACATACTCTTTAATACCAAAAAATGTTGGCGGACGTTCAACTTGGATCAGCCCCGTTCCCCTGCTGCCTTCACAGAATGACAGAATGGTAGGGGTTGGAAGGGACCTTTGGAGATCATCTCGTCCAACCCCCCTGCCAAAGCAGGTTCACCTAGAGCAGGTTGGACAGGAGCGTGTCCAGGGAGGTTTTAAATATCTTTGGAGAGGGAGACTCCACAACTCCAGTGCTCTGCCACCTTCCTCTTACCCTATGGCAGGTTATCACTCCCCTCCTGCTTCAGGATTGTTCCCTCCAAGTGATGTACCCACCACGCTCCTGGCTAATTGAGTGATGCAGAGAGAGAGGGAGAAAGCAACCATCTCTGGATAACTCCACGGTGGGATTGTACTGTCCACAGCAGAAGATGCTGGCCTGCCTCATTTTTCTTTTCATTTAGTCTCAGGCCTCCCTGCAAAACCTCAGAGTTGAAGAAGGGTGGCGATCTATAAAGCGAAATTTCACCAGCAAAGATGCAGTTCTCCAACATCCATTCAAGATGGAGCAGAAATCATGGCAATAATAAAGATGGATGGGTGGATGGACAGATGGGCAGATATGTAGATAGACAGGTAGATAGATGGCAGTCTGTATCCTGTATATTAAAGCTGCAGACAATCCATCATCCAGTCTCTCTCCCTGTTTTTATCCCTCCCTTTTTTTTTTAAATTATGCCTATTGCTCCAGTGAAATTTATTACAATGTAAGAAATAATGTCTTTTTAAAGATATTTTTTACTTTTTAAGCAGAGGTGTGAGGGCTCCCTGAAAACAAATGGATGAAGATGTGAAAGCTTATTGGATTGTCACGTCAGATACATTATCCCCAGGGCTCTGAATGAAGAATTAGACCATGGAGATCTTATTTGACATTAGATGTTTCAATTTCTCCAAGAACATTAGGCATGTTGGATTCAGCACTGAATTCAATAATAAACAACAGCATTGACCCTCCCCCCTTCCCCTTTTACCCCTTAGCATTTTAAGTCAGAGACATGTTATTAAGATTTATTTTACATTTTTATTATTGCACTCACAAGAAAAGAGAGATCATATTTGCATAATTCATTTTTATACAAACCTTTATGTATTACTTACAGCTGCCGATTCTCCCCTCCTTTAATATATATGTTTATATGGCAGTAAAACAATGACATTCGAACAATACACGGAAAATGATTTACTCCAACCCTGCAGGTATTGCTGTATATTTATTAACCCCTGGGAATTATTTTGACTGAAATCCCTTTGGATAATGCTCATTAAGAGACAGAGGCTATGTACTTTCTGGCAGCTTCTCCAGTAGAGAAGGCAAGAGTTTAGCATCAGACTCTCTAGGGGTGACCAGTGGATAGCTGTTTGTCCACTGTGGTTGTTGAGGCATTTTTATTCCTTATGCATCTAGTTGGGACCGCAGTGCTGGGTACAGGTTGAATGCTGAAACACATTTTATGGGACAACGAACACGGAGGATGAGCACCAGACCACGGGGCATGATGCACCATTCAGGGCATTTCCTGGGGACATCTCCATATCCTCTGGGCCAGACCAACACAGGGAAACGCACAGCTCCTCACTGCGCTGTTGAGCCTCATGGACACATACCCCATGCCTCACCAGACCCAAACCCACCTTTTTCACCTCTCTTCACCTCCCAAAAGCTGCTCAGAGCTGGCTGTGGCAGACTACTTTGTTCACTGGTAGATCTCGTGGTCCTTTTCCTAGGACACCCTCTCTCCCAGACACACGCAGGGCCGTGTACCTCAAATTATGCCATTTCTCTGTGTTTCACATGCTGCAGTCAGTGATGGTGGTGTTGGTCATGGTGATGAAGGTGGTTGTCATGGTAACTCCCTTTTCCCCTTCTGCTAATTCTGCAGGATTTCTTTCTATAGAATCGGTTTGTGAATGTGCTTCCTTTTCTTGCTCACCGTTTAAAATTTCAGGAATGTAAAATTTGCCAGGCTAAGGGATTCTCTGAGGGACTGATGCTGAAGCAATACCTACATCTGATTGTTACACCATCCAGGTGCTTTCAACAGCAGCATGAGAAGTCTCGAGGCAGAAGAATTTCCCAGCCAAATAAGTTCCTCCCTTATCCCCAGTTGTAGTTGTAATGGGTTTTGTCCCTTACACTTGTACAATATAAAGAAATTCCCGCCCTCCTCCTTCAGGAACTAAATTCATAGTCTTCTTGACATACTGGAGCAGGGTATTCCACAAATTAGTTATGGTTTGACTAAACTCAGCATTTAGTTTCTCACTTTACCACTGCTGTTCTCATTTGGGAAGAGGCTTAGACTTCTCTATAATACTCAGAATAAGAGAGATGTCCATCCTCTTTATCATCACTTACCTTCTTTCACTCTCTAAAGACATCTTTCCTAATAGTTTCCAAGGTCTTTGTCTGGTTGTTTCAACATAAACTCTCTGCTGTATTGGCTCTGCAGTGTCTACACAGTCTTTTATCAATCTCTTCCGCACCAGCCGTCTGTGGTAGATCATCGCTGGAAGTGATCTAGATATACAATTGGACATTCATCTAGCTATCTAAAAATAAGGTATGTAGCTTAAGAAAGTCATCAAAATCCCCACTGCAGGACATGTAGCTAAACAGACAGCCTCTCTCCAGGGCAATTCACCCCTTTCTGATGATGAGTTCTCTTAGGATGGGACAACGGCCTCTCTGTCTCCACCGAGTAGAGGAAGAGCCTTCATGTGGAGCCACACGTAGAGGTTTGCCCCATATCACACAACAGTACATTAATGGAGTCAGAAGTAATATCCCACCTTCTGGTTCCAAGCCACAGATGTCCTCTAAAACAACAACAACTACAGAAAACAAATCAGCTTCCCCCTTAGCAAAAGCATCTTGTCGCACACTTTCTCTGCACAGTCTGCCTTTATATCAAAGTCTGTGTTTGCCATTAGCTGAGCATGGTGGCATGGTGTGTCTGGTGAAGACGGCAGGCTTTTTTTGACAAATGATACACTCATTTCACATAAATTTCCAGGAAAAAAATAAAAAGTTCTAGACCCTCCTCACTTTTAGACTGGAGGATAAGGGATTCACAAAGAAGCACGCAAATGGTGTTATTGAACTACTCCATCGGGAGCATGACAGATGGATCTGGTTTTACTTCTTCACTCTAATAAATTTAATTTCCAAATCTCTCTCCAGCTTGTTTCTCCTCGATAGAAACATGGGTGGCTGTTTTCAGACAGCCAGCAGAGGCTCCTAAAATGGACTTAGATATTTTCTATGATACTTTAGGTCAAGAGAACAATGAAGTATAGGGACTATCTACACTCCAACATGCTGAATTTAATGGCACTTCCTTCAGGAAAGATTCCCCAGAGTGTTCTTCACATCTCTCCTGAAGTCAAAGTGAAAATTCATTCACCCAGCTAAGGATTTATCTCACCTAACCTCTCCCATCTGACTGCAAACATCACCCTCTGATCAGTTGTCTTGATGCTCTTTATAATCAGGAGAGAGAAACAGGTACTTCTGGAGTGAGATTTGTCTGCCCTGGTTTAGACGTCCCTCTGTTATGACAAGATGCACTGCATGCCAGCAAGGCACAGTTCTCTCCAATAGTGATAAAAGAGTGTAGCAATACAGTCAAAATCCTATTACGGGACAAAGAAAAGACCATATATACGAGCTAAAATTTTATTCTTAGATCAGTGAGTGTTTTAACAGTTTAATAGTCAAAATTATCCAATTAATACATTAAAGTTTCATTAATAATGCAGTTAAAACTGCTATACAAAAACATTTGCACCTTCCCAGTATCCATCGACACTACCTCTGGTGTGTCACTCACCCTGCCAGTGTTCCTTTTCATCCTAGGGCTGGCAGCTCCCATGTCCCCCCGGCAGGATGGAGAGGGTACTGGGGGACTACAAGTCCCCACCATCTACAAGTCTTCCCTGGCAAGAGTGGGATGTCCATGTCCCACTTTGAGCCAGCAATGTGCCCTTGTGGCCAAGAAGGCCAATGGCATCCTGGGGGGCATCAAGCAGAGTGTGGCCAGCAGGTGGAGGGAGGTCATCCTCCCCCTCTACTCTGCCT
>VXBO01008413.1:132802-143723 GCA_013400135.1 Rhinoptilus africanus
CACCGCCTGCTCCCTTCTCCCTGCTCCCCAGCCCCAGCGGCAGAGCTGCCCAGCGCCCAGCCCGGGCACACAAAGGGCTGGTGTTTGCTGGGCAGTGCCTGCCCGGGGCGGCAGCCCTTGGCCGTGCGGGGTGTCCCCAGCGCTGAGCTCAGGCAGGTCGGGCACGAGCCCTTGGCCAGGGGGCACTTGTGATCAGAGGGACAGCCCAGCTCAGGGCACGGGAAGCCCAGAGACATATTGATACACCCCAATGTCAGGTCACTCAAAGCCTGTGGTCTTTCACTATCAATGGCTAAAATCACACTAGTTGGGCTGCAAGCACCAGTACAGAGATGTCCCCAGAGTATCTAATTTATTCCCAGTGACACCAACCATAGGACACTGACCTCTTCTTGTTCACCCTCCTCACACGAGGCACAGCTGCTGCACCATTCTCTTGATGGCATACTCAGTTCTCCAGTCTAAAAGGTGCCCCAGCCATTCTCTTACCTTTTTTCCCACTGAGTTACGGGATAATTCAGCTTTCAAGTGACCTTTTTGCTTCAACACACCATCATGGTAAATACAGAAAGTTCTCATGTCAAAGTTAGATGAAGTTGCTCTGGAAGAGAAGCATTTTCCTTGAAAAGTCTCTGGTTGATACTAGTGCTGAAATAAGGGAATATGTACTCCATTTCTTAATCTGTTTTTCACCCCTCAAAGCTCAACACTTTTTACGAGCAGAAGTTTCAGATGCCGTGAGCATTTTCCTCCTGACACAAAAGAGAGGTCAGAATCTAGTGTTAGCTTCACTTATCCATCGTGAAAGTTGACGGCAAGCCTCCTGTTCCCCCAGCACACAGAACTGCACTTCATAGACAAGATATTTTAGAAAGCATTGTGCTAGAGTTGGATGTTACCTTGTTTCAGACCATGTAGAGATTGATGTGCCTTCAACTTTGAAGGGAAAAGGAGGAGGCACTTAATCAATAGCCATGTGAGTGATAAGCACATAAAACAGATGAGGTTGGCCAGCGTGCATAATCATCAGTAAGACCATATAGGCAATGTATTCTTCAAGAAGAAAGATGACCATGGTAGGGATAGCTTTTTATGACGGTCAAGACTGCTTGAAGTGTATATCCCTGTAGTTAGTTATTTCATGTAGCATCTTCCCTGGAGCATTCACGGTAAGTTATTAGGATGAGGGGGGAAATCACAGTGAACATTTTGGGCTGTGTCCTGAAGAGGTCAGAAATAGGATATTTTGACTTCCAAAATCTCCTGTCCAGAGCATATGCAAATGTAAGGATTATGCAGTAAGACCTTTGTCTTTTTTCTTTTTTTTCCCACAATGAATACTTGGATCAAATGGGCTGAGATCTATGGCCAGAACCAAGTCTTAAAACAAATTCTGCTTCATCCACCACCACCAATCCCAACAGGTCCTCATCAGGTGTAAACCTGCCTGATTTTAGCCCTGTTATTACAGCTGTGCAATGCTCAGGATACACTTCTGGCTTCAGCTGTGCTTCTTGAAGTGTTTACTGCTCCCAAATGCACCTGCAACTCTTTATCACCTTTCTTGTGCTTCCTCCTCCTCTAGGTTAGCTGAAGTGCTCCTGAGACTGCTTCCTAACGCACTGCACTTGATATGAACTGGATTAGCAGAAATGTACTTTTGAAACCGTTTAAAGTAACCTGGCTCACTCAGGCTGTAGCATGTTAGGGAACAAGCTCACGAGCAGCTCGATGCAGCTTATGCAGCTAGCATATGGAAGAGGTGACGACAACCCCCAGCTGAGACTACGGCAAAGGCAGTACTCTCTTCAGACCACTTGGGCAGATGTTTGTTTCACGCAGAGAGCATCAAATACTGCAGATCTATTTAACCAGCTCCCTTCTGTAGCAAATCCACGCTGTTTTTTGTAACTGCTGGTGTTTAAAAAATTTAAAGTATGTAATCATCCCGGTAATCATAGTAAGAGGCAGGGATACCGATTTTCCTTTGGTGTTTATTGACTGTGATGACTGTGCTCTTACAAGACAACAGTGCTCTCCTAGCACATGCATCACAGTGGGTACACCACAAGAAAAGACGATGTTCGAGAACTTAATCTGGACCAGGCTGAGCAAGTCAGCCCCTTTCAGACCGTAGGCTTTATGTCCTGGAATGGACAAAGGCTGTATGATAAAGCCACCAAAATGCCCTCTCAAATCTAGGATGTTGTAGGCTATATGCCGTTCAAGGCTCAGAAAAGCCAAACAGAAGCTGCCACGTGAATTGTCATTCTCACGGTTACTCCCGCTCTCTGCTGGAGTTTGTGGTGACAGAATTAATGTGGTTCTAAAGGTAATTTGAAAGCGCCAAGAGAGGCGAATTATTGCATGAAAATGCAAATCGAGCCTTATCTGGGCTGTTCCACAGCTGCTATGATTCATCATCATTTCTTCATCTGTTTTTTTTTATTTTCCAGGTGAGATCTCAATAAAAAAGGTGGGGGCAAATAAGAGTGGAAGAGCAGAGCTTCATTTGCCAGAAGAGATTTATGGCTCCTTTTATCCGAATGTAAAACGCCCTTCAACAAGGAAGGAATATTAAACATTTAAAATCACCATCTATCATTCAGCCCTTATCTGATGGTGACCGCAAATTCCTCACACGTATAGCACAGGTAGCTCTGCCTTGTCTCCGACATTATCCCCTGGTTCAGGGGACCAGCATCCTCCAACGACCTCTCCACAGCCATCCCTCCACACCAGACACGCCAAGACACTTTCTACCTCAGGAACAATTCCAGTGGTGTAAAGTGGTATTATTACACTTCCAACTTCACTGCACCTCCAAAAACTCACTCCAGCAGAAGATTTACTGTTGTTTTCCCCACATTTCTCCTATATAAGCTTCATTAATGTAAGCAATGTTGTGTTGGGTTTACACCATTTTAGCAACCCCACTCCTCAGTGTGGTGGAGTATGTGATCTACAAACCTGCTCACCTTGACTTTGGTGACGTGGTTGCTGATGAGTGTGGGGTACCCTCTGAAGCAGGGTCTGATTGCTTCCAAAGAAGGTTGTGGAGGTTCCACTGCTTGGGACTGGCACAAAGCATGAACTTTATAGCCTTTTGGGGAACTTAGCACTCACACAAGCGTAAGCAACACCCTAAGATGTGTCACTGTATCTGAAAGAGATTATTATGGGGTTAAGACAGGAATCACAGAGTGGTGGAGTCCCCTAGATGAGAAGATAATGGAGCCCATGTCTGCACAAAATCAGTTCTAATGCCATGTGCTGGGAACCACCTGCTATTGAAATCATCCAGGAAGGTGCCTAGAGTTCCTGCCTACAAGCAGGAAAGTTGGCCTGTTACACACCCTGAGACAAACTGTCCAAAAAAACTCAATCCAGTTTTCCTCCACCTCAGTGGTCCACACCAAGCAATGCTGAGACAGAAAATTAACCCTGTGGATGCTGTGACATTTTTCTCTAAGCAATTTTAACACATTTTACGTATTTTTCTAAGAGAAAATGACTGCACATCAGACTCCAGTGTTCCCAAAACTGCTCCTCTCGTTCTGACACTGCAGTGACCCAGCAGCAAAGACACTTTGAGGAACAGCCTCCCAGGCACCAGGTCCCAGGGAGTCATGAAAAAGGTGAATGTTCAGCAGACTGAGCTCTAGATTTGACCTCAAGCAGACAACACGTTGGGTTCATACACTGTTTGCACTAGAATTGTGAACGTGGGTTGTGCAAGCACAGTACAGAATGCATCTTTAAGTGCTTCATTTATTTCCCTTCAGATGCTACTCACTAAGCCTGTGAGAACACAGTTTTGTTGGAGCCTGAAGTGTGATCAACAGGCCCAAACATGAACAAGCCACTCCTTACAGCTTGCAACCTGTCCCAAGCAGTACCAAATTTTACTTTTCTGACCTTTATGGTCAAATTAGGGAAACTGGGATAAAAAGAAAAAAGTAGGTCTCTCACAGGCTTCTAATAAGTTGTCACTTAGTATTACTGCAAAGCCTATTGGGATCAGAAGACATCACACAGCATTAATGCTTCCCGTTTTCAGTTGGAAGTGACATGGTGTAATAAAGTCTTGCTGGAGTAACTTAGACTTGCTGAGGATAATGCTCAGTTAGGTAGAGCCTCCGACTGCAAGGTCTATTGCATTTTAGAAAAAAAGCAACTGTTTCATGCAGATTATTCACAGAAAAAAAAAATAAGTAATTGTATAAAAAGATATGCTATAGCAGTGTAGAATAATTTTCTGTATTTGTATAGGCACGTGTTTGTGTTACTTGAATGGCTATTGTATTTGAACTACCTATACAAAATACAGATAAAGCACATTATTTCATACCAGTGCATTGTGCCAGTAAATATATCATTTATAGGCAGTTTATCTGTGTTTTCCATTGGCATTGCAGATCATCTATGATATGCACAGACAAAATGGCAATTAAGCATCAATATCTTCAGATCACAGCACTGGCTGGCTCCTGCAGAGGGTACCCTTCCAGCAGCAGCGGTGAAAGCATGACCAGAAAGGAAAGCTTTGCCATTATCTCTGTCCTGCACTGTGTGCATATCCATATCCAGCACCACTTAGGAACCACTCCAACAAGTGATCATCTTAACAGGGTCAGCACCTTTCCTCCCCGGGACCCCGTAACAAACTTAGCATCAGCTCCCAACTAATTGAATTGGAGCACGATCAACAGTCTAATTGAAGACTATCTCGCATCCATTTCAAGATCATATTATTTCATTATTTCCCAATTTGCTTTCTGAGCTTCTGTTGGCAGATTTAGGAAAAGGCAAAGGATAAAAAAAAAAAAAAAGAAGGAGGGGAAAAAAGAGAGGGGAAAAAGCGGCTTTACTTAACAGTTGCTATTTTGGTATCAAAAGGAGTCTGCATTGTTGATTAGAGCAAGAGATCATTATCCCTCTTAGGAGCCCGATGAAGGTCGTTGTGTTAACCTTCAAATCACTCTGTAACTGGAGGCTGCTTTTTTTCTCCTGCTGAGCCACACTAGGAGGGAAAAAAAAAAAACGTAGAGGAAACAAGTCCAACTCAGCTTCTGCAGATGGGAAAGCAGAGGAGTGGCAGGGTGGGATTAATTTTGGGTGTTGTTTTGTATTGTTAATGTGTCGTCAAAGGAGGGAGGCAAGATGTAGGGGGATGGAAGTGAAAACATTTAAATGTTTTATCCATTGTGTGCCAGGTCGTGACTGGTCAGCAACAGGCACCCTGAGTAACTCTATAGGCAGTTCAGAAATGGTGTGTCAGGTAGCAATAGCTCATTAAGCACTAATTTATGGGGGGGCATGTGTGTATTTACTTGACTAGGATGACAGTTTACGACCAATAAACTGCCCATGACAAGACAATTCAGATCAATAAATAGGGAGATTCTTTTCTCCTGCACACTAGATGATAATGCTGCTCCTTCTTTTTTTGTTGTGCTTGTACAACAGGTCCCAGGTTTCAGTGTAGAAAGCACTACAGGGATCTCTACTGTGTTATTGGGGATCAAGGATCTCAAGCGGCTGGTAAAGAGTTAGACAAAGCTGCCTCTCCGGACACACAGCGCATGATGTCCTTCCCACTGATGTGTTTCTTTGACCCACAAACCATGACCCTGATGACCACAAGGTCCCGGGGAAAAGGACAAACCAGAAGGGCCTCTTGGTTATGGAAGAAGCCAGATATGATGCCTCTTCTTTGGACCCTGTGGTCAGCAGAGGTGAGACCTACCATGAGAGAGGAATTCTGTCTTCCACACTGCTCAGTCTGGCCTAGAAAAGAGCTGGCCTTGGCAAAAAGGATTGAAATCCAGGAGAAAAGAGGACAAGAAACCCATGCCTCAGTGCTCTGCAAATGGCTTCTACATCTGTAGCTTCTTTCTGCCCCAGAGCTCCCCTGGCTTCTTTGGCTTCTTGATTCATATCATGTGCACAGAGATTCAGACCTTACACTTTTCTTGTGTCTTACAAATTCACTGTGCCTCTCTCCCCACCCTGACCCCTTGTCACTTATTTCCCATGAAGATTCCCCACGCAAACCCCTGGTGTATGCATGTGATCCATCCTGTCCTCACGCTGATGCTGTCTCACAGAAACAGCTTATTTCTGTGCCAGGATGAGACTCCTTTGCAAGACACTGGATCTACCTGTTGCCATCCAGTTTCCTTCCCTGCTGTGCCAATGCCCTTGCATTGCTAATCCTCCTCTGACAACTTCTATTCTAAGTCAATCAACGTGTCAATTTAGCATTCACCTTTTGTTGCATCTTAAATCCTTATAATCCCTGTCCTTGCTTCTACATGTTAAATAAATAAAGCTCACATTCTCTCCTGTCTCTCCCTGCTCCCTGTGCCTAGTGAGGAGCAGGCCCTGAGGTGACATCTCCCAGGCAAGACATACAGATGCAAATCACTGGGACAGGTAATGTGTGCAGGGGAGTCACCTCAGCCTGAAGACAAGGTCAAAAAAATCCCTGCCAAGGAGGAGAAGAGGCTGTCCCTGTCTCTGCCCTTACCTCCTATGGCCACTCCAGCTAAAAGCTGAAACAATGCGAGAGTCTTCTCAGGGACAACACTGTATTTGCTGCTATTTCAGGTAAAGGCATTTGGAAAGGTCTGAAATGAACAGAGCAAATTCAAGTACATCCCGCTAGGTTTTAATAAAAGAAGGTCTCTTTCCAGTTTTATGTGAGCCCCACTTTTCTCTGCAGACAATTCCTTTCTCTGTGGTACTCCTACTCTGCAGGCTATGAGGATGCCACACTGAAGAGGAATTCATCCAGGGTGAGGGTTTTTTTAATACAAGACATCCTAATACAAAACATCTTCCCCGGGCAGGGGTGCAGACAAGGATAAATGCAGGGAATTACACTTGCTCACCTCTAGTATGGACAAGAAAAAGTTCATCCGCAGATGGATGAGAAAGCTACTCATTTATTTGCTACACGACGGCCGCTTTCTTGACCATAGCAGCTAAAGATGACAACACACTTCTGACATGCCTCAATAATTTTGCCACCTTAAACACACAGGAACAAAATTTCCCCTTTCTGATGTTGTTAAGGACTGGGTGTGACCTGGAGGGAGGGCACAACTTGTTTTACACCTCCAGTAGTATCTGTTAGGACTAACGACTTGGCACTGTGAAAATGCCTACCACATTAAAGAGAAGATGGGACTGTGAAGAAGATGACAGCTCAGCATGCTGGGATGACACCTTGGCCCACCTCACTTCACCGTTGGCTATTTTTCCTGCACACCCTTGGTTTCTCTTGTGTATACAAGCTTGTTCCTCTTATATCCCATTGGGAAACTATTCCCTATTCCTGTTGGGAAACTGTTTTCTTCAACTCCCCATGGCCCTGCACATGGGAAGACACTGGACAGTCACATTACCAGAACTTCTGTCCCCAACTCTGCGTTTCTCCTACACAAAATCACTGCTGGTCTATCTGTTAGCCAAGGCCTTCACTTTAAGTTCTCCTTCATGTTGATGCGCTCTAATATTCAGAGGTTTTTAGAAGAGTCCCGAAATGAGAAGGGGTAGATGGAGGAAATAGTATTAAGTGGATCAAATGAAATGAATGGACACTACTCCTTCAGCACTGATGCTTGGGATCCATTTCAACCATGTGGGGAATACAACACACATCTCTACCGACTCTTGGTAGTACACGGGTATGGTTCCGTCTCCTGCCCGGGCTTGGCACTGGTGCATATACATCCTGGTCATTCACCAGAGGGTGCCAGGGCATGAGGTTTAGGGTAGAATACAGCAGGATGCTCTGGACCAATAGAGGACCATTAAAATAAAAGAAAATAAATTAGAAAAGAACCTTAGAGACAATTGAAAACAGCTGCACAGAAAGGATTGTCTCTCATCAGATGCCGCATGTGGATGATGATCTACCTGGGCCATGGATTATCCTGTTCATGTTGACAGAGCACGGAGCGTCACAGGGTCCTGCTTTCTGACTCCAAATCTTCAATGTTACTGCGGCACAAGTAGTTGGGTGCCTGGCTGGGTGAACTGGAGCAATTGAGTTAGCATATCTGAAGAGAGTGCTTGTAACTTCACCTCTTAAAACACCTTAGCTTGCTTGACTGTGACCGATAGCCATGTTCTCAGCACTGCAGTGTCTGCAGAGCCTCTGCGTGTGGATATCTCCCAAAGTTTCCAGCTCCTGTACAAAAATGTGCTTGAATTACCCAGAGATATTATTGCTTTACATCCTCAGTTTCCCATTAAACTCCACAAATGAGGGTGTCAATACCATTTCAGCCAACATCAAAAATGATATAAACCTTGGCCGAACAACTAAGTGTCAGAGGAGGAGGATTTATCTTCCTTGTGGGTAACAGGTCTTCCCAAGACTGTGGAAAGGGAATAGAACTTCACTGTGCCTCTGGAAAAGAGAATTAGAAGTGCTGAGATTTAAAACTCTGATTTTGGGCTTGTCTGCCTCCCTCCTCCTGACATTGCCCAATATCCATCCCTCACCCCAGACGCTTCAAGCAGCCATGCTTCTCACACTGACTCGGGAACATGGGCTTTTCCAATTAACCTGTCAGGAAGAGCAATGTATTATTTTCCAGCACTCGAGTCATTTAAAAATCAGTAGATCTCAGTGATCCGCTTGGCATGTTAAACTCTAAGTCAGCGTAAAGGTGGTACGTGATGCTGGCTTCACCACAGCCTGCAGAGCAGATGCGGACCCAAGGGACCGCAGTGGGACCCGAGGTTGGAAAGAGATGCTGCACCTGTGAGAGAGCAGGAAACCACACAAGCAAGATGTTAAAGGCTCATTTGGGAACTTTGTTATATTATTATAAATCCATACCAAGTCTGTGACTGGCAGAGACACAGTTTGGATAGTCATGCCCTAATTCACATGGTCAAGAGCAAGCCAAATACTGAATGGCGTTAATTGTGGTGGGGGTTATCCCCACTTGATAACTCAGAAAATTCCATCTCTTGACCAGTGCTGCTGAGCCAAAGGGACACTCTCCTCTCTGGTACTGTTACCTTTTGACTATGTCCCAGCACACTGAGGACCTGGGCTGGAAGTTTTAGATGCATCCAAAGTGCCCATCACCTGCATTATTGCCAGTTTGATGCTCTGGTTAAGTTGATGTAAATAAGTCCCCTGCTTCAACACATCAGTATTTTTCCTCTGATATCTTTCCCTCCACATCCCAGGCCCCAGTATTGGCCATCCTCTGGCCAGTATATCGTGTCCTAGTTAAGTATTTTTAGGCAGAAAGCACACACCTGAGGTCTGCTCTTTAAGCACATGTGAATGCCTGGGGACTTGATGGGGGGAGGGCCAGAGGGGGGTGGTGGTGGTGGTAAATGGTTTTCTTTGCAGGCTCCTCCTGTGCTCCTGGGGAAATGATGTGGTTTTTTGCCTGTCTTCAATCACAGAGCAAGAGCTAAGTGTTATTGATCTGAGACCTAGAGGGAATATTTCTGAGCCGTTCACCCTGGCATTAGTCCATCACTTAGCTGGTATTTATTATTCAAGGCTGGCAAGGGATTCCTGGCAGCATGCCCTGGCTAGACAGCAAACTGGTGATGGAGGAGCCGAGTGAGTCAAGGGCAAATGAAGAGGGGAAGGAAGGGAAGAAATTGCAAAGTAGATTTTCCCTTCTCAAATTAACTTAGGTTGTTCCCAAAGTCTCTGCAAAGTTGCCCCTGTGTGCATTAAAAGACCCAAAGCTGGATGCACACATGGAGCTCGGCAGATGGTCAGCTTGAGCTGATTTTTAACTAAGTGTTAAGGTAAAAATGCAGAAAAACAAGACAAGAACAGGAGAAACCTTCACCCACTGAGAAACCAGGCAGGGTGCATGTGACGGAGCAAAGTGACATCTGTGTGGACACTTGCAGAGTGGAAAGGGGCTGATCCTCAAAGCTGGAAGATCGAAGAGGAAGGGTCATGACAGTATCTGTCCTGCTCACTGAATGGTGTCATTCGGTTTGTTCCCATCAGTTAAGATAGCCTTGTCTTGCCTTATGATTAAGAGAAATATATACAGCGAAGTTGGGTTGATCTATCCCGTCCCTTCTGAAGACTCCTGTCAAAACCATCCTTTATTCCTTGCTAGGCAGGGCCAAGCTAATTTGACATGACCTGATACAGCATCTCCTCTTGAAAGCTCATCAGAACAACAGCGCAGCAGATGCAAAGCAGGTATCTCAGTTTGCGTAAAGGGCTAGGAAGTAACTGGGTCTGAAGCAGGACATGAAGCTTTAGTGATCATCGCTGGTGTCCTTGCCAAGGAAAAAAAATTAGAGAAAACACAGCCTCAACAGCCCAGTTCTGTGACAATTCTCTGTTTCTCTCTAATGGCCATGCAAGAGCAGAGCGAGATTCAGGGCAATATCAGGGCTCATTCCTCGGTGATTTGGGGATAAAGGCTGGAAACTTTCAAGGACAGATTTGATGGAAAAAATATGTCTACAGTGTCAGGTCCCAAGCTGCTGTCCCCGTGCCAGTTTTACAGGACACTTCACACAGCTCCTGGCTTTGAAGTGTTGGTGAAAACCAGCAGCACGCTATCCAAGACGGAGCAGATTGAATGAGGGTATCCTGAGAGGCTTGTAAGAAGGGTCAGAGGATCTCCTGGGAGGAAGGAGTTAAGTCTCTTCTTTGTGTAGCCCCAAATGTTGCAGAAGGGTTATGGCAAAGCAGGAACAGACCAAACTCTCTGTGAGGTTGCAGGAAAAATCCATAAAAATCAGCTTCTGGAGAGACAGCAGGCCGGGCAGAGCCTTCGAGAGCTTGAGCACTTGGCATCTCTTTTTCCTAGGCTGTAAACTTGTCTGTGTCTTTCCAGGCAATAATTCTGCCAGTTTAAAAGCTCTTGTAACCTTTGCTTTAAGATGACATTGGTAGAAAGCA
>VXBO01008413.1:161772-196072 GCA_013400135.1 Rhinoptilus africanus
TTCCACCTGAATCAAACTCCTGTCTCCTGGTGCAGATAAAGAGTATAAATGAAGTTGACTTACACTGGGGTAAGCAAGTGGGGAGAGGGGGGGATGAAGATACCCCTGAGGGCACTCAATCATGAGGGGGAAGAAACCCCACCATGAACATCACACTCCTGCCAGGGAAGACCTCAGGGTGGTGGTGAGTTGTCATAACCTCCTCCCTGATTGCACCTAAAGAAACCAAAGCTGTCAAACCTGTGACGCAGAAGGGCACTGGCAGTGTGAGCATCACAGCAGAGAAAACGGGACATGTCAGGTATATTCACGGAATCACAGAATCTTCAGAGTTGCAAGGGACCTCNAGTGGGGAGCCCAAAACTGGACACATTGTCTTATTAATTATACCTTTTTTCTTTACAAATTAAATAATATGGATGATTGGAGTGTTAAAGTATTAATTAAGCTAGCAATAAATACTGAGTTTTGCTCCATAAGTTTATTTTTTTTTCCGTTCAACCTATAAAAAAGATTATTACTGTAGTTGTGCTTCTGCTGAAGTTATGTCCTCTGCTCAAGTATTTCACACTCAAGAGGGAGATCTCATCTGCAGTCTCCCAGGGCATCTGAGCTCCAGATGTATGAGATTTTAAGGGGACCTCTGTCCTCAATGTTTCCTCTTGACAGGGACTCGTGGATGGCATTGCATGGTGCTCACCTTCATATCTGTCCAAGGGCTATGGCTGGGGTTCATCTAAGCCAACATGTATATTTGGAACAGGGACAGTCTCAGACAGTCACTCTCAGATGCCTTAACAGTCTTGGAGGAAAAAAAATTAAAAAAATAAAAAAGGAGTTTTTCAGGGTGTAGTTTTTCTGTTTCTAAGGTAGATGCACCAGATAGATCAGTCTTTGTCTCCTTGTGCTATAGGAGAACCAAGGGTGACTTGCTCAGACGCAGATCTACAGTGCAGTCATCCGAATTCAAGTTCTTCTTCTGCCTTCTGTATTCCACTCCCAGGCTGTACCAGCAAGGTCCTGCAAGAGTCAGCACCTCTGGCTCTAGAGTCCCTTTTACACACAATCCTGCATGCAGAGAAGGCAGAAACACCAGGACCTTTTCTCTCAAAGACAATCCTGCACTTGCTATGTGTCTGGTGGCCAGTGATCTCTGCCCCTGTGTTCACCCCCAGGTGATGGTGTCTGCTTCACCCACTCACTGATGGATCTCTCCCGATCCCCCTGGCTTGTGCCACATGGACCTCTGAAAGCAGGATTTATTTCACTTTCCGTTGTTCAAAAGTTCATATAAACTAACCTTACAGGATAAAGGCGATGGAGAATGAAACTTCCAGATTCACGCCACTTTAAGGTGAGAGGAGCAAACTACCTTACGTGTCTGTTTTGACTGCAGAAGGAGCTGAGGAAAATAGATATTTAACTCCCAGATAGCTAAATTGAGGAGACAGCATGTGTTCTCTGCCTGGGTCTCAGTCCACACAGCTTACCTGCTGGTTGGGCCATTGCTTTGGGTAGTGGATCCTGTTGCTTCCAGTTATTGCACTATAAAATGGTTTAATTGCTCTTTTCACCTCGTTTGAAGTTAGGGTGATGATCATTCCTTGTATGTGCCTACAAATGTCTCTCTCGCAGTCCTGCTTGGTGTTGGCCACCGACTCTTTTCAGAGTAGCAGTGCTGTAGCAGACTCCGGCTGTTTGTGCCTGGAAGCACAATCTGATTGAGTTTTTTAATTTTATTGAGGTTTCTGTGTGTGGTTTCTCTGTGGCCAAGGGGCCCTCCTTCACCCTCCTCACCTCAGGTTGCCTTTCAGCACATTGAGATCTATGCTTCCCAGAGCAATACACTCGCTGCATGCTTTCTCTCTGGTTAATGCATCTGAACTACCTCTGGAGTCACCTTGAGAGCGAGATCCTGATTTATCTTTAAATGGCACCTTTTCTTTCCCCCTTCCATTAGCTGTGCAATGCTTTATATTACCCACGTACATGTGGTAACTGTGTCGTAATCAGGCATGGACAGAGCAAGGAAAATGAATTTGCAAAGAAGTAGGGGATTAATGCAACTGCCATTCCTGCGGCTGAATTATTCTGCTGGGTTGTAGGATTATCACAGGGTAGGGAGGAGAGTGTCAGAAGATCCTAAATGTTCACACTAGGCACGGGTCTGTTCCTTCCTTGAGAATTATCATTTTTCTGTTAAATAGAAAAAACCCAACCTTCAAGCCTTCAGACATCCAGTGAGGAAGCCAAAACCAATTTCAGCCAGTTTGTATGGTCAGCCACATTTCATGAATAGGAAAAAGCTTTAAGTGACCAGAAAGAGAGCAGCTTACAACTGGAAAATCAGTCATGTCTCCTATTTTGTACTGTGACTATTTATTTTCTGTCTTTCAGCAGTGCCCAAGGTTGCAGGCAGGATCAGAATACCATTGGGCTCATTGGAGCACACCCAAACACTAAGATATGTTCACTAACATGGCAAATATTGTCATCTGACTTATAAAATAACTAGCAGGGAACTAAAAGCATGAGGGAAGGACAACATTCAGTCAGGCAAGGTGACATAATTTCATCAGTTCTTCAGCAAGCGGCGAACTAGAAGACTTTAGAGCAGTCAGCCACTGCATGGGGTAAAGGACATGTGAAGTTTTAGCTCACTTAAAGTCATTTAAAAGTTCATTGAGGGTCTGGTCAAAACCCCACTGAAATCAGCAAGAGCCTTTCGACTGGTTTCTTTTCCCTGAGGAACAGTGCTGCAAAGAAGAGACTGCAAGTTTCAACTACAGAGAGCTGCAAATCACAGGGCATCAAAGTTTGAAAACCCTCTGAACATACCTCCCTCCAGCAATTACTTAACTGCCGCTTTTGTACTGGAGGGAAGTGTAAGTTACCTGAAGTTCTGTTTGCAAACACATTTCTCTGCCTGACATTACAGAGACATGCATGAATATAAAAGCAGCATCCCAGAACTGCACTGATGAGCTGGGCTTGCTGGTGAATACAAACGCCTACAGAGCAGGAGGACATCTGCAGTGCTTCCCTGGGGTCGGAGGGAGAGGTGAGCTTGTAAGGCTGTGGTGGGATGGGGCAGCTTGCTGTTACTGAAACATGCCGCCATCATCCAGCTTCCTCAGCTTCCTTCTCCTCCACCTCCTCCTCCCAGCCTGGTGGTCCCACTCACATCCTTCAACCAACCCTGACGCAGCTTGCGAAGCCAGACAGAAGTGATTCATGTGTGTGAACCTCTTGGTTAAACTTTTGCCACACACCATCAAGGTAACTGCAATGTGAGGACAAGATTCAGCAGCAGTATTTCTAATCCAGCTGCACCCCCCAGCTGTTTTGGGACACTGGCACATCACCATCCATGAGTGTAGCCCAGCAAATATGATTTTCTGCTGTCAGTAGCAGACGGCCTCCAACTTAGCACTGACCCAACGTCACAGGAGCTCAGGACATCTCCGGGCTTGCCGTGCCCTGAGCTGGGTGTCCCTCTGATCACAGGTACCCCGTGGCCAAGGGCTCGTGCCCGACCTGCCTGAGCTCAGCGCTGGGGACACCCCGCACGGCCAAGGGCTGCCGCCCCGGGCAGGCACTGCCCAGCAAACACCAGCCCTTTGTGTGCCCGGGCTGGGCGCTGGGCAGCTCTGCCGCTGGGGCTGGGGAGCAGGGAGAAGGGAGCAGGCGGTGGGGAGAGGGGGATGAAAATACCCCCAGGTGGTCCCAAGAGTGAGAAGGAAGAAAACCAGCCATGAACTTCACATTCCACCCAGGGAAGAGCTCAGGATGGTGACAACTCATTGTAACCTTCTCCCTGATTGTGCTTAAGGGAGACTGACTCTGTTAATCCTGGGATGCAGAGGGATGGTGGCAGGGTGAGCACCACACCAGAGAAAATGGGTAGATAGATACTATTAAGATTTCTTGTGTAGCAATTCTTACATTGTTATTGTTATTGAGTGTCATCCGTATCAGTTTAGACTATGAGTGTTAGTTAATTGACTTTCACATTGTAGTTACATTGGATAATACTGATTTATTATTTTCTTTGTACATAGTCCGCTCAATTTTACAGAATCACAGAATGGTGGGGGTTGGAAGAGACCTTTGGAGATCATCCAGTCCAACCCCCTGCCAGAGCAGGGCCACCCAGAGCAGGGGGCACAGGAACGCCTCCAGGCGGGTTTGGGATGTCTCCAGAGACGGAGACTCCACCACCTCCCTGGGCAGCCTGTTGCAGGGCTCTGCCACCCTCAAGGGAAAGAAGTTCCTCCTCATGTTGAGATGGAATTTCCTCCATTCCAGCTTGTGCCCTTTGCCTCTTGTCCTGTTGCCAGGCACCACTGAAAAGAGTCTGGCCCCATCCTCTTGACACCCAACTTTCAGATATTTATAAGTATTGATTTTGCACGTAAAAAACCCTGATCATAACATGATGATCATTTCAGAGCAGTATTCAAGGGGTATGGTGGCAAATGAGCTAAAAAATAACAGCAACTGAATCCCACAGTGCAATTGTGAAGTAGATGAAAACAGGAACCATGTTTTCTGGGCAGCTGAAGGAGGCATCCAGAGGACAAGATCAGGTAAGACCCAGGGGATTTGAATGGGTTGAGTATTTATTGGAGAAGGAATGCAGCAGCATGTGACCTAGTGATAGCTATATTTTTCAGGATTTTTTTTTTTATTTCAGAAGGGGAAGGAAAGCAATATGGAAAAAAAATGCTGAAAATCTAAAGGTGAAAGGTAACTTCTTCAAGGCTGTCTCAGTGGCAGTAACTGTCACTTTTTTAAAGAAGTGAAGGAGTAAGAACAGCAAAATAGAAACAGACTCGACAAAGGGGGCAACAAATGTGAAATAATACTGCTTCCTTGGTAGAAAGTCTCTGGAGCAATGAAATAAATATTGGTTCTGCTGAAAGAGTCTATCAAATATATATCAGCAAATCCCAGTGTTAAAGGAAAAATAGAAAGGAAGATACAGAGGTGGTTGTACCAGGAATGCTTTAAGAGACTGAATATATGAGTAGGGGAAAAAAAAATACACATGAAGTGGAAAGAAGGCTGCAAGTTTAATGCAGAAATAAGGGAAAAACCCAACTGTGGTGGAATAAAAATAAGATTAACATACAAAGTGAAAAAAAATTAGTTAACAGCAACAACAACAAAAGAAAATTCTGGAAATCATTCAAAATAAGGGGAAGAAAAAGCGAAGAACCAGGCCATTGTTTTGTTGAGAAAGGAAACATATGGCCTGTGATGCAGAGACAGTGAAAAGTCAACTATATTTTCAGAAAGATAGTAGGAAATTTCTACCTTCTTGTTAAAAAGAAAAGGTTAATTGTGATCAGATTGTTAATACAATTAATTATAAAATTGATGTAGAAGAAAGAACCCTGAGACAGAAGTGGGATTAAGTAGTATGGAGGTAATACAGATGCATTTGACCCATCAGGACCTTGCAGAATCAACTCGAATGCTTAAGGAAGTGGCTCCAAGCAGCTAAGTCATTTTGTTCAATAATTCAGGGATGGCAGGTGAGGTCCCAGAGGACAGGTGAACAGTGAGCATGACGACTGTCTTAGAAAGAAGGAAGAAAAACAAAAGAGCAGTCAGCCTAATTTCAATGCCCAGGAAGATCTCGGAAAAAGTTCCTAAATGACTATTACAGGTTACCCAGAAACTACACCCAACACATCTATATGATTTATGCTGTGATATAAATTGTACATACCATGCAACCACATGGATTTGCCACAAAGAACACAGACGGTGTGTTTTCCTGCTTTATAACATATCTTTCCCCTGGATCAAGGAAAGCAGGAGATGTGATAGAAAACACTTTGAGTCCCATCCTGTAGGACTTTCTGCTACCTCTACTAGAGTGAGGTCTAGCTGAATCACAGTACAACAGGTAACCAATGTGAGTCAAATATCAGGCTCAATGAAGAAACAACAGTTGTTTATTGTATGTCAGAAAGTAACCCTACAAGAAGTGGGACCTTACCCAGCCCTGTGTGGGAATCTTCTCCGTAGGATTTTCTGATGACTTCCACAAAGATGTCAATAGCTCAGAAAAAGTTCAGAGCAGTGTAATAAAAATTATGACAGTTCAAAAAACATAACCTAAGAGGAAAGGAAGGAAGAACCTAGCTTGCTTCATCTGGAAAGAAATTAAGGGAAACATAGAAGTCCTCCAACCTGTAAAGGACAGTTGGAAAGAAAATAATGATTGACTGTTCTCCCTCTTTGTCAAGGAAAGGTGAAAAAATGTCAGCTTGATTCATAACCATGAATAGTTAGATTTGACTTTTGGAAAGTTCCCTTGTCCTAAGCCTGGATAACGAAGTTCTCAGAGAATATTTACCACTCCAGGGCCTTACACAAAGACTAAGGTATAAAGAGTTATAGTAATGATTAAGATCAATGAATCCCACAGGTAGGAAATAGAGCTGGAACCAAAATCACTCAATACCCTTATGTTTGCATGACTGATCTGTTGATGATGAGAAGGAATGGAGTTCAGTTTGTCTGATCAAAGACCAACATCAAGAGCTCTTCAAAGGATTCAGCAAGGACAGTTTGAGAGCCGCCTAGAGAGAGCCGGTTTCCTTCTGTATAGGCACAGACGTCTTCCATATCAACAAGTCTTTGGTTCCTCCATTGATACCCACCAAACTCAGCCATGACCATTCACAGCAAAGGACACACTCATCTGCAAAAATAAATCTTTTCCCTTCAAAATGTTTTCCCGTCTCACAAATCTGCATCAACACCCACACATTATGATGCTTTGGCCTTCCACACTACAAGCAATAAATCCAACTGTGTATGAAGAGGAGTAACAAATTCCAAGGGGCACACGCACATTCTCTCTGAGACACTTGAATTGAGGTCACTCATGATGTTATCAGGCGTAGGTTTCTATTTTTACAGCAGTAAAGGTTGTCACAGCCATTCGTTTCCCCTGCTTTTGTGTCCCAGAAGAGTACTCAAGAGGAAAATGGAGGTGGGGAGAAGAGAAGTTTGGAATTATAATATAAAAAGTCCTGTGGTTCTGTTTTTTAGTCCACCTTGCCAAGTGGATAGATTAATCTTGCCTCTAAGGCCCATTGGCGGGATTAGAGAAGGCGTGGAATACCTCCCCTCTCATTTCAGCAGAGGTGCAGCCTGCCTCCTGCTTTCCTTTTTCCCCCTCACACCAGGAGCTCCCGGCAGCAGGAACTAATTTCAACAGATCAACACAATGCATCCTTTAACAAATCAAGTTCTGGAAGCCCTCTTCACTTTATTGATTTAACACATTCCTATTACAGCTTTGACCCTGGGGATTGTTGCAGCATAAAGAATGACAACATGATTGCCCACTGCAGTGTCACACCAAAGAAAGCAGCTTGCATCTCTGTGACAGCTACCAAGAGGCACGGCAGCTTTATGCTGTGCCTTCTTGCAGGGGTTTGCGACTGGTGTGGTGACCCAGGAGGTCTCTTCTCATTCTTTGCCCTTTCTTCCCTTATAAGAGTCCAGAAAGGAGGAGGAGGGATTTGCAATCCAATACTTACGTACATGGACATAGACCAGCTTTGATTCTGAGGCCAAGAGGAAACAAAATTAATCCTGTCTGCCTCTTAAATATTCCAAGGACATTTTTTTTAACAGGGAAAAAAAACCAAAACTTTTTTTCCGAGCAATCTTCTTGATTTAATCCCAGTCCACTGCTGCTTTACAGGATGAGAACAGGCAAATTTTTGAGATGCAGATCTACCCATCTCACCGAGGCAACAGTGGTCAGTAGAGAACAAGTTCAACCTGCCCACAAACCCCATCTACCCACGCAGCAAGGTAAAGTCAGGTCAGTAGACCCTCTTGCAGTCCCACCACAAGAGCAGATGGGACTGATGGCACCTACTAGAGCAGATGTAGGCTGCTTTGGGTAACCTGAGTGCTGGAAGCACAATAGGTCCCCAGGCAGGTCACACTGGGATGGCTCCAGCATATAAATCTTGTCAACCAGGAAAAAAATCACCTTTATAACCAGCCTCCAGCAGCTCCTGTACAACCATATCAACACAGAAAGTGAGAATAGAAGTAATTTCTCTTTGCTTGAGGTGTCCCCAGCAAAGCTAACCACCTCTGCTTAGCCACCAGAAAGACAGTCATCCTGTCATCCTAAAGTAGACAATTGCCCAAAAGAAGCAGGATTTACCGTAGTCTCCACTGTCTATGAAAGGATCCCAGGGCAACCAGCTCAGCTTTCTCTGCCTACACTTAATCATCCGAATCCCATCTGGAGTGGCAGTATGGTTCTGCTTCCCTCACAGTTTAAAAGGTCCATGTAATCTCCGAGAATACTAGCAATAGTTGTTAGCATTTGCTGATAACCCAGACATGTATTATTTTCTCCGAACGCCAATAAGGTTTGCTTGTTTTCCCTTGTACAGTACTCTTTTTAATCTTTGTTTTGACCTTAAAAGACCTGCCAGTGTTAGTCCATGAAATCAGCTTAAGAACTTTCCCGTCCTTTCACTTCTGGTTTATGAAAATAATTTCCCCATTGGTTCCACTTTCTTCCTTCATCCCCACAGTATCGCATTTGTTGTTGTTGTTATTGGTTATTTCTGTCTCTCACCCCGGTCCCTAGCAGTTCCGGTTCCCTGCAGAGAAATTACAGATTGCGGTAATAATTAGTTTGTAGTGTTATCTGCTTCTGTCCCTCTATTAGCTATCAGAATAAAGCTGTCACCCGGCACTGACCGTCTCATGTAATCAGAATAATACAAAAATAACTTTCCCCAGTGCTGGCAGTGTTTTTCTTGCTTTGCTTCCTTAATTATGTTTGTTAATCAGAAAATACAATTAATTTTCCTGTTTCCACGTCTGCAGCTTCATTTTTTTCCCCTCCACAATGAGTTTAAGAATGTGTTCCTGTTTATTTGGCTATTTCCTATCACCCTCCTGCTAAAGAAACCTACATCAATCCTGGGGGGAGGGAACTCAATTTTCATTTGAGTTTATTTGTTTGCTGGTTTACACAGGTTATCCTGGTTTCCTTCTGACTGTGAGTTTAATCCATTTTGAATACGGGATTGCACTGTTTTTAAAATCATCCCAAGTCCCTAGAAGAGACCCTGGGTCCTTAGAGTCTGTCCTCATCCCATCACTTACATGTCACCTGGCATACAATGCCCAGTGCCTTGGTTCCCTCAGCTGCATCACTGACACAGGTTGCACGGCGCTGTCTCTTGAGTTCTTCAAACCAGGCTCCTGTTACGAAGATTTTGGAGTCTTGAGCAGGATTTTCAAGTACATGCCAATTTCAGTAGGCAGCAATTTGAAGAAATTCTGGATCTTTTGAGTACAAACTGTGTTCCTGTGAAGACAGAATGTGCTTCCTGGGATGCCAGGTAGTACAAGATTCTCTATAATCAGTCCTCCCAGGAGAGGTTACCCGAAAGCTCTCACAAAATGGCTCATGCGTACATGGTTTTCTGATTGAAGCAGTGCCTACAGAGAAGAGCTGTCTTCCCTTGGAGTTGCTTGGGCTGGTCTTTAGTTTCCTTATGATGAGCCTAGCCAGGATTCAAAGCCTCATCTTGCCTCTAAATGAGATAGAGTCACACATGAAAGAAGGCATTTGGATTTGTGACTACATTGAGATGCCTTTCCCTTTTTTTTTTTTGCACATGTGATGGTAATTAACTTATTGAGTGATTAACCAAGAAGGTTTGCCTTTCCATAGAATCAAGGGCACTCTTTGCTTCTCTAGTCCATCCACTGGATGAACTACAACAAATAGTAGCTTCACCGTTTGTGCAAGGAAGAATGATAACACAAGCCAGGATTCACTCCATGTAATCACAGATGGCTAAATTAAGGCTATAGTTTCCTTTAGCTGATAGTGAAGAGAGATGTACATGTTCACAGGAGAATCCAGCCCACTGAATTTCACAGAATCATCTGGGTTGGAAGGGACCTTTAAGATCATCGAGTCCAACCATCAACCTGACATTGCCAAAACCACCACTAAACCGTCTCCCTCAGCACCACGTCTACCCATCTTTTAAATACCTCCAGGGACGATGATTCCACCACTACCTTGTCATCCTGTTTCAATGCTTGATAACCTTTTTTCTGCGAAGAAACTTTTTGTAATATCTAATCTAAACATCCTTGGCTTGAGGCCATTTCCTCTTGTCCTATCACACAGGATACATGAATGTGAAGCACTCTCGGCTCACAGTAGGGTTGGCAGTGGCTCTGCAAGGCAACACTGTCCCAACCAAATCAGTGCTGAGACTTGTATCTGCTTGGATGAATGCAAGATCCAGTATTGGAAACACAGGAGCAAAACACCTCCTGCAAAGCACAATGCTAAGCAAAGGAAATCTCCTAGTTCAGGACCTTAGCAGAGCCATGGAAATTGTCCATGGACGCTTCAGCAATAAAAGAGCCAAATTTCCTATGCTGCAAGACATACTGCAGAGGGAATTACTCCAAGGAACTGAGCAGTAGTACCTCATCACAGTCAAAGTGGTAGGAGCACATTTCAGGGCTGCCCACAAAGTCCTTGATTAAACTTCGTACCAGAAGAGATTAATGCTTGGAAACATTTGAGTCCGGGGTCATTCTCAGAACAGGACCATGGGAATTTCTTACTTCGAAATAGCTAGATTGCACATCTCAGCTGTCAAATGTGAAGTATATTTCAGGAAACCACTTACGATCAATCCACTGAGTGAAACATCAGGAGGGATTGCTTCAAATTCAAAGTAGTTGCAATCAACTGATAGGCAAATTATTATTCTATACCACAATTATCCACTTGGTTGCTGTTACAGTTCCCGCCAGCTTGAAAAGTCAACATCTCTCTGTCCTGGTGCTAAATCTGATAGCAAGGAGAAAGATAAGGGAGCGGAGAACATGGACTGAAAAAGAAAGTAGAGATGATTTCAACAGGTACAGGATATCTGTTGGGGCAGTATGGTATGTGTATACAGAGCAGGGCAGCAGTGCTTCAGAAGGATGCTTGAATGCTGTCACAGGTCACAGGATGAGTGTCTGCAAGATAGCAGATGAAATCCTTGGGATGGAATCATTCCTTACAAGTTAGTGTGAGGAAGGCTTCTGCTAGAGCTATGCTCCTCCCAAAAAATATGGGGTAATTGGAGAGTCTGGAAAAGCACCACAAAGGCCCAGAAAATAGATCCTACTGGGAAAGTCAGTGCTACTTAGTGTAAAGGAGACAAAACTGAGAGGTGAGTTGGTAATGGCCTTCAAACCAAACAGGCAAAAAGATTCTTCAGAATCAAAGGCAACAGACTGCTCTCCATGCCGCTGACAAGGGATTTCCATGGAGGACACAGTAAGGAGCTTAAACAGCAGAGAGAGAAGTGCAGGGTAGGTATTAGGAGAGTATCTAATGCTCAAAAAAATGCCTTCAGCAGGTGTAGAGATATACTGTCTGAAGGTCCATGAAAGCAAGATAAAGTTTTGGTGCATCCGTGAGAAAACCTCAGAGAAGATGGACTCTGTCCTGGGTCAGAGAAACACAACAAAATAAAAACCCCTCTGCTTGTCTTGGTTGTCTTTAGGCTTCTACTGTCTGCCATAAGGATGGCTGTAACTTGCAGCAGACGATGTGAACTTCACGATCAGCTCGTGGTAGTCACCAGTGAACAAGGCACAAAGATGTCAGTAGCAAAGAGACAGTCCAACGTAGTCAAGAGGGTTGGAGCTATTGAACGAATGGAGCAGTAGCAACTAAGTACTGGGTGTATAAAGCTCCCCTGTTGTGCTGAGAATTTGCAAGATATTTCCTTAGATCAACAGCAGACTTACCCAGAGCCTCTGCCTTGCCAATAAAAGGGGAGTCAAATACACTAGTCCAGGAGGATACTTGCCCTCCGGTGCACCCCATGCAAACTGCAATCTCCAAGGCCTCCCAGGGAGGTCATGGCTAACAGTGAAATTCAGGGTGCTTGCACACTGAAAATACATTTGGGAGCAACCGCACAGGCCCAAAGGAAGTCATGCAACAAAAATAAATACTATTCTTTCATATTCAGGATGACCGTGAGCCAGCAATGTGACCTTGTGGGCAAGAAGGCCAATGGCATCCTGGGGGGCATCAAGCAGAGTGTGGCCAGCAGGTGGAGGGAGGTCATCCTCCCCCTCTACTCTGCCTTGGGGAGGCCACATCTGGAGTGCTGTGTCCAGTGCTGGGCTCCCCAGCTCCAGAAGGACAGGGAACTGCTGGAGAGGGGACAGCAAAGGGCTACCAAGATGATTAGGGGACTGGAACACCTCTCTTGTGAGGAAAAGCTGAGGGAATTGAGTCTTTCTAGTCTGGAAAAAAGAAGACCGAGGGGGAGATCTTATCAGTGTTTATAAATATTTAAAGGGTGGGTGTCAGGATGATGGGTCCAGTCTTTTTTCAGTGGTGCCCAGTGACAGGACAAGAAGGCACAAAGTTCCACCTAAACATGAGAAGGAATTTATTTACTTTGAGGGTGGCAGAGCCCTGCAACAGGCTGCACAGAGAAGTGGTGGAGTCTCCATCTCTGGAGACATCCCAAACCCACCTGTGTGGGTTCCTGTGCCCCCTGCTCTGGGTGACCCTGCTCTGGCAGGGGGGTTGGACTAGATGATCTCCAGAGGGCCCTTCCAATCCCTGTCATTCTGTGATTCTGTGATTTTATGGAAGGGGAAACTTAGGCACAAAAGAACTGTCTGAAACAGTCTTGCAGGAAAAGTAACTTGCTGAAGAACAAAGAGTCTTTCAATGCTGAATCCTAATTTGGTGCTTTCATGCCAAAGCATCTTGACCAGCAGGCTGCAAATGGATACTTCTTCCTTTCCTTCTGGATTGCCCCATTTTTCACAAATAGGATGAATGTCTGTCTAGAGAAGCTGAGTAAGACAACACAGCTTAAGAATTCCACCTTTCAAGAGAAGATGTCTTTCTGTGTGTTTTTCCTGTTGGCCAGCTAAATGTTGCCACCCTGCGTCAATCCCCCCAGCTTCTCTTGGAAGCCATCCTAACTCACCTTCTCTGCTCATTGTTTTCCAGCATCGCAGTCTCAGGGCAAAGATAACATCCCGGAAATAAGCTTCAGGTTGTAATTACAATATATATTGGTTTATAAATTCGATTGTTTAGCAGGGTAGTCTGCAGTCAACATTCATGGAAAGAGGAGGAAAGGAATTAGATTAGAAATCAGGTGGAACAAAAGAGGCATGGAATGAAAACACAAAAGAAAAAAGAGATGATCAAGACAGAAATAGAAAGATATCACGCATGGTCATTTTAATACTAAAATCAAATTCAGTCTGGACTATACTTTTATGATTGTGAAAACGTAATTTTTTAAAAAAAAATTTGGTTTGGTATTAATACAAAATCAAAAGGTTCACAGGATTAGATAGATAGACAATTTTCCCCAAAACAGTTAAAGGATAGGGCTTGTTTCCCCATCAGCTTTAATCTGTAAACCACAGCAGCACAGGGTACTGATGAGATAGTCTTATGCTAGAGAAAAGCAGCCGGGTTTGGAGTTGGTTTTGGTTTTTTGTTTGTTTATTTCTAGAGGTTTTTTTGAAAGCTGTGATGAGGTCATCTAAGATGAATGGACACCTGTCTTCTCTCTTTGGCTGGGAAGTCCGTAAGTCAGTGGGAAGAGTCTGGCTGAGGTAGACGTCATGGCTGGTTGACCAGCCTTGGTCCCCTGATGAGGAAGCACAGATTTGTATTAATGGTAACATGAACACACTTGCAGTCTGTGTGTATCTGTGATAGCTAGATCTTGGCAATTGGCGTGATCGGTTGCTTCAAATATGTAGGGAAAATTGTTAGTGAGCAGCTGTGTCCACTGGAAGATGCTGTGTAAACCTGCAGGAAGCATCGTTAAACAGCTAAAACATGCCAAATTTTCCATTCAGTGTCTGGTTGGAGGATGAGGCGGTTTGTACTAGTTCTGTTCTTCCTCTCAGTAGTCAGTTTGACAGACTTAGAAAACGACATCTTCAAAGTTATCTCTTCTGACATTGCCCTGTATTGTAGTTTTCATCATTTCTTATGACTGTGCCATAGAAAAGTCTTGAGAACTGGGGTGCTATTGCTCATCTTATGTCAACATACCTAGCAAAGTTGAAATGCTTCTCTACTTAGGGACCTATGGAAGAAACTTTGGTTGAAACACTTAACTGCTACTTGCAAACTGGCAGAGGTTGGAGGCACCTCTGGAGATAGTTTAGTCAAACCCTGATGAAGCAGGGTCAGTTAGACCAAGTTGCCCAGGGCTGTGTCCAGTTAGGTTTTTAATATCTTCGTCTATGGAGACTCCAAAACTTCTCTGAAAAAAATTGTACCAGCGTTTGATCACCCTCTCCATAAAAAATGTGGGGTTTTTTTAAGTTTAAATGGAATTTCCTATGTTTCATTTTGTGGACATTGCCTTTTGTCCCGTCACTGGGCACCACTCAGAAGATTCTGGCCCTCTCTTCTTTGCTGATTTGCAGCAGGTATTTATATACATGGAGAAGAACCCCCTGAGACTTCTCTTCTCCAGGCTGCAGTCCCAGGTCTTTCAGTCTCTCCTCATATGAGAGGTGCTCCAAGCCCTTAACTATCAACTTGGCTTCTCGTTGGACTTGCTCCAATATTCTTGTACTTGTACTGTCTCATACTAAGGAGCCCATAAGTGGACCCAGCACTCTAGATTTGTCCCATCAGTGCTGAGAAGAGGGGAAGGATCTCAAAAACAAAAAAAAACCCCTCAAACCAAACAAAAAAAACAAACAAAAGCCCTCTTAATTTGCTTTTGCCTGTAACATTGTATGTTTTTTAGCTATTCACCAAGATATTTACAAAAGAAAATTTGGACTCACGGGAAATTGAGTTTATATTTCTCCATCTCTGTACCATGTGCTGAGCATAGGCACAGACAGACAACACAACCTATGCTGTCAAACAGACTCCCTATTCTTAGAGAAATGGTAGCTTGCACAGTACCTTGTACAATGTTCTGACACAGCCCTGTGCATCCTCAGAGGAAAGAGATTGTAAAACATCTGAGGTCAAGCTGTAGAATTTTTTTTTTTATTTCAGCTCAGAAAGCCTAGATTCACAGCCCAAGTATGGTCCAAGATTGCAGCTCCCGTACTGACATGAAACATTTCTCTCCTACCTACCTTGCTGCAAAAATCAGACTCTTTTTTTGTCCAGAGACATTGTAAAAAAAACTAGCTAATAGGCTGCAAACATGGAGGTTTCTGATTGCTTCAAGCATTTTAGGAGCCACTATTACTGCAACTCCAGTTATCTTGCCTTAAATACTGCATTTAAGTCTCCTCCAGAAATTACCTTTGTCAAGGGAGGGTCTAAGAGAAATGGCATGGAACTAACTGATTTTATTTTTTTTCTTAAATGTTTGTAACCCAAACAGAGCAACAGTAGGAGGCACAAGAAAATGTCTCTGAATTTTGATCTTCCAGACCTAGGAAAAGCCTCATGCTTATGTTAAAAACACAATCCTGTATCAATTTGCATGCAAGCCTTCTCCCAGTCTTCTGTGGTTTTGTGCATGCAGTCGCACAGTGGTGACCCAGCCAGCAGGCACGGATACCTCTGCTCTTTGGCAGATGGCACTGAAACCTCCCAATCCCATGGCAGAAGCCAGGATCTTGGAATCAACAGCAGGTTTTTCATGAGGGACGGCAGAATCATACTTCTCTTCTTTCTCCAAATCTCTCAGATCTAAACCTAACGTGAAGCAATTCCCACTTCTAATCTTCTCCCTCACACACCAGCAAACCTTTGGATTTTACCTAGATGCTTGGACTTGGAAACCTTCAAGTGACCCACATACAAGGTGCTTTACAACCCTGCGCAATGGCTGAGAGAAAATACTCGCCCAGTTCATCTGCAGCACAAAGGGAGGGAGAAATCATCTGTTACATCAACTCATGCATCTGGAAGAAGTGGACAAGTTTTAGGGCACACAAATCCTCCATCAGATTTTTTCCAAGCAATTAAAACAACCAGACAGTGATCAGGTCTCCAGTGTTAAGAGCAGAGTCCTCTCCATTACAGCACTGGGAGAGTCTGCTCCTTCTGTCTCCACTAGCTGAGAGAGGAGGACAAAGTGACAAAACAGGCATGGGAAAAAGAAACCGGATAACAACACACCCTCAGAAGCAGAAGACACAGTAACACAGGTAGATGACAGCTAGTGGCTGCCGAGCATCCTATGAAATGATTATTTTTTTCTGAAATCTGTTCTCAATATACTGCTGACCATCTTATAACATCATAGTTGCAGCTGGCAATATGGATACTCTTCCAGGAAGTCTTGGAAAATATCAAAATCTGAGAAGTCTTTGGATGATAAACTGGAAGGAGAAGGTGGCAGTTCTGGATAGTCTGCTTGTGCCATTGCTGTTGCAGGGTATAAACCAGAACCTCTTCCTCCAGAAACACTGACCTTGGACCACTCACCAGCCTTGAATGATTTACCAAATGATTCTGCTTGAGAAACCTACAAACCTGCGTAAGTCTTATGCATTATTTATAACAATTTCCTTGAATTCCAGATGCTCATCACAATTCATTTGCATCTCATTCAGCTCAACTCAAGATAGCCAAAGGCTGCACAAGGGCTTCAGTTTCAACCGTATGCCAGGCCACGATGACCGACCTGACTCTGCTAGCACCTGGAAAGGTCACTAATGGTTTCTTCTCACTGCACGTTCCTGTACTTCTTGTGAACCTCATCTGACCTCGCTTGTACAAACACACACTAGAAAAATGCTGGTGACCTTGGGAGACCTCCGCCTCATTTACCCCAGCAGGGAGAACAGAAGAAGCAAAGCCCCAGCATCTCATCTATGCTATGGCTTCTCTACTGCTTTCAAGTGCTGCATCCCAGTCTTTCGGAGGTGTCTATCAACGAGATGGGTGACCCTTCTTCCAGGTCTATTGCAACTACATGGGTTTTAACTTGGGTTCAGGTCACTTCAAATCAGGCTACAGCTGAGTCCTGCAAGAGGTGAAGAAAGCACAATTCTCCACAAGTTCAAGGCAGATGATTTGAGACTTAGTTACAGTCTGTCAACAACCACAATATGGGGATAAAGAGCTTTTTTCATGAACTCTCTATAACCAGGTTACTCTGAGTGACCAGTGCAAAGTCTGTGAGTTATTCTGTGTCTCTGTTCCCCCATCTCTTAAATGAAGCTGATGTCATTTATTTGCTCCAAACCAATGCCTGCAGGGCTTAACTGTTGTCTGAGATGCTCAGCTCTAGGTCAGGTATGGAGTAAAGACCCAAGCAGGACTCTCAGTCCTGTTCAAACAAAGGTAAACTGAAGTCATTTCCTCCTTATAATCCTCTCTGGATTTTCCCCCCTGCTTGTCATAAACAAAGTCCTTTGTGCTGGTGCATCTCCCAAATGAGTAAACAGCTCCCAAGGTCCGGACCTCCCCAGGACTGATAGGCAGCATCTGCCCATGACACAGCCCTTTGGACATTATATTCCTCTCCTGATTCTTCCCAGGCTCCCAGATCATACTGTTACGTGCTCTGGATTTGATCTCTGGCAGATTTACACAGCCAAACCAGGGCAATGGATTGTGTGCGTTGCTTATGCTTAAACGTGCTGGTTTTTCTAATAGCTCCGGGATGCCACCTGACACACACACCTTATTTCCAACACACGCATCCCAAAAAACGCCAAACACTGAATCACTGTTAATTGAAAGTAAATTGAGTTTGAGAAAGAAGGAAGACATCTGCCTATGATGTTGTTTTATTATTACAATTAGGCAAATGAGGTTTTCAAGCAAACTTGAAATAAATTTGGGAGAATTTATGCCAGCATTAGGACAAACATAATAAAAAGCCACTAGCATGTTTATTGCAGCAAAGCAAATCCATTTAGTGCTTTACCGGGATAGGAATGGCAGGATCAGGTACTGTTGTCTTCAGACATTCAAAGGGCTAAAAGCCCCTTTATAAAGCTGGGTTTGGTTGGGGAAGATGATGAGTTTTTTGCGGCATTGGTGGTTCTTTTGGGAAAGAAAGCCCTGATGCAGGCAGCTTAAATTCCCAGCCTAAATTGCCTGTTCATTAAAGACTAGGTGATGGTGAGCTCGGACAGCCTCAGGAAAGTGCTGTGGAGGGAGTTATGGAGAGCCAGCTCATAAGGAGCACTGGGTGTAAGGACTTTTGGGTGAACAAGGGCTTCAGATGTTTGCAGAAAACTGGGTTATTCTGGGAAAATGTCCCTGAAGGGATGAAAACTTGCAAGCACTGGTAAGATTTTAAAACAGCAGCATCTCCCAGCCAAAATTTGTGCCTGCACTCTCAGTGCAGGTTGAGAAACTAAATTAAAACCAGAGATGAATTCCAGATCTCTCGGTAAATGACTGTAAAACCCACTTAAATTTTATTATAAGTGACCTCCCTGCTGTAAGATTTGTACTTTCCCTTCTTTTGAGACCATCCTGAATCAGAGACAGCCGGGATCACTCACAGCTCCCTGGTGGCTTGAAAGACCCTGCAGAGCTGCTGAGTTTCCCAGTATAGATCAGGGTTGCTCTCCATTATACAAGCCACCAGGGCCATCAACGAGCAGGTGTCAGGGGCTACCAGGAGCCAGGCACTCTCTCTGTGTCTGCTTGATGTCAGCGAGGCTGCCTTTGCTTTGTCAGAGCCTGGGTGTTTATTTGTGTTGACGTCTGGCATGAGCTTGCACACCGAGGGACTTGGCAAAGGAAGGGAAATACTGGGAGTGGACGTATCCCGACTGGTCTGACAGCTCTGTATGGAGAACACTGAACTCAACCTCATTTAATTGGGTCGAATTCTGACCATGCTGAACAGTGTGGCTGGTACCAAGCAGAGGGAATGGGTCAAAGGGAGCGATGCAGGTGGCAACTCAAAGCAGCCCATCCACATCTTCCTCCGCAGCCAGTGCGGTCACTGGCAGCACACCTCCCTGCCTCACCTTGTGTGCCAAGTAGTCTGACTTTTGCTGCATTTTTTTTATCCCCATACTATACAAGTTTTCTAAATGGAACCAACATTTTGCATAGGTTTATACCATAAACTCTAGCCTGGACTCATTCACCATCTGGTTTTATCTTGTATAATGCCAAGCACCATGGGAGTCTGTTTTTCTTTAGTGCCACAACGCTAAATGTGTAAGCCCTGACACTACTTTCCTTTTCTGTATCATTGCATGTGGCATATTCTCAGCCTCCACCACACACAGTACTGGCAGGGACCCACCTGTGGCTCTGGAGAGAGGAGATGGAAAGCTCATGCTGTGCAGGAAGGTGGATCTGAGGGGACTTTTGACAGGAACCAGCATGCATTTGTTGCTAAACTTGGATGGACTTTGACATCAACAAAGCCTACAGTGTAGATCCAGACCAGCATTCCTCATATCGGGGACTGCTTTGAGTTCAGGAAGTAGGAGTCATGGGAGAGAGAAAGTGATTTGCACAGTAACGTCCTCAAAAAAATGTTTAAAAATTAAAGAAACATGGAAATATTATAAAAAGAAACAAGCTGACTGCTCGCATCCGCAGTTATACTTACCAGGCTGCCTTTATCCAGCTCACTTACACCAGTCCTTTCAGTTACGATTTACAGGGCAGGCAGTCTAAAGACGCAGAACAGAAAGCACAGTTCAGGATGCTCAGCCAGGACTGTCACTTCCAATATCTGCACTTTTTGAGGTGGTCACAGATATCTGCCAGCCTGCGTTTCATGCCAGCTATCACAGCTAACCTGATCCATTTTAGATGTAGACATGAACCGAATCATGTCCTGGATGTGCCTGTTTCCCTCCAGTGGTCGTAAAGGGGTCAAAGCTTCAATGTGCATAGGTAAAGATTTCTCTTTCAAGCCAGATGAATCCAAATGGAAAAGCTGAGCTATCCACAGGGCATGACACTGGCCTGTATCCTATGCCTTGCTCTCGCTGTCACTTGTTGAGTGAACTTCAGGGACTCACTTCATTTCTGCCTCTTTCTCCTCCAACTCTTAGAGCAGCTCTTCTTCAGCAGAAGTTCCCCAGGGCTGACCAGAAAAAGTGTGCAAATACACCCAAAAGATAAAGGAGAAGGCCCAAAAAGGCAAAGAAAAGGTTTGGGAAGAAGAAGGGAGAGGTCATGTTTTGTCATGGTAGAAGAAAGGAAGATGGTCAGAAAGGCACTGCAGAGAAAGAGCATCAAAAGAAGAGAGGTTTCAGCTTAGCTCAGCTGCACTCACGAAACCTCGAGCCATATTGGAAGGAAGGTGTTTGAGCAGCCTGCACTTCATGGCCAGCAAGGTCTGGGGTTTCCTATTCGTTATTACAGTTAAGCTTTGTCCTGTATTAGGTATGTGTCTCTGAGTGCGGAAGATGCTTATTTTATAACTCAGGCATGATGCTCACAGTTAACATTATCCCTAATCTCCACAATTGTCCTGGTTTCAGCTGAGATAATGTTATTTCTAGTGGCTTCTGTGTTTCAGATTTGATACGAAAGAAACTTCAATAATGCATATTGGTTTAGTTGTTGCTCAGTGATGTTTATACAAGTCAATGACCTTTTTTCCAGCTTCCCATAGAAGCAGAGAAGGAACAAAGACAGAACAATAGAATGCCTAATGGAATATTCCATACCATAGACATCATGCTTGGTATATAAATGGGGGGTTGGCCAGGAGAGGGAGGAAATCCGTGATCTCTGCTTGGATTGGGCTGGGCAACAAATCCGTTGTGTGGCAAGAGTGATTTGTGTGTCGTATATTCGTTTACCGTTATTATTATTGTTACTTGTTGTTATTATTATTGTAACTTCTTTACCTTGAGGGTGGCAGAGCACTGGAACAAGCTGCCCAGGGAGGTGGTGGAGTCTCCGTCTCTGGAGACATCCCAAACCCGCCTGGACGCGTTCCTGGGTGATGTGCTCTAGGTGGCCCTGCTCTGGCAGGGGGGTTGGACTAGATGATCTACTAAGGTCCCTTCCCACCCTATGATTCTATGATTCTATGATTCTACCTTCCTTTTCTGTTATTGCTCTATTAAACCGTTTTATCTCAGCCACAGGGTTGGGTTTTTTTCCCTTTCCCTTCCTTTCCTCCCTCTTCTCCCTGCCATTCTTGGGGGGGAAAGTAGGGGTGTGTGAGAGGCTGCGTGGTCCCAGCTGCTGGCTGGGGTTAAACCACGACAACAATGCAGAAGTAGCCAGGAACAGTTTTGCATCGAAGACAAACATCAGTTAAACCATTGCTGGTCTAACTAAGCTTTGTATATTCCAGTAGCCTAATCAGAGTCACAACACAGGGCCAAGCAGTGACCACTAGTGGCCCATGCTGCTGAACACTTGGAATGAGTCCCGCAGCAGCTTTGGCTGCATCCAGACAACACTTCCCTGGACCACCACACCGGAGCACAGCTCAGGGGCTCTCCGAGGCCAGGGCCATTCCCAGTGGAAAGCACAGACCGAGTCACTGTGACCTGGGGACAAGAGAGCTCAGCAGTAGGGATGCAAGCCATGTGTGCCAGCCGGCCTCAGGATCAGAGGACTGGCCCTGGCTTGTGTTTCTAGCTCAGTCTAGCAGTGGGTTTGACAGACCCAGAGCTACTCATTAACCACCTCCGTTCAGAGTACCACGTTGTCCTCCTTCGGAAAGTGCCCACGGGAGGCTGCAGCTCCTCCGTTTGCACTGCAGCCTGTATTTGCAGGGGTTTTCTGAGAGGCAGATGTAATCTCTCTCCTGGTTTCCCAGGAGAGCTGCCAGCTAGCAGATCTACGGCAAGGCCACAACACAGGCCTTTTGCTACCTCTATCTACCCAAACAGAATCTGTGAGCAGAGAAAAAGTCAGAGAACGCCTTCTTCTTTAGCCTAAGGATACAGGAGTCCTAGTTTCCTGCAGCTTGGTCATATGAGAGTGAAACTGTGTCCCGAGGAACGGCTGCAGCTTCACGGTTAACAGGGTTTTGCGGCAACCTTAGAAAAAGGAAAAAAACCTGGATTGTTTATTGTTTGGAGGGTTGGGGGGGGAAGAAAAAAGCAAATTTCTGTCATTTTGACAAGGTCTTATGACAGAGGCCCCTGAAAAATATTTGCAAAGTTGCAGCTAGCAAACCTTCCGAGTGACGAAGCCATAGCAACCCATGCCAGAGACCAAAGGGTATGATCAATGTTTGCAATTAAAATCTCTTTTGTTTTGTGCTATTCACATACAGCGACCCTTGCATTTTGGTCAACGGAGCGTGCTCCATGAAATGTTCAGCTCAGGCTTTGTTCTGTGCCCTGTTCATTCTCTCAAGGCAGGAAACAAGAGCCATCCCAGCCAGCACATTATCTGAACCTTGCTTGCTATTGTTTGCAGCAACAACAGTGAGCACAAGTTTCCCCCCCCGCCTTTATTTTTTAATTCCCCACAATACACCCTTCAAGATGAAATTAGCAACGTATACTCTAATTGTGTTTTCAGAGTCATAACAATGCGAGCGCATGGAGAGAACAATGCAACAACTCATTATTAAAGAAAAAAAATAATTAAAATCTCAACAGAAATGGTACTTGGGTTGAGGGGAAAAAAAAAGAGTCTGTGCTCATTTTTATTTCCCAGCTAGCCTTTTGTAACAGCTTTTCCTAGTAACAGGTTGGTTTGATTTCAACACAAATGAACAAGTAGTATGTTTTCCAGCGCTCTATCTATGAAAGCTGCAGGGAAACTATACCAAGCAGAGCTCCCCAGCTTGTAACAGACTTGCCCCAGTTAGCTTTATGATGTGGGAACCATAATGGCAATATTTTTGTATGATGATCTACCCTTCCTCTCCCATATCCCACAGGGAAGTAAGGACCTTCAGCACTGCAGAGCAGCCCTCTGTCATTTGAACGGCACAGTCTGGTAGAAATGCAAAGCTATTATCACCTAGCACATACATTGTCCTCTTGAAAAAGAGTAAAAAGAAAAGGAGAGTCTGGGGAATTAGGGACAAATCAGCCCGACTTCAATGCTGGGAAAAATCTTGGAACGAAGAGTCAAGCAATCTGTCTTTTAGCACCTAGAAAATAGCAAGGGGCTAAGTAGCATCCGGCCTCAATTTCCCAGGAACAAATCATGTCCCACCAACCTAATTTCCTCCTATGACAGTGTAATGATCCTTGCGGGTCAGGGGAGCAGCAGCAGATGTAAGACAGCTTAACCTCACTAAAGCTCTTGACATGCTCACGCAACATCTCCGTCAATAAATACCTTAGCTACTCGATCACCCTAAGCTGGCAATTGATCTGATCCAAAATCAGCCAAATAATTTGGTTTAGTTGGCGAAGGTCCATTTGGAGGTCCCTGACTACCACATTTCATCTTGCTGCGTCAAATATTTCAGGGAGCTGCCGAGGGAGAGGAGAAAGACAAAGAGAGATTTAAATAGAACCAGCAAAGAAGTTGGAGATCCAGCTGGACTCTGGAGCAGAGCCAGCACTAGGAAGGGCACGAGGGGCACCATGAGAAGCACTGACATTACAAAGCTCACTTCCACAGAGTGCTGGTGTTGAGATGCTCAGGGAAGCCTCCAAAGCATCAAAAATGCCCCTCAAATCATGTTAATGTCTGTTCTGACACCTGCAGGTCTTCCTGTTGAAGCTACGGGATGGAGCTGCAGACACTGGTTAGGTCAAGGATAACAAGTAACAGACAAGCGCTCAGGAGGCTGGAGCTGCATCCTGCTGGATGTAGTCCCTTGGAGGAAAGCAGAATAGACCGTGGCTTTCTGATTAAATGGAAAAAGCAGGAAGACTCTAATCACTGCCTAAAAACGCAATGCGGACTTCTGCAAGCTTCTCCAACCCCACACATCCGCCTTGGGACTGATGGAGAAAAATCACTGCTGGAATGTACAAAAAAAAAAAAAAATTTAAGAAAAAAATGTCTTTCACATCTGGCTTCAAGACACATTTAAAAATAAAATTTGAACCCCCAGACAGTGAGATTGAAGTAAAATACCAACTCCCTCCCCTCCTGCACTCAAATCGGGAGCTATTGATGGCTTAAAGACCTTGTCTTAATTTTCTCCATGACTAATCTATTCAGTTTTCACTTAAGGAACCCTCAATGGTATAATGAGACAGCTGTTGCCTTCTATCCCTCCCCCAACTCCCCCAGCTAGGAAATTAAATTTAAAACCACTGCTTTAAATAGGCCTGGCACTGTCTCATCTCCTCTTGAGTTGCTCTGGGAGCATCTTACCCATAAGTGCAGGTGTCAGGTCAATCAGGATTCACCCAGTTCTTCGCGTCTGCCTGAATTGGTAGTTTGTAAAGAAATAGAGGTATAAAACGTCTAGATCTTACCACTGAGTGTCGTGGCTTGAGTTGGGGTGGTTTTGCTTATTAGTTTGTTTGTTTATAATTGGTAGATGGACTTATGTTGGGATTTTAAGATAGATTACAGGATATTGGATTGTGAATCTGCCATGGGCTTCATGGCAGGTTATTTAGAACCCGGTATGTTAAATGGGATTTGAGGTGTGAACACCACATATCGTCCTGGAGAAAACTGAAGAGTGAGACATGAGTGGGAACTGAGGACAGATCCTGCCTCAGTGCTCTGAGCTTTACACTTTCTGCATCTGGCCCCAATATAGTACCTGGGGGGTCTTTTCTAAGCCAACACAACAGTACCCATATCTCTGTATGGTCAAACTCCTTGTGGTCCACTTTTCCCCCACTGTAAAGCTTGATGGGGTGATGTGAGTCAAAAAGGTCATGGGGTTTGAGTGCTGCCCAACAAGTATTGGAGAAGGAAGCACATAGAAAAAAAATCCCTTTTCTTTATGAGAGATCCTACTTCTGATCCTGTCACCCGCATGGCCCTGGGTAGGCGATTTCCCTGCTTCTGACCTCTTTCTCTCCTAGAATCATAGAATCGCTGAGGTTGGAAGGGACCTTTAAGATCATCAAGTCCAACCATTAACCTACCCTGACAAAAACCCCTTCTAAACCATGTCCCTCAGTACCACATCTACCCTTTTCTTAAACACCTCCAGGGGTGGGGAATCCACCACCTCCCTGGGCAGCGTCTTGCAATGGTTAATAACCCTTTCAGTGTAAAAATATTTCCTGATATCTAATCTAAACCTGCCCTGACATAAGTCCTTTGCTCGACATGGAGACATGGCTCCAGAGGGAGATGGGGCTCACCTGTGAACGCGGGGCTGAAGGAATAAGCCCCAAAAGTTAGATGAAAATTCAAGACATTAACTGGGAATCATGACATTTCCTCTCCTTAGTTACTCCAAGCTGCTGTGGGCTAAAGGCTTGCGCTTACCTGTTGTTTCACAAGGCCTCCATGGTGGGTTCTGCTGGCTGAGAGTGGAGACCTGCTCTCCCATGGCCATCAGAGAGGTTGCAAAAGATGTCCTCGCCCTGTAGTTTTTTGAGACCTGGCCTCGGAAAAGCAATTCAGTCAAATGTGCCTTGGCAATTGCTCCCCTAATGATTCTGAAATTAGTAGCTTCAGACAGAAAATGATAGGCACTTTAATGCAACATGGGGAAAATATTCCTCTGCTTCTTGCTTCTACGCTCTGATTAGGAGAAAATCACATGAAAATAACACAGTTTCTGCAGACTTCAGCTTTTACATGAGCAATGTGTTGTACACTCTTGCCCTGGCTCCCCCTTTCATGCTGCTCCCCTCTCTTCCCCGTGCATTTCCCTTCTTTCACCTATTTTTAACTCCCTTTGATCTTACTGCACAGTGTCTTGTAGTCTGTTTCGCTCACTTTTAGCTCCATTAAAAGAAATCTTGCTTAAAGGGAAGAAATACAGAGCATGGGGGATTTCCACCGCCACAGTTTGTCCCCAGCTTTCTGAGGGGCTGACTGGAGAGCTTCTGGATCAGACTGCCAGGCAGAGGAGCGGATACAAATAATTGCCATGGCCGGGTTTGCAAAGGGTGGGAAACTGAGCATTGGGTGAGCCCCCCTATCACGAAGGGTCATTAACTTTGGATGAGGAACAAGGGATCTTCCCTTCAGGGCTAAACCAATTGAAGCATCCCTGAGCTGTTCTTACTCATTCATCCCTTTTCCGTACGTGCTTGACTCCCATTCACGTCCCGTATTCACCTGTCCTTACCCAAAAAAGTTCAGAGCATTGCCTGTAGAGGAGGCAAACAAGCATTTATTGCCACCTTTTCATGAGGAGCTTATTCCCTTTCATTCTCATGCCTGCATGATCCTTTAGCTAAAGAAATCCTTTTGCGGTATATCTCCAGTGCAAATTCACATCCCACTCTCTAACTCAAGCGTTCCCCAGATCCTCCCAATAGCTCTAGCAACACCAGGGGCTGCTTCAGCTGCTCCAGGAAGGTGAATATTCAGCTGTCCCAAAATTAGACTTAATGGAAAAAATATATATATAGACTTCTCACTGACTTTATTGACCTTCCAATTAACTACGTTATATCAAGAAAGGACCCACAGGGTCAGCTCAAGCAGATGCCCCAGGTCCATGGACAGCTGTATTCCAAAGGTAAAACATGTACTGCATTGCCTTTTTTATGCCATGTCCTTATTGACCAATTTCTTCCTTACAGAATCACAGAATTGCCTAGTTTGGAAGGGACCATTATGCCATATCTTTATGGATCATCCCTGTGGCATATGGAAGGAGTTGGTCAATGTTACAGAATATCTTACATTGCAGATCACTTCAGCCATGATTTACCTGGAAGGTGACCATGTCTACAGACAGACACAAGAGAGGTTCCGGGGAAGAGTAAGAAGGATTAACTTCCTGAGAAATATCGCATGTAAACAAAGCCAATGAAATTATACTTTGGCATGTTAGAAGGGGAGGAAAGGGCACAGACAAGAGGATGTACGTAAAATGAGGAAGACAGGCTAAGAACAGCTCTCCTCTCTGTCTTGTATGACAAGAATGAGAGAGAGATATTCAATACAAAGGAAATCTCTTGTCATCCAAAGTGTAATTAGGCTGAGGGACTCATTTCCATAAGATGTCAGTGAGGCCAGGAACTCAGCCAGACCCAAAGATGGCTTGGACATTTATAAGGATAACCCGAACATCTGAAGTTTTAACAGCTAATGTTAAAAAAACTCTCAAGAGGGATCTAACATCCTATGTTTCAGACTTTAAATTAATCTCTTAGGTATTAGGAGGATACCTCGTTATAGGGGAACAAATTATTTTACCTCTTTTTCTTGGACCATGCTGACACTGTTTTTTTTTGAAACTTCTGCCAATGACCACAGCCAGGAATAGTGTCCTGCGTTAGACAGTCCAGATCACTGGGTAGTGGAAGAATCCCTGTGTGATGGGGGAGAAGATATTCCTAAACTACGTACATTTGATTGTCTAGCTCAGATGCAAAAGGGAGCAGGAGGCAAACTCTGCACAGGATGGTAAAATCATGGAGCTTCCAATTTGTGGGTTTTTCTACCATGGGGGTTGTTCATACCCGATTTCCCCATGTCATGAACCCTTAGGACTTGACCAGGACAGCAAGGAGCTATCTGTGCATTTCTGCTCACGAGGAACCCATCACTTCACCTTGGTGCTCCTACGGTCCATTGCACTTTGAGTGCCCAGGAGTCCTCACTAACTCAATCCTTCCAGCCACAGGGAAACATTAACCATCTCTGCCTTTATTCTGCTTCTGCATTGCCAGCCCCAGTGCTCTCATTCCAATTTTAAAGGTTTATGGCTTGAGACGGAGCATTACCTGGTGAGGGTTCTGTGGATAAATCAGCCAGCGTGTCATTACACTAAACAGAGGGATTTTACAGCTCAGGAATTTGAAGGCCAGTGGTTCTCATTGCGAAAATTTACACTGTTGTATGGAAATCAGCTTCATCATTTCAATGTGTTAATCAGTTACCTCCTTCGAGCCTGGAGCAGCTCTTTTACCCTGTGATTGAGGTGACCGCTCAGGCCTCCATGCATTTGTCTACGGCATCCCCTCCTCTGCAGGAGGGAGCGGTGTGGGAATGGTCATGGGATGATGTTTGCTGGTGTTCCTCAGATGATTCTGAAGAGTAAAATATTTCCTGTGATCCGTGGTGAGGTTGCTCTGGGCTTAAATGTCTCTCTCCAGGTACCCGCATCCAGCAAGCCTTGGGATTTCATCTCCCATGTTTCCCCTTTGCAGCCCACTGTCCAAGCCCCGTCTCTTCGTCATGATGCGTGGAGACTCCCTGAGAGCTTTACAGCGCCAAGGAGCTGTTTATAATGGACTGCCCATTTCCCAGTGGAATAGGTCAGAAGCACACAGCTTTGGGTAGATGATGGGAATCTTTAGATGTATTCCAGTTACAGAAAAATGAAAATAATGAAAATGTCCTTTATATCAGGGTTACTAATCCTGCTTAGGCTGTAAAGCTCCGGACGAACAGTCGATTCTACTTTTATGTCAGATCCTAATCTGACATGCTGATAATGAAGAAAGGGAGGAGAAATCAGAGGGAGGAAATCAGGAAGAAAGCTGTGTCATGGGCAGGGGGAGGGATTTGCAGGGGAGGGGGGAAGGGCAATGGGGGAAGAGGGAGGGAGCATGGACAGGCTTTAAAATGAAATTGAATATTAGGAGGTGGAAAATAAAATGGAGACAGGCTGCACTGAAAGCTATACAGGCTGGAGACGGAGAGAGACAAAGAATGACAATGGATCAGTTTAAGCATGAAAGAATAGAAAGAACAAGAATAATAATGTTGGTTTGTGAAGCTGAAATCAGATTATAGTTTCCTTCAGTAAATTAACTCTCCTGTAATGTAGTTCAGGGGGGTTTAGAGAGCTGGTGTGATTTCCCCATTGGGTGGCACTGGGACATTAAACTGAGATGTGTGTGTGTGTTTCATTATAGCCCTGTGTATGTGTATGTTAAATCTCTCAGAGAGCGCCCATGCGTGAGACATGGTCTATATAATTTCTGCGTGGAGTGAGATGTTAAATGTGTTTGGAGTTTAGAGGAAGCCACATAGTGTGTGTGTGCGCTTGTGAGGGTGCGACATTTAATTTCACCGTGTGTTTATCTCAGGCAGTAAATTACAGCATACAAAGCCCCTCCAAAACCCCAGGGCTTCTCCCCAGGATAGGGCTGATGGGAAGCCACCCGCAGCTGGAGGTCCCAAAGACTCAAGAAGCTGCTAGCCCACTCCCCAGCAGGGGGGATGTCCAGGGCCAGGATGGAGGAGTCAGCCAGCCATCAGGTGGGTGCCGTGGGAGCTCACATCTGTGTCCCTCTCACAATAGACTGAACAAGGGTGGAGATGTGGCGGGGGCACTGGGGAATCCATCATACAGCCACAGAATCCCCTCCCTCATGGAGGTTTGGCTGGGGAAAAAGAGCCTCGATGGGAGCCAAAATCCTTTCCTTCTCAACCATACCCGTAAAGCCCAGAGCCAAGCAAGTCTAGCCTTCTGGTTCTAGTTTCTCCATCTCTCTGGGATCCCATAGCAGGCTGACAGCGGGATACAGTCCAGATCAAAAACCAGCCCTGAGATCTGCTCCCCCTCCCCTACTTCCCTCCTGCCGAATCTTCTCACTTGCTACTTCATGGCCAAAGATGTATCCTGTTAATCCTGCCCAAGCAGGCGGCAGGTCCCTACCTTGAGATGATCAGTACAAATACCTGAGCTCTCCTGTTACAAGGAGACGTGTAGAAGGCTTCACCTTCATGAGACCTGCTAGACTCCCTCCCCCTGGGCTTCCCAGACCATCTCCAAATGGGAAGCTGTAAACTTCCCTGAGGAAAAGGGAAAAGGGAGTCATGGGACTAAGGGTCAAATGAAGGCAAGGGTGCTCAAAGAGCAAGGGTGATCTCTCCATCAGGAATTAGAGTATAATCTAGGATGCTACAGTGAAGACTAGGAAGACACATGATGGGGGCTATAAAATCATGAGTGTCAAGGAAAGGATGAGTGCATAATGGTTGCTGATGGTCTTATCCAGAGCAAGAACTTGGCGGTCCCGGAGAAGGTGTAATTGAGCTGTGGAATTTCTTGCCACTGGATATATAGTTGGTTCTTAAAAGTTAACAAGAGTTCAGGGAAGAGCAGAAAAGTTCAAAGAAAAATCCAGTCAGTGTTATTAAATCCATAGAGAACATACTTAGTCCTGGAAGTCCCTGAGTCTTAGATGGTTGGAGGCAGGGAAAATACCAGGGAGGAAACACTAAAAACCCTTGCCTTGTACTCGTGCATAATGCATATGCCTATAGCCACTTTTGGAGACAGTGAGTCAGGATGAGTGACCCGTGAAGCTGGTCTGTATGATCTCTGACAGGGGATGAATACTGACCCTTTACCCTAAGCAATGCCATCTCCTGCATATCAAATCACCTGGGAAACTGAGTCACACAGATTATGTCTACCTGCCATGTCTAGGCAGGGCTACCTCCAGATCTAATACCTGAGAGAGTTGGGGGTGTTCAGCCTGGAGAAGATAAGGCTCCTAGGAGACATTATCGTTCCTTCCAGTACCTAAAGGGGGCTACAGGAAGGATGGGGAGGGACTCTTTATCAGGGAGTGTAATGATAGGACACAGGGTAGCAGCTTCAATCTGAAAGAGGGTAGATTTAGATTGAATATCAGGAAGAAATTCTGTATGGTAAGGGTGGTGAGGCACTGGAGCACGTTACCCAGGGAAGTTCTCAATGGCCCGCCCCTGGAGGGGTTCAAGGCCAGGCTGGATGGGGCTTTGAGCAACCTGGACTACAGGGAGGTGTCCCTGCCCAGGGCAGGGTTTCGGAACTAGATGATCTTTAAGATCCCTTCCAACCCAAACCATTCTCTGATTCTGTGTAATATGTTCCCCTCCTGCTTTGAGCAGGCAGGACCTCACCAGCCCAGAGACACCTGGGGAGGAGTCTGCAAGCTACCCTAGAAGTATAACATGGTCAGAGAGCAGGAAAGGCTTGTAGCAAAGTAAATATAACTCGAGAGGTTGAGGCTGGTGTCCATGAACTGCACAGCCCTGGGAGGTCTGAGCAGGATTAAAGCCATAGCTTTTCTTTGTTAGAGCAAGACTGTGCAAGTGAAAATGGTGTTACATTATTTGAAACCAGAATAAAACCTCTGTCTCCCCCCTAGAAAGAGTTTGTGGACACAAATGGAAGATTTCACTCTTGCAGCATTTTGTGTTTGCCTTTTGCATGGGCCCCATCTCTTCTGTATTCAGGACACAAAACCATCCCCAGTGTGCTTTAGATAAGGGCAGGCCCATCCATACCTTTTTGACACTGTGTTGTGATACAATGACATGCCCAATCCAACTTTCTTCAGCAGCAACTCTGCAGGACAGAGTGCCTGAGAAATGTATTGTTCTCTGCAGCAGCCATGGGATAATTAACCCTGTCATTTGTGGTTATATGGAGTGCTTTTTTCCACCAGCCTGAGTCTCTGGGCTTTGGTATTGCTTCTTTTTGGTCATTTCCTCTCAGATCCCTCTATCTGCTAGGAAACAATGTGATAAATTACTCTCTGCTAACTGCTCTCTGCATTTCTGCAGCATCTTACAAAAAAGTTATCACTAGGGGAGCTGCAGATGATGCTGAACTTCAATTAGGCCTCACTCGCAAATTAGTTGCGCAGGGTGACATTTTCCAATCATGCAACATTAGCATCCTCCCTAATTATGAAAATGTAAAGTTAACTTCTGTTTCATAATAAATTAGGTTTGTTCTCTCGGTATCTAAAACACACAAGCACGTACACAGTGTAATTTTGACTGGGTCTCCTTTGCCTCTTCTGCTGATGCTCAGGAACAGTCACAACCACAGTCACCTCCCTTTCCTCTAAAGGTCAGAAATGGTGGGAGCGTGTCTGATAACACTGGGCAGGGGAAGAGAAATCAGGAAGAAAGTGCAAAAAAACTTGGAAGGAATAGGGATTTTTTTGGCCCATTTGAGCTAGTTGGCACAGCCTTACACATTCTCATACCAACCAGCATCTTTCTCCAAGGTGGAGGGAGAAGGAGCAGGAGGAAACATCCCTTCCTCTCCTTCCTCCACGGAGTTTTTTCACCTCAAGCCTACTCAACCCACACGTCCAACCCGAGAAAGGCATTGAAGCATCCCTTCCATCACAGAGCTGGCATACCCATAACACTGAGAGGTTGCAGATATTCTATGAAATACCTGACTGAATGTATTCCCAACATATCCAGGCAGCAGAACATATAGGTAGAAAGGGATAAGGGAAAAAAAAAAAAAAAGAAAAAAAGGAAAAAGGAAAAAAAAAAAAAAAAAAAAGGACCAGAAGAAAACAAGCTTTCCTATTAGAGAACAGCTTCTGTAAACTCCACAATTACTCAAGAAAAGAAAAAAAAGAAAAAATCAGATATTATTTATACAGCCAGAAGAATGAGAATAAAGGTCATTCCTGCAACCTTTCCACAATGCTTTGGGAATATCTCTGTCTGTTGAAGAGATATCACTCAGAGGTGCCTCATCAAGACCTCGTCACTGTCTACAACTACTTGAAAGGACATTGTAGAGAGGCTGGTGCTGGTCTCTTCTCACAGGTAATTAGCAATAGAACAAGAGGGAATGGCTTCAAGCTGCAACAGGCTGGGTTTAAACTAGACATTAGGAAAAAATTCTTCCCACAAAGAGTGGTCAGACACTGGAGTAGGCTGCCCAGGGAGGTGGTGGAGTCACCATTCCTGAATGTGTTGAAGAGTCGTTTAGATGTGGTGTTGGGGGATATGGTGTAGGGCAGAACTTTGTAGAGTGGGATTGATGGTTGGACTTGATGATCCCAAGGGTCTTTTCCAACCCGAATAATTCTATGATTCTCATTATAGTTTACTGCTGGAAAAGGGATCGGGAACCACTTGGCTTTTGCCAGATAGGTTTTGCAACTCTGCTGTGTGTTTCATGGAGACCAGCAGACACTGTGCATTGAAGCCAAGTGTAATATCTTCTTTCTGCCTCTCTTAAAGCAGAATCTCAGACACAGATCCACCCCTTCAGCCCTCCACAACTCCCAGGCTATTCCGTGTCACTACAAATAATGTGGCCTCTATGAACGGCCTGGGAATAGATGGGGTTTCATCCATCTGAGCTTCTGCTATTGAATCAGTAGGTTCAAGCAATGCTAGAGATGCCTGAAAAACACAGCGCCTAATTACTGTATCTCTGCATCAGAAGTAACAGGGAGCTGCAGAGAGTAGCTGACAAGCAGCTAAATAATAGACTAACAAGCAGGGTGGCTGGAACCTGTCACAGATTATGAAGGTCAGAATAAGACATTTGCATATTTTAAAGTATGAGGTGTGTGCATCTGAAAATGCCCAGATGTGACATTTAAAGACAGAGATCATAAACTGAGTGCAATCACTGCTTAGAAGCAGAGTCTGGGAGTGCACAGGATATACATGTAAAAGAATTAAAAGCAATTAAAGAACTGAGAGCAGAGAAGGCTTGGGGTCACTGCAGAAACCAGAGAACCAGTAGCCTCTGGAGTGCCCAGAGAAGTCCAAGGGAGAAGCCAATTTTCCTGTGTAGTAGCCCTCATGATGTGATTTTCCAAAAACTGGAAGAAGACAGGCTGCACTCAGCTTGTCATCTGAGGAAAGGGGGAACAGCTGAAGTGAAAAAAGGGGATTTGCAGTATACTTTTCTACAGAGTAACTTAATTCATCATGAGCATACTGCAGAGGCACTTAAATAGGGCAAGGGAAAGCCCTGTGTAAGCAAGCTCGCTGCAAAGCCTAGGGAGCAAAACGGTGGAAAGCACAGGCAGGGCTACACAGAGAACAGGCTGCAAAGAGCAGCTCCCCGGCTTTCAGCAGCAGTTTACATTTGAGGGCTTATTTATTACTGCAAAAGCACAAAAAAAAAAAAAAAAAAAAAAAAAAAAAAAAAAAGAACAATAAAACCCCCACCAAGCTGGTTTGGTTCAGGTATTAATTGAAAGCTTGTAGTTTAGGAGCTCATGATGTTAAAAGGATAATGTCCTTCCCAGAACTACCTGCATAAGGGAATTGGACTAAGCCCGTGGCCCTTCTGGTTTTGCTGGGTAATGAAAGTCCAAGTTGTGGGCTGTTCCCAGCACAGGCACAGCTCTCGGTGCTCCTTCCCAATCCCATGTGCTAGGTATATGCTAAAACCTAACAACAACACAATAATGCAATAATAAAGCAAGAAATGGTAGCAGGGAGAAGGGGAAGATTTGTTCCCCTCACACAGCAGGATGTTTCCTCTGCCTGTTATTTTCCTATGCTCTGAAATAATCCGATTTTTATCTTCCTTTTTTTTTT
>VXBO01008413.1:204129-281100 GCA_013400135.1 Rhinoptilus africanus
CCTCGACATGCTGGCCACACTTCTTTTGATGCAGCCCAGGGGTGCTTTCTGGGCTGTGAGCTCACATTGCTCATGTTGAGCTTCTCATCAATCAATGCCCCCAAGTCCTTCTCCTTAGGGCTGCTTTCAATCCATTCTTCACCCAGCCTGTGCTTGACATTTCCATGACCCAGGTGTAGGACCTTATACTTGGCCTGGTTGAACTTTTAGGAGAGTAAAGAGATGGGTCATGGAGGTTGGGTTAAAAGGTCACCAAGTTTCAGTGAGATTCTGGTAACAGTGAGGATGACCTTTGGGAGTATGTCTTAATCGATTCAAACAGGTCCTATCTAAGCAAGTGGTCTTTCTAGCTAGAATCAAGAACGCTCCTCCAGTTTTACTGGTGGCCATGTGCCAGTGGAGGAGCAGCCTGGGGCAGGATTTGGGGTGCCGGGCAATTTTATCCACCTCTTGCATTAGGGTGGTGGTTTGTCAACCGACACAAATGCATCAAGGATGTTGCTGGGAGTATGAGTCTAAGGGGAAGGGGAGGACAGGGTGAACTGGTGACTGTTAAACTCCTATTGGTCTGAGCAGGAACTAAAATGCTCTGCAAAACATGCAGATTTGGGGAATCCCTGAAAAAAGGCAGGGGACGCCATCCTAGACTGGAAGCCTCTCAGCATGGGAATGGGCACTGCTAGGATTGCCCATGTACTTGTAGAGAATAAATGGGTGGTCAAGGAGAAAGCTGGAAGGATCTTTGTGTGCAGAGCTGGTAATTCCAACACATTCTGTGGCATATGTGTTCAGAGCATCTCCACACCCATGTTTCTGTACCACACCTCCGATACTGCAGTGTTACCGAGGGGTAGGGAGGAGGGGGAAGAGAGAGAAACACTGTTACCGGAGCTGGCATTTTAATATTGAAAGGTTGTGAAATCTAATAAGAGCTACAAGGGAGGTTGATGTATTTTTTCCTCATGCTACGATGAAATTGGGATTCAATAAGTAAATGTGACAGAATATGCAATTTCCCATAGATTTCGTGCAGCAGGGCGCTTCCTGCGTAATAACTTTAAACCAGTATTTTTTTCCTTACCCCAGCTAAGATCTCTTGCCTCCATCTTATCTGAATAATAGTTCATCCCCATAAAGTGCAGCCTGCCACTTTAGCTGTACCTTATCACTGCCTGATGGTACATGGCGAACAAAAGTAAATATTTTTTCCCCCTTTTTTTCCCCATAATGACATCTTCCTGCTTCTTCTTGTAAGATAAAGCTTGAGCTGTGAATGCATGGGGGAATAGTAATTCTTAGTTGACTTAGGTCTCTTTTATGTTGCTCAGGTGTAAAGGGCCTTTGAAATGTGTTTCATTAAGACCTCTTGGATATGCCTTTTGCTTTTGAGGCTATATTGACCATTGTAGAGATGACAGGAAAACTGCAGCAAACCTAATCCCATCCCTGAGGAGGAACACCTCACCTAGATGCATTTTTCTAAGTGGCATCACGTGTCAGGTGCACGGCCTTGATCCACATGGTCTAGCTTTGGAGCTGGATCTAATTTTGAGGTTGGCTTTGCTTTGAATGGGGCGGTGGGGGTTGGACTAGATGACCTTCAGAGTTCACTTGCCACCTCAATTATTTTATGGCTTTGTGCATAGTTATGCTTTAAAATCCCTGGTGTGAAGGGTGAATTGGAGGTGTGTGCAGATAAAGGGCACAGAGACATAATCACAAGTACTCAAATGCCTGCATTTTCACTCATTATTGCTTGTCAGCAGTAATGGCCTGTCCCTGTAACCCTCCCCTTCCCCAGTTTTGCAGAGTGAGCGTCTCCCACGAGCTCTTCATGTGCCCTTAACTGCGAAAAAAAAATGCTCTTGCTTAACCTACTAACTGAGCTTTATTTCTACATGTGCCCCTGCCAGGACTCGAAACATGTTAGCTCAGATTGCTGCCTGTTTCTAATCATCTGAAGCAGTGAAGTTAAAAAGGATTCTTAATCAATAAACAATCTCTCTTTAAGCAAACACGTTTTACTTTGTGGCTGAGGGGAGGTAGGAGCACACAGGCAGGTGATCCCGGCAGTCCAGGTTGACTTCTTGAGCTGCCCAACACTGATTTCTTGGCATGGTGAGAGCACCCTTCCTCCTTTCAACACCACGAGGGTGCGATTGCCAGCTTAGGCAGCACACCCAGAACCAAGGGACACCCAGGGTAGCTAAAAACTACCTCCTTCCCCCTCTGCTCCAGGTACCAGTGCCAGTGTAGCAGAGAATTAAATCCTCATCGCTACCAGATTTGAAAACTGCAGTAATAAAATGTGCATAATGATGCCCTCCCTCCTTCCTCGCCATCAAAAGACTCGGTCTTTGTTATTGCAGGCAGTTTGATTTTGTCTTATCGCTTTCAAGCGGAGTATATGATGATTTTATTGGTGCGCAGTGTTATTCTGCCTGCCCTTGGGAGGCAGAAGTTTAGATGACGGTGCTGGTGAGGTAGGTGAATAGTGGTTTTCAGCTCTCCTCCAGCCACGCTCAATTAAAAAAGAAACTCCCCAAAACAAATTAGCCAATAGGCAGTGCAAAAGGAAACCCTGTGTAATTAAAACAACTGGTAGCACCGTCCAACACGAGAAGGGTCAGACTTGCATCTGACACCGCAAGCAACAGTGTCTCTCTCCTGCTAATGCTTGGCTTGAATTTCAGCTCGGGATTTGAGTGTCTAAATTTAATGGCCCATCTGATTCAATGGAACTTATTGTCATTGCCAGTTAACTTGAGTTGATATCAAGATAACAGCTTATGAGCAGTTTCTGTGTGGTCCTGGTCACTGGTATTGATTTCAATAAGGTATGGGCTGGATCCTTGACACTCTAATTCTGAAATCAATGGAGCTGGGACAATTCACTCCGCCTGAACGCCAGAGAAATCAGGTACATGCCTTTAACAATAAACCAGCCATTTAAATTATTTTTGCAGTTCTTTAAGGAGCTTTGTCAGGCAAAGCAGATATCCTGCAGATGTAGATAATATGCTAGCCAAGTGAAAATTCAGATATCTTGAACAGAGGGGTGAAAGGAAGAGAATTTACTGATTCTCACTCAAAGCACTGTCCAGTGCGCTTATTGAAGGGCAATGACAGAGAGTCAGGCAATCCCATCCTGGAGGATGTGAGCAGGTAGCCAGCTCTGAGATTCACTGTGATGGAGGTATTATGTGTAGGGGCAAAAACAAGGTGGCTTTGAGATGTGAGTCCCTCCTGATTATTCACATCACAGTGGCCCTAACATTGATAATAGCTCCTGTTCCTGGCATCCCATCCCCAGGCCCACCATCCCCCAGATAAAGTAGAGCAGAAGACATTAAAGAGGGAGGAGAGCAGGTAAGGAAGGAACTGGAGGTCCACCTTCCACTCTTGGTGGAGCACTGCTGAGCAGTGCGTGCTGCAGTCGGGATGAAAATACATGACTCCTAATCAAAGTGGAACCCTGGATGAGTGACACCGAAGAAGGGTTTGTTCCATAAAGACTAATTGAAAGCGTGATTTCTACCAATGTAAGTCTGAGACTTACCTTGCTCCACAGACAAGTTGGAAGTAAAACTAGTTGTGGTGTGGTGCCTGGCTTCAGGTTGTCACCTATTACCAGAACAAAAGCACTCTGGAGGACACCTAGACAGTAGTCTCCAGAAAATGACCCTTTAGTGAGGGTTGCAGTACAATAAAGAAAAAAACCTCCTGCACTGAGGCCTCTGAGATGTTTCTTTTCTGAAACCCCAGCAGACAATGCCTTAATATAATAAAAACCACTCTCCTGTACCCTCTAAAGAGGCAAGTGTTAGCTCAGAGGTCACTCTTAGTGTTTCTTTCCTACATTTTTAAGAGGATAGATGGAAGACTGGTACACTGATTGCTGCAAGTCTTGGATGCATGAAAGAAACTCAACTTCCAGCAAACCCAATGGCCTCAACCAACACCTCCAACCTCATTCCTCCTTGCATTTAAGCACTGGCTAATTCTTGCAAGCAGGGAAGTCACACACAGACTCTGTAGGCAGTGATGCTCCTCGATGCTGCCTAATTCCTTCTGGGCTTGCTGAGTACCAGACATGAGCCATCCCAGTGCACAGTTCCTCAAAGGGGTTGCTGTAAGTGTTATCACCGACTGCTACCCCCCCGCCACAGCTCTCCTTATCATACAACTCTTTTTATCCCGCCACCGCTCTCCTTATCATAAAACTCATTTTATCCTGCCACTCTTCCTCGATAACAAGATTTTAATTAGATTAATTTGGGAGCTGAACTCCAAAATAAAGGACATCAGACTTTTCACTGGTAGGGCTGGTTTTCTGGTAATCACAGGGCTTCCTCAAAGTTTGGCTTTGGCTTCCTCATCGTTCTGAGCTCTGGACATGGGTTTCCTCAGATGGAGATGTCACTGCCATTCCTGTGCCAGTGCTGTAGCCTAATAAAAAAAGCTGGATTTCCCTGCTGTTTCCTTCTTTCCTCCCTCTCTCAAGGAAACTTGAAATAACTCAGACAATGTGTCCCACGCTGGTGCTGAGGCCGGTATTGATTTATGCATGTGGGAGATAATAGACGTTTTTAAGGTAATGGCAATAGCCCCAATAGCAGTGAGCATGTGGGAATGACAGACGGTCATGCTCCACATTTATTCTCTCTCAGTGGCTTCCAGATCATCCCAGCTCCATTTGGAAAGAGAAAGAAGGGGTTGCTTTTCCCTTATTCTCTGTGCTGGGAATGGCATCTGGCATGTGAATAATCCATCTGTCCATCATTCAGCATCCACCAAGGGAAAGATTCTGCAGCAGGGACTTCAGCTGCAGTTTAGAGGATGATGTAGAGGAGGTATCATGGGTTATGGTTCTCTCCTGCCTTCCCAGCTGCATAGAGTACCTGGGAATGCAAGTGAAGAAGCAGCCTTGGAGGGTGAAGGAAGAATAAATTCCTGATTGCCTGAGTGTGCCCAGATTGCTGGATCATCTTCCCCCTGAGTCTGCACATCAGAAATGTTTACTGCGCTTTCTACCTGTGATCTATGGCTGGACACAAGTACTGCGATCTCTCTCAGTGATTGAATGTGGCTCCTTTATAAACTCCCAGTTTGTTCCTCTGTGCCTGTGCTTGCTCTGATAAATGTTCTCCTTTGCCGAGGAACCTAAAATGCTTAGCCCATTCCGTTTCCATCCCCCTTGAAGCTTTACACATTGTTTGCAAACAGAATTTCCCCTGCCGCTGCTGAAGTGGTGTCTTTTTCCCAAAGCATCAGAGAAGGCGATGTGCAGGGAGAGGTGAAGCGACACAGCTAACCACCTTGCCTAGCTCTGTCTGTTCTCCGTGGATATGGGAAGTGACACATTTCCACTTGGTAATTACATGTTGTCATTTCACTGAGCGCCATGCGATGCTTTGTGGGAAATTCGGAACTCCTTTCGGAACTAAGCTGAGGTGATAGCTGTGAAGGCAGATTATTCCCCTGTAATCAGGGGGTAGCTTTCCGAAGAGTTATTCAAGCAATCCATAGCGTTTTCTTCAAGGTCCCTCAAATGGTCCAATTTAGGAAAGCAGAGCTAGGAGCAAAACCTCTTTGCATTTAAAATTAAGCCTGATCCAACGGTTGGACCCTAAACCCCATATTTCATGAACACAATGTAAATCCAGATGTTAGCCATGACTCCCAAGTGGTCCAGGCTGTGCCTGGGCTGAACCTTGTCTCCAGATGTTCATCCTTACATCTGAGGCTGAGGTTTGTTACCAGATCCCCACAATCCCCTCCAAATTCCCCAGTGAGAGGAAACAAAGAGTGGAGGTGAACAGCTACTCTTTACAAGAGGAACAAGAGATCAATAGCAGGAAAGCTGAAGGGTGTGCGATGACACTTGCAGTTTTCACACACACTCCTCTGAATCCTGGGTGACAGTGTCCATGTCCCTTGTCATTTGCTATTCAGGAACATTTCCACAAAAAGATCCCTGGTCACACTAGCATTCAAGGAATGCCCATTTTCCCATCAAATATCCACATATGCTTAAGAACAAGGGTAACAGTGTGAAAAAAAATATAATTCCCTCTTTCTCCTTTGCTTCACATCTTTCTTCTTCCCTCTCTGAACTTTCAGCCACCCATTTGGTAGTGAAAGCACTTGCCACCCCCAGCCCTGAGTTGGGGAACAGCAAGGACCCATTTGGAAACAGCCCGCTGGTTTGAAGCTGTTTATCAAAACTAGCCGGAGAATATTTATGAATAACAATAAGCATTCACTGAGATCAGAATCCATTCAGGGACAGATGAAAAGAGCTATGTTCATCCCTCTGCAATGAATAATTCAGCCCTCCAGAACCTGGAAAATAAGCTCTTTAGTCTGCTTTTCAGAGGAGGAAGAGGATGGAGATGAGAAGGACCGATGAGTTTGTAGATGCCACTAGGATGGTTTAGGCAGACAAGCTAAAAGCAACTGGGAGATGGGCTGGAGGGGTATTAAATGCAAGACCTTAATGATCTCAGGATGCAGTTGGCCCATTCCAGCATGAACGAGTGTAATAAAGTAGAAAGCCCCAGCTGAAGTAATCTGAACTGGGTTGCGCATGACGAATCAGAGGGAAAGGGTTTAAGAGCTGGAGTTATTGCACTGCAATGAGTCCAGTAAAGATTGTGCCAGAGAAGAAAAGGGAAATTTTTTCTGGCTTTTAAGATCTACAGAAGACACATAAGACAGGTTTCTGAAGACAGAAAACTATGTTTTCAGTAGCTGTGTTGCTCACATCTTAAAGAACAGAATTTCAGCTGTCCCTTTTTGTCATTAAATGGGTGAGCACTATTTCCAGTCGTGACAGCTTCAGATTCCCTAATTTTCTTTTGGACCTGGAATTCCCTTCTCTGCCCAAGCTCGATGCTGTTTCACAAGGCCAGACTCATCACCTCAATTCTCCTGAGCTTTGACAGATGGAATTAGGATGTAGCAGTACTGCAGCGAGACTGCAGATGGTGGGTTTCAAACCACTGACTTCAGCACCAAAACGCTTGTAATTGCCATTTTAAATGGAGATGGTTTCCCTAGGGAAATTGCCAGGCTCTCCTAGGTGTCGGAATGAGCTGCTAAAAGGGAGACACACTAACAGTCCAGCACAATGCTAATAAAGGGCATTAAGAGCAACTTGCCCTTTCTCTTGGAGTAAAGCCACAGTGGGGGAGAAAATGGCACGAGGTTCCTTCATCTGCAAATTTCACTGAACTGCACCCAAACTGTTGGCTGTTTCCAGAGGCAGAAGTATCTTTATATGTTGGGTTTGGGTTGTTTTTTTTTTTTTTCCAGAAAATAGAGCTGTCATAAATTTCCTCACTTAAAGCCAGGTAGGAATAGTAGCAATAATCACATTAATAGCAAAACAGAAGTAGCAATTGTAGCAGCAATAATAATGAAATAGGTTGGCCTCAAACTAGAGTCTTTGTTCAGGGGACTGATCCAGAGTGCAGGGGGAAGAGACGGGACTTTTCCTAAGCTGGATTCTTTGTTGATCAAACTTACTGTAGCTGCATGAATGTTCATCCTGACACAAGAAAGAGGCCAGGGCATTAGTGGGAGAATTCTGGGAAGAGGGTGAGAACTGTCTCCTTGAGCAGCAGCGTATTGTAAACCAAACTGAAACCTATTGTAGTAATGCTTTGTTTAATAAGACATAAAGATATATAAATTAAATATAATAAGGGAAACAGGATGAAAAAGAAAATCCCCCCAGGTTTCCCAAAAAAAGACAGCACAAACCAGAAGAACCAGCCAATGGGTTCATGAATCAAAAAAAGTATTTTCAGAAACACTTTTTGACACGCAGTTATGGGGAACGGTGAGGAGCTCCCTTTGCTTGTGGCTGTGGGGAGCTTCCAGCTGCCTGGAGGACCATGGTGGGGTACAGACTGGGGCTGTGTGTTTTTCCTTACCCTTAGGGCAATGTCCTCGTAGAAAATTGCTGCCTGTTGTGACATGGCCAGGGCTGGTGCATTCCTGTGACACGGCTATTCTGTTCCATCTTTCAAGCGAGAAGAAACAAATAAAAATAATAATAATAATAGTAAACAACAACTGGTAATGCAGGAGAGGGAAATTGAGTAGCTGTAGCAGCAATATAAAGAACAGAAAGTCAGCAAAGGTTAAAAGAGAATTAAAAGCAGCAGGTCCTACCCACCAAGCAATATTAAAGATTTGTGCTGCGGCTTGCTGCTGAGATTTGTGGTTTTCAAGGCTAAATTCTGGAAGAAAAATGTTTGCCGAGTTGACCCAAAATAATATCTCACATCTTTGGAATTAAAGACATCTCCAGTACCAAAACCTGCACCCACAAGCAGCTGACAGCACTGAGGATGTTTCAGCATGAACTGCAAGACTCACTTCTGTCTTTCCTGAAATAACACCTGTTGTGGAGTCTCCATCCTTGGAGATACTCAAAAGCCCTCTGGACTTTGTCCTAGGCAAATGGCTCTGGGTGGCCCTGATGAGCAAGGGGATTGGACCAGATGACTTCCAGAGGCCCCTTCCAAACTCATTCAGCCTGTGATTTGGCAAAATGGAGCGGGAAACAATTTTATATCCTGCAAGAATTCAAAAGCAGTTCTGTTTTATGTGGGGATTAATTCAAACTCTTCAAGTTTTGTTCCTGAAATGCACATGAGAGAAAAAGAAAAACTTTCTCTCTTCCCTCCACTGGTGCTCAGGTGTTCTCCTGGCATTTGTAATGCCAAATGTCATATCCCTGCTGTGCCAGACACAGAACAAGGAAATTTTCCCATCCTAGGCATGGCCTGGGAATTGATGTCTCCAGCTGCAGCCGTTCACTTTTGTAGGAATTAGCAAAGGTATCTGCTGGTTCATGACCTGAATCTCCATCATCACAGGTGAGTGGGTTTATGAGACTGTTGGCTCTCCTGGAGCTTGGGAAACATGCCATCTCTGTGAGCAGGAACTCCATATTGGTGCAATGGTGGGTCCTTCCCTGAAAATGAAAGCTCAGATAAACTGGCTGTTTTTAAAGCCAAATCACTTCCCTGGAACATCCTCGTGCAGTTCCTGTGCTTTGTGGATGCTGCAGCAGAGAAGGAAGAGGTGTCCAGAGGGGAAAGGAGAGGGCTCTTAGCCTTGGTGGGAACAGCATTGCAGAAGTCTGGGAAAAGTGCTTCCCTAGGCAATAAAATGTGAAAAATGTGCAAAGACTTACAGAAAAACATGCCTATGCCCAAGGGTTTACGGGCAGGCACCCTGATGGTTCCTTATGCATCCTCATGATGCTACTCTTCCACCCTTCACTGCTCTGTCCCACACCTCCAAATCCGCATCTGGCTCTGTGTTGCCTGCAATCAGTGCTGATATCAGACCACGGAGATGATTTTATAAGTAAAACCTACACGGGCACTCCTCCCTGGGACACGAGATGCCTACCACTGATGGTAGATGCTGCATTGGCAGCAAATAACTTAGGCACAGTGAAGCTGGGGAGCAACAACCCTCAGACATAAGACCATTCTCGGCTTCTCCTGGGGGCTGAGGAGGTCTGACTTGCTGCAGCAGCTTCAAACAGTGTAAAACTCAAGCATCCAGAGCAGATGCTGTACAAAGATACCAAAGTTATTGAGGCCACAAGACAGAGCAATAAATCACAGTGTGTTAAGGGGATGATTTTGTTATCTTTATGACGTAAAATCCCTCCCCCGCCATCCCCCTCCTGTCCACATGACTTGTGGCAGAAGCAGCCCACTGCATTTTTGCAAATGAAATCATCACAGACAGCAGCAATTCAGATCTCAAAGCAGATGGAGGGGAGAAGCAGGTTTCTAGAGCATACGGGCATATGCCCGGTTTGCTTTTGCAGGCACAAGGGGTTGCAATGTGCCCTTTCCTCCCTCTTACGGCATTCAGGTCACATGAAAAAAAAAAAAAAAAAGCAAAAAAAAAAAAAGCTTTAGGGGAGATTCAGTCAGCCCTTTTTGCTGCCAACAGCTCTCCCTCACGGGTTTAAAATGAATATGAGCAAAGCTTGCAAGAGATGATGCTCCCCGAAACAGCTTCTCTCTTCCAAAATGCTTCTTAGAGCACTTTGAATCATAGAATCATGGAATGGTTTGGCTTGGAAGAGATCTTCAAGACCATCTAGTTCCACCCCCCTGCCCTGGGCAGGGACACCTCCCACCAGCCCAGGTTGCTCCAAGCCCCGTCCAACCTGGCCTTGAACCCCTCCAGGGATGGGGCAGCCACAGCTTCTCTGGGCAACCTGGGCCAGGGGCTCACCACCCTCACAGCAAAGAATTTCTTCCTAATATCTAATCTAAACCTCCCTTCTGTCAGTTTAAAACCATTACCCCTCCTCCTATTGCTGCATTGCCTTACAAAGAGTTCCTCCCCTCTCTCCTGTATCCCCTTCAGGCACTGGAAGGCTGCTATAAAGTCCCCTTGGAGTCTTCTTCAGGCTGAACAACCCCAGCTCTCTCAGCCTGTCCTCACAGCAGAAGGGCTCCAGCCCTCGGAGCATCTTTGTGATCCTCCTCTGGACCCGCTCCAACAGGTCCATGTCCTTCTTGCGCTGAGGGCTCCAGAGCTGGACACTGTGCTCCAAGGTGGGTCTCACAAGAGCAGAGTAGAGGGGCAGAATCCCCTCCCTCAACCTGCTGGATGCCTCTTTGTCTGAAGAGTCAGTGCTTGCTCCAACATCCATTAAGACCCGCAGAAATCTTCCCATCATTTCCCGTGAGTTTTAGAACAGGGTTGAGAATAAAGAGTCACGGGGGAAGTAGTTTATGGGGGGAAGGCAAGTCACCCTGCAGGGTGGTTTGTCAGAGCAGATGCTGCAGACAGGAGTTGGTGAGGGAAAGGGCAAACACGGGAATTGCATTTGCTAGAGCTGAATGAAATTTGAGCAATAAAACTAAATATTCTTGAGATGTGAAGTACGCTTTTATTTTTTTCCACATTCTGTGGTGAAACTGCCTTATGTTTGCAAATGTTCTTCAGAGGCCGTTTCCAGCAGGGTAGGAGGGTTCCAGCAGCAACACAGCAAAATTTGAATAAGAATAAAGACAAGAACAGGACCACCAGCGGACTTCTTCCCACTTCCTTATACATTTGCAGCAGGAACAGGTGAAAATATGAACACTTTTCCCAGGCAAAATCATTCGTTTTCACATCATTTCAATATCGCATCACAAGCCATTAGTTTTCCAGAACTGAACTGATGAAAATTCCATATAGTCACAAGTTCTTATAAATGCATCTATTACCCCATAAAAATATGGTCAGACTCTTTGACAGGACCCCCCTCTCACTCCTTCCACAGCAAACAAGAAGGGGGCTGGCTTCTGGTGACAACCAGAGTTGATATTATTTAAACATTTCACTATTAAATTTCCTTTTTATTTTTTTCATCACCTTTGGCTGAAATTCTCCAGGCCTGGCCAACTGAAAGTAAACAGCCTGAGGAAATGAGAACTAAAATTAAAAAAATATCCCAAACTACAAATTTTTTTTTAGAATTATATGATTACAAAATTAAATAAAAACCTACATTTCCTCTTCCAAATAGATGATTATGATTTAAACAAACAGACTGGGAGGGGGAGACCTGCAGTTTTGAAAAGAGCTTAGATGGAGAATTACATTTTTCTGACGAAAATGGGCCTGACCTGGCCTTCTAATGGAAAGGTCATGCCACAAGGACACAACAGTCGTTCCCATTTCCAAAAAGTGACGAGGGGTAATAATAAAGATACACAAACAAATAATAAAAATACAGCTTTTGTCCCAATGAAGGACGGCCAAATCATCACTCAGAAATGAGAAAATGAAAGAGATAATGTCTCCCACATCACTTTTTTCTCTACCTTATTATGGTAGTCTACCTCATACTGGAAATATAGACATCAGGTCTGGCTACAGCTTATGAAAACACAGTCTGCAGGTCATGTTACAGATGGTTCCTGAAATATGTCAGTAAACCCTCCCTTTGCTTTTATGAGCATCTGGGATGCTCATACACCCTCTAAGCTTCTTTACTAGCCAGTGCTCAGCCCTGCAAGTTCAAGCTCCTGCCTCCAGCCCAACCTCTTTCCGCTCAGGTTCTGCCAGTAGCTGGCTGCTGCCTCTTGACCTTGCTGTTAATTATGGAATTACATCCTATAAAAAGGGCATAATGCCTCAAAGGAACAAGCTGTGCTCTGCAAATTGCTCAAATTGACACTAAAAGTCAGTTGAGATGTTCAGCCTGTGTAGACATGCCGTTAAATGAGTTTAGTGATTGCCTCACTCTTCCCTGAAACCCACCTGAAGCACTCATCTTTCCTAGCAATCAACTATTCCCATTTTATTAGTACGATAAATGGTCACAGAGTGAAACGTTGAACAAAAACAATCTCTGCTGGAGGAGTCAGGGCAGAGGATACCAGGACAAAGGTAACTTGTGCATGTCCTAATTTTTGAGACGTGCCACTCATAAGGCTCAGGAGTTGACTTCTTGCACGTACCGTTGTGCTGTGTATTGTCCTTTAAGTCCTAGCAAGCAGAACAGCACAGCTAAACAAGATTTGTGGTGGTTAAACCTCTCCAGCTGCCACAATCACCATTCTCTGCTTCTGCTTTTTCCAAGAAGAGCCACAGCTCAGTGGGGAGATATCTCTCAGCTCCTTCAGGCCTCAGCTGTAGGCACAGATGGGACAAAGCGATGCAAGATGCTAAATCTGTCTCCGCAGCCCACGTGAGAGCACTGTGCTCGAGGCTGCGCTGGCTCCCAGTCCCCTCAAGCCTTCATCAGCAGATCCCTCCCTGCCTGTCAGAGCATCAGCATCCCAGGGTAGGAACCGGAGATGCCAGGAGGTGGAGGCTTTGCCAAAGCAGCTTGGCACACCAGTGGCAGCACTGGGAATGAATTCTGGTTTCGTCTCTTGCTTTTGAAATGGGACAGCCCCTTGAAAATACGATGTCCCCTAACCTCACCAGCAGATTTGTCTCCAAAATTAGAGGCACAACATTTAGATTTGTCTCCAAAATTAGAGGCACAACATTTAGACCGTCACAGGCAAAACTGGCTCAAAAAGGCAATGGTTTAGCTCTCAGCTGAACCAGAGACTTGCAGAACATGCAACAACAGGAAAGCAAAAAACAACAAAAAAAATCCCCAGATGCTGCAGCCTTCCTTTGTGGGGAGAAATAAATTTAGGTAGTACCCGGTCCTCAGCCCATTCACTGGGACAGGGAGAGGGCTGTCAGAAGGAAAACGTTTCCTTTGCAAATCCCATGCAGAAGGTTTCAAGCTTGCTTCAGGGCAGGAGCTCTGGTGAAATGGACTTTTTACAGCTGCCAAAGCGTTTTTACTGTGTCCCTAATTTAGTGCCCAAAATTAAAAAGGGAAAAAAAAAGCGTAGGTGCCCTTGGGGAGTGCGTGTTTTGTGTGTGTGTGTTTAATACTGGTCCAAATAAAGCCCAAAGAGTCCAGCTAACCTTGGGGGTACCACTGCAAGAGAATAAATCTGTCAGCTGTACGTATCGCACACTTACCCCCGCCCCGCACATGCGCACACACACTCACACACTCACATGGCATTTGATGGATGAGATGGTTTGAAGTTTTTGACAGCAGCATTTTGTTGTGGGGAAAAAAAAAAATGGTTTTTTAGCAAGTTCCAGATAAATGAGCAGAGTTTACTGGAGTGCAGGGAATGCGGAAGGCAGGAGAAAGTCAATGATTTGTGAGGTGAATGGCGAATGCAAGTGGCCATTTTGAAAATTAAGCTAGGGAGCCACAGAGCAAATCTGATCTTCACCTCCTTTACCATTAGTCAGAATGGAAAGGATGGGACAGGATGAGGTGGATAGGATAGGATAGGATAGGATAGGATAGGATAGGATAGGATAGGATAGGATAGGATAGGATAGGATAGGATAGGATAGGATAGGATAGGATAGGATAGGATAGGATAGGATGGCAAGGCAAAGAGGACTGAAGAACGAGTGAGCTTGTTGGCATGAGATGTCTTCAAAAAATATTGGTTAGAACCACTATCCTCAGTCTCAGCATCTCCTGCAGGAGCTTTTCTCCTAACCATTTGGCCTCATACTTTTCTTCTTGCTGTTTCCCACTGGCAGGGATGGATTTGGGCTTGTGGACATGCTGAGCAGGGCAGCGTAGACAGTGTGGAAGAGGGCTGAGCAAGAGACAGGGTTCCTTGGTGGGGATGACAGAAGATCACCGCTTGACCTCTTTCCCTGAGGGCATTCAGCTGCCCTTGGTCCAAAGACGATGGCTGTGTGGTAGTCACATCTCCAGGCTGTTGTACAGCACTGCACAGCATTTTGTTGGTATTATTTTTTATATCCACGAACATTGAGTCCACTTGTTCCTACAGATGCAGAGGAAACACGTATTAGCTATACCTTACGAGCTAGCAGGACAGGCTAAAACCATCCTTTTTGTGACAGGGGGGAGCAGACACACAGGCTCTGTCTGCACTAGCAAATAAAAAAGGTTTTATCCTCCCTGCTGGCCCTGAGGCAAGTGGCACAGCTCAGCTGTAGTGGTTTCATCCATGACACCTATTGGGCATGGTTCCCAGTCTGGGCTAGTTCCCTGAGCAGGAATTCCCTGCTCCCCTTGTCACCAATCCCATGTGATGCTGTGCATGGGCACTGAGGGTTGCACCATACTGTCTGTCCACTAGCATAGTCTTACCATCCCAAAATCTCTGTCAAGTGAAGTTTCACCCTCTCAGATGGATTGCAGACACCTTCATCAGGGAAATCAAGCTATTTGTAGTAAAATGCAAAGGACTACAGAGGGCTGTGTGAGTCCTGGTTCACCACTGTCAGGGCAAGAAAGTTGGCAAGAGAAACCAGAATCTTTATGCAGGGCGAGGTGGAGCCAGGAGTTTCTCTTGAAGGCAGTAGGGCTTCTCTTCTACAGAGGTGACCTCTTGGATATATCCAGGACTGGCATTTAAAGTAGAAGCAGACCACCACTGAAACCCCTAGTGCAAGAATTATGTGCATAACAGGAGGAAGATGAAGAAAGGACACAAAGGACAGCTGAAAAAGGAATGGAAAGGAGAAGAATAATATAGTGGATTCACATACATATTCCAGGGGTGATGCAAGGAAGGTATTAATGTCATAGTAATATTGACACCGGGTTGAAAATCTAAAAACCAATGTCAGACATTTTATGGTCTGTTAAATCACATGATGAAAAGCATTTTGCACAGAAACGATTTTATATGAATGATCATTGTTCTCCAAGAAAACAGACCAATACCAAATGGAATTAATACAACAGAATGGAAAATTGCTAATAATAATAAATCCTGCAGTTAGACTTTCACAGTCTAATTATTCAGAGTGTTATTCACTAATGGCCTGAGACATCCCTATCACAGATAATGCAAGTAGTCAGTAGAAATGCGATTGGAGATAAGTGGCCTGAATTACTCGCAAGTAGGAACAATGATAAATAAGAAATATATTTTACAGTTGTTTCATACCCCCAATCTCTGACTCTCAAAGAACTTAATGAATCCATATAACCCTTTGATGGTAGGAGACTTTGCTAACCTGAAAACACTGAGCTTGTGACTGAATTAGGCAGAATGACCAACGGTCCTGCAGTTTCTATTAAGCACCTTGCCCTCCGTAATCTCCAGAAGAAAATGCCACTATTACTTGACCTTGCATTTGAAACTCCTTGAAGTATCTAACAAATCTTCAGGGTCTAGCAGGTTTTCAGAGTAATGGTTCAAACGCTTTCATTGTGTTGACCATAATTCAGCAAACTGACCCTGGTTTCCATCTTTCCCATTCCTACACACATGAAGATGTCTCTTGGCCTGTCAGTGAACGTCTCTTTACCAGTTGTCATCGAGGAGGCCATCTCCCTGCTAATTTGCATTTCTTCCCTCTTGCCATTTCCACTCTGATTATGCAGTGCCTTTCACAGTCCTGTGTGGTTCTTATGAAGGAGTATTACCTCACACATTTTAGTCTACAACAGACATTTAAGTTAAAAAAGCTTCAGACCTCCAGAAGTGAACCCAAGTTCTTACTAGCATCATCTGAGAGATTTAAGTTTCTCCAGAGAGTGATTAACAATATTTAAGACACTTAACAATGTGGACATGCCCTTCACTATCACGTGATTCTTAGGTTTTTTTACTGACAACACGCAATGAGGAGAAAGAAGAGGACCTTGCTCCATGCAGACAGCTACTTCTCCAGGAGTACTACTGGTGCTGCTCAGACCATGGCTTGAGGACATTGTCTGTTGTATATTCATGGTAGCTGAATTCCCTACACATGGATAGAGTTGTAGCATATGGCACAGCAATTCACCACACAGTTTTGAACCTACTGCACGCTAATTCAGAAGCTCTTCCTAGACTGGAACACCTCTCAGTTCTTCTGCTCTTTCAGCAGCAACCTTTCCAGGGTACTTGTGTAGAAGTCCCTCTAGCAGACACAGGTACGTGGGGTCTGTGGGATGCTTCAGGATTTAGTTCTTTTATTGTAATTATGTGTTGGTGCTAAATCACATATTTTGGAGTCCATCAGTGTGATTATCCCTTGTCCCTGTGCAAAGGGACACTGCCATCCCAGTGGAGCATGGCCCTTGTGATGGGTGTCCCCATGTGAAATGCGCTCTAAAGAATCCCTAAACTTATGTGAGCCTGTGAAGAATATGAGCATTCAGACTGGCAGGAGGATTGTCTTCTACTTTACTCACAGAAGACATGAATGAGAAGTTTGTCACCATCTTGGAAGGTCCTGGTTCAGACCTCTAGACCTAACTCAAGGCCAGGCACTTCTTCTATGCTTTCCTTTTTGGAAGCTGGACAACTGCCGTCTTTACTATTTCATGTTTTGCAATATGTATTCTTCTCTTGTTGTGGAGAGTCTCAGAAACAGCTGATCAATCAAAATGTTGATTGATTTGAGTTATTAATTTATTTGATAACGCAGGTATTTGCCATGGGAAGGTAAAAAATGATCTCTGACCTACAGTAATAAGCTAATAGTGTTTGTGTTCCAACTTTAGAGAAAGAGAGGAGGGGAAAAGAGATGAGAAATTCATAAATATATTCATGCCTTCAATCCACTCCAAATGATTAAACACCCCTAGGTTTGTAAAAAGAGAGTGCAAAGGAATTCTTGGAGTCCCTGCTAAGCAAATCATTCATTAATAAAAACCACTTCATCGTAGATAGAAACACCTTCTGTTTGATTCTTTACAACACAGAAGGATCATCAGCTGCCTGGCATGGAACTTTTGAAAGGTCAAGATTAGCATTAATCATATTTCGGAATGTTGATAAAAGGTATTTTTGCTGCTAGACAATAAATAAATAAATAAATCAAGACTTCATTTTACATATTCCCAGCACATTACTCAAAGTGAGAGAAAAACAATTTCCAGCTGATGTAGAAACCAAAAACTTGATTCTCTGCTGATTGGCAACCAGTTATTACTGCTCTTTATTATTTGTATCCTGGTAGCCTGAGGATGCACCAACATGATAAACACTGTGTGCACATACCGGAATGGAAAGTTTCTTCCCAAATAGTCAAAGCAAATGCTGGGAGGAGAGAGAAGGAGCAGAGGGGTGGAGTGATTTCCTCAAGGTTACGCCACAGGTCAGCAGTAGGTGCAGCAACACAGACCCAATCTGTACAATATATATCCCATGGTCATGTTCTTGGATTGCAGGGGAAGGTATTGACCTCTGCCTCTGAAGAACATCCCCTCATTTGACATTACATTATTTTATTTGCATATTTATTTCTCTGTTATCTTGCTTTGTCCCTGGCCAAGAGCCACACAGGGCCACACAGACCACACTTTGTCACAGCCATCCATATGCAGATGTTAATGAAGACAATACCATTTTGAATCTAAACAATTATCCTTCTACAGAGCTTGAGTTCCAGCTTTCTCTGCATCATTTACCAGAGAGCTTGTCTTGCTCAGGACAGCTTCCTGGTCCAGACTGAGTCACATTGGTTCCGCAGCACATTGTGATGGGGAAGTTTGAACTTCAAACTTCATTCACAGGGTGGTCAGGTGAGTGCTTACCTGTGAGAAGAAGAGGGAACAGAGTATCAGGAAAGACAGATTGAGCACAGGAAAGATTAGGAGGTGGCTGACAGAGTCTCACTGTTCATTCCCAGCACAGCAACCATCACATCTGTGCCCTGGAGGTCAGTAGCAAACGTTCAACCATAACACCTAATTATCACCTATGTATGTCATCACTGAATCTCTTCTTTTCCTCATGGCTGCCTGGTTGGGATGGCTGTTGTATCCATAACAAAAATCATTCCCGGGTGATCCAAGCATATTTGTAGCTGCGGCACCATTAGCAATGATGGCAGTACAGTAGGTTTGCAGAAAGGCTCCCAGCTTCTGTCTCGCTGATAAGGTAGCACAGAAAAGGTCTAAGTAGCAAGAGATCTCATTGAGAGGAAGCTAAGAGAAAGCTGTCTAGACTGTACTTCAGTGACTAATGGAAGGCCATACGTTCACCAGAGCTCCTCTTATCCCTCTGTCCAGTCTCCCGGGTCATGGCTGTTCCACTGTGTCCTCCAGAAGAGGCGATTCTGCCACAGCGACAACAGTTGTGCAAAGGTATGGGAACAGTTGTTTGTCATCTGGAAAGGAAGACTGGTGAAAATGCAACTGCTGTCACTGGAAAGTGGTGTTTTCTCGTGTCCCACCTGGCTGAAGCTGTAAAATCCTCAGGAGAGGGCAATGACATGGTGCTGAATTGTCCATGTCTGAGTTTCTGACAAAAGGGAAGAAACAGCATCTGGGGAGACTTGGAAAAGGAACTTAATTGTAAAACCCACCACCCATCAGCATCTTGGCATTATGCAAGGCCACTTTCTCCAGATATTCTGTCCATGCAGCTGAATTAATGAAATAAAGCCTGCAGGTAGACAGAGAGATACACCGGTGGGTTCACAACACAGACATCATTCTTTCTGTGCACCAGGACTCTGGAGCGGAGGAGACCTCTGTAAGCCCCTGTGTTATCACTGTATAATGCTGAATGGAAGAGAAGCAAGGTGTAAAACAAAATTGGCACTTTCCCCTTCCATCTTTAGCCCCAGAAAGCTGTGTGTGTCTCCTGCCTCCGCTCCGAAAACCTGGCCACTCTGCACAGACCTGGCAGATGGGAGTTGGGGTGAGCTTTCACCTTGTGACTGCACGGAGCCACGGGGCACGTTCCCCCTCTCCCACAACGGAGACAGCCAGGCAGTATGTTTTCCTCTTATTTTAATGCTAACTTACCCGGGGAGCATGATAACCAGATGTTTTAATTCTGGATAAATTACTTCTTTCCTGAAAGAACTGCTGTAAAAAAAGCCTGGAGGGGGAAAAACATAGCACAGCTTGTTCAGTGCTACTTCAAGGAAAGCAGGCATTCTGGGTAATGACTTTCAGAGGAGGAGTGCAGGAAAGGGGGGGGAAGGGGAGGGGACCCTAGGAAAAAAAACCCCTTATCTGCTCTGATGAACAGAAGGAGAATCGCAGAGAACAGCAACCAAGATGCCAAAGAGATGGTAATATATACAACTGCTCTGCAAGAGGCGAGGGCTGTGGCTCATGTAGTGTCAAGGTAAATACCGAAGTTGCTCTGTGTGTGCGTGTGTTGCCTGTGGGGTTCTTTTACAAAGGAAATTAGACAGCTCCGGTGGTTGAAATCACGATCAGGGTGGGAGGGTGCCCAGATCTGATGTATTGACAGGTCGTTTGGGCGGATGCAGAGGTTGTTCTTTCCCGTTTCCATTTTTCAGAGAGGAGGATGTTACCTGGGTTATCACGATCAGATCTGGACAGGTCGGCAGTGAGACCATCCCTGCTCCTGAAACAGCCAACCTATGTGAAAACCGCTGAGCGGCTCTGCTTGCTGCCCCATGGATATGTTAATTAATGCCCCGCTGTGCCTGACCTACACAGAATGACAGGTTTGCTGTTGCTCCCAAGAAAACTACTGAGCCATTTTGTTTGGAACTGTGGGAGCTAATGCTCTTGCTCCTGAAAGTTTGGGGTTCACTTCCCAGCAAAGCGAAGGATGGCAACGCTTGCAAAATGAAAAATATCCCTAGGACTCAAACCGTGGGAGCTGTCAGCCCTTGGGCAAAGCCCTGACTTTGGCAGGTGACTGAAGCGCCTGAATTAGCAGCACTGATGCCCTGTTACTCTTCATGTTCAATGAAGGCGGGGGGACTTTCAGACATGGGTTGAAACATCTTCTCATAGCACTTTGCTCTCTTCAGTGTCACTGGAGACACCACAGGGCAGGGTTTCTGTTAATGTCAGCCTGAAAAACCAGGCCTTAGAGAAGTTCAGGATTTGTTTGGTGACCTCCATCCCAGATCCCCGGGAAACAAGGCTGTTAGGCTGTCCGTACCAGCATTGCTCTTTGGAAAGAATGTCATTTGCTGTGGAGCAGTAATGGGAAACAGATGAGCTATATAACCCAATAGGCCATTTGTGCTACATTTCTGCAAATGCAGGCTTGAACATACGGTTGTATTTATGTTTTTGGGTGTGCAGGAGTAAAAAAACAAAAAAAACAAAACAAAACAAAAACAACAAAAAACCGCTAAGACTTAAAACTCTGTTCTTTATCATTTGATTGGCCTGGACACTGTTTATACTCATAAACATTACACTGTGGAGACAAGAGGGCAAAATTTCTTAATGTCCTGTAGTGTCTAGACCAAAAGCAATAAATGCTCATGCTGTCCTGTGCACCTCATTGCAATGACATTATTCAGGGGAGAACCTGTCAGATGGCTTGAAAAATTGAAGTTTCACCTTTTTAAAACTAATTTGATAACTTCATTATCCCATGAGATAGGGAAGTGATTGGAGCCAAGGCATATACTAATGTCTCGTTGAATGCTTTCTGTTTTTTTCATACAGCCACTGGAATCAGTTAGGAGTTCTGTATTATCTCGTTATAATTGTCTCGGGAGATGTACTTCGATAATTTTTATTACTATGGGGAATGAAAATGCATGTTTTATTTGGTAATTTCATAGTAATGGCTCCAACTATGTAACAAACTCTCAATGAGCTGAACGGTGGCCCATCATTATGCATTCTCTTTGAAAACACGGAATGCACAGCATGCAGGAATCCATCAGCAAATGCACTCACTCACACTGGGGATAGGAGCCAGCAAGTCCTTTGCCATCCATTTTAAACAGCAGCAGGGGCAAAAAAAAATTAAGAGGAACAGCGACGAAAGCGGCAGTGGCCTATTATTCAGCAGCGAAGTCAGGTCTACCCACCGAGACCTCTTCCATCTTGACGTGCCCTGATTTCTTCTCCATGGGGGATGGTATCTTAGCCACAGAAGGGCTGATATCAGCCCAAATTTTAACACCCCTTGACAGATCACTTGCACTTGTTCCCTATGTGATTTGAAATATATCTCAGCCCTTAAGGCTGTGTCATAGCTAGAAATGGTGTTGATATGACCTCCTGGTCTCTAGGCTGTGCTCACAAGCGAACGTCAGATTGCTTTCTGCCCTTTCTGTTCCTGCTTCTGTGAAGGCATCCCTTACATCCTTACCTTCTGACCAGCACAACAGCAAAATGGAGCTGCCTCTGCCTACTGTTTCCAAATGTCTCTTAAAGCAACACCACCAGCACTGGGTAGACACCAACACTGGAGAGCACAGAAACAAAAGGCAATATAAAGAAGGAAAAAGAAGTGTTAATATTTGTTAGGGGGGGAAAGAATCACTTCAAATCAAGCACTGGAGCAAACCCAGTCTTGTCAGTGCCACAATGGATAAGCTGAGGAAGAAATGATGTAAAGCTCTGGGAGGTCTGTAAGAACCACCAAAGGAGGGACCTGGTATGTTGTAGATAGAGCAGAAGAATAAACACAGAACAAAAATGAGCAGTTTCTGTGCACTGGAGAAGCAGGAGCCTGGAACAGCCATTCCACAAGAGATAACATGGAATTACTTGAGAAGATGCTAATACAGGGGCACAGCTTTGACTGACTTCAAGGGAAAAACTTTGGAGTATCCTGCATTAATCCATTATGGCCACAATATTTTGGCTGTTTATATCTAGCTTTAGGTTACATATCTCTAATTTAGTACTGGTGCTAGGATCAAACTCCAGTCAATATAATCTCCTGAGTATTGCTGGACCAACATGAAGAAGATGAAGAGAAGGAAACGGTTCGTGAACTCAATATCAAAACCAGGGGGGTTCCAGTGACATTATCAGGCTGACCAGAAGCAAAAAGCATCCCCATGGCATGTAGCTAAACTGAAGTACTCCTACGAACTACAAAATACAACTCACAGAAGAAAAGTCAATCAAGGGCTTCTAAACACAAACGTAACACCTAGTGCTCAACCCTCTTAACCTCTCGCCAGAGCCCAGGAGAAAATACTGGAGAAGTATCACTGTATGCTGCCACGTGCCCACAGTATTCCCCAAGCATCTGCTGATAGCCACTTTTGAAGGCAGAAAGCTTTGTCTGTCCCTCTACAGCCCATCTTATGCTCATATCATTCATGGAGTAAAACAGTTTTAAATATGACAGCTAAATGTCTGTCTGCATCTTCTGCGGTGGCAGGCAGCCACAAGCTTTGAGACCTTGCTTAAAGCCTGTGAGCCATGTACTCAGAATCTCCCTGCCTTCAGTCACTGCCTTTATTACCATTCTGCATGTTTTCTCTGGCAGAAATTATATGGTATGGTTGCCCCCAAAGCAATTTGTATGCTTTGACTCAAAGAGAGCCCCAGGCAATAAGCTGGTCTGCTTTAAGAGAGTGAGAAAAAACTAAATATCTTAGTCTGTTGACAACAGTCAACTTCTAGATCCAGAGATCACTTCCCCCAGACTTGTTTTATTCACACTCTGCTGGAGGTTACCACCTCTCAAGAAAGAATTCATTTTCTCATTTCTTGACTTGTTGCAGTCGAAAATACACCTCATTAGTAAAGTTGTACTGATTAGACCATATAAACTAAGCCCATTCAATTTCACTGATAACCTCAGTGGAGAGCTCCATCAGATGATAAAAGGAAAAATCTGTCTTTATGAGAAGATTGTTTTATAGAATAATAGTCTCTAATAACAGATTGGAAAAGAGCTCATGCTCAAACATGGCCAAATATATTGGGTTGCTCAGAGTTTGTCTACCAAAGTTTTGAATATCTGTAAGGATGGAGAACCCACAAACTCTCTGGGCAGCCCTTCCCAGTGTTTGAACAGTTGCATGGTGATTTTGTTTTGCTGTTATTTCTAATAAGAACTTCCCGTGTTCCAACATCTGAGCGTTGCCTCTAATCCTTCCACTGTACAACTCTGAGAAGAGAGGCTCCACCTTCTCTACAGGCTCCCACCAGGTATGGGAGATGGCAATAAGATGCCCTCAAGCCTTCTCTTTGTCAGGCTGAGCAGACACAGGTCTCAGCCTCTCCTCCTATGTCATGTGCTCCAGGATCTTGAACATCTTGGTGACGCTTCACAGGACTCACTCCAGTATGCTCACGTCTTTCTTGTTCAGGGAAGCCCAGAACGGGACACAGTACTCCAGAATTGGTCCCACAAGTGCTAGTCAGAGGAGAAGAATCATTTCCCATGCCCTATGGGCTAATACTACCCTATATGCAATTTGCCACAAGAATGCCATTACTTACTTATGTGCAACCTGCTGTCTGCCAAAAAAAAACCAGCTCCTTTTCTGTAAAGCTGCCTCCCAGACAGTCGGCACCAACCTACATCATTGGACAGGGTTATTGAGTCCTAGACACAGGATTTTAATTATAACTTGAGTGGTAAGAGCAGTTAAGAGCCCTTACATTTCTTTAAGCTCTCTTAATTAAGAGCTAATTCAACTTCCAAAGCTTTGCCTCATCTCTTGAGATTACCTAGTGAGTAGTGTGTCTTAAAACACAGTGGTGCCACCAGACCCTACTTCAGACCCACAGTGCTCACATTAAGGGCTGGAGAAACTCCTAATGCCTCACTGGGAGGCTTCCCCACCGAACCGCAAGAGGCATCATGAGGGTATACTTTCAGGTAATGAAGTCCCTGAGACAGAACACAATTTTCCTTCAGCACAATAAACCCTATTCCAACTCATTAAGAGGTGTAGACATTCTCCCATATTATCTTTCAACAAGCAGCAATTTTTCACACAGATCCTATCAAGCAGACTGGTTTCTAGCACACAGATGTATTGCTTGTTCAAACAGCCGTAAGTGTCAGGGCTAGAGTTAATTGCAAATTGATTGAATGGGGGTTACATTAAAAAAGATGCCAGAAGTTACAAATTCATTAGCTGGGTTGAGAAAACATTTTGTGCTTATTCAGCCCCTCCCATCCAAGCTCTCTGTAAATATTCACAAATCAACAACCGATGCTGTCTGTGTGTTGAGGCATATCACATTCCTCTTATTTACCATGGGAAAAAGCTAAGCCACAGGAAATGGTAAGATCATGTTTCCCTCAGAATGTTAAGATATAGGACCTTGTTCCATCTTGAATAACAGCTACTCACCTACCTGCATAAATGTGTCTTCTGGCATAACTCACAGAGCTGCCTTTTTTCAACAATGTATTAATGTGAATAATCAAGATTAGTGATTATGTATTTTGCTCAATAACAGGCAGATTAGAAAATCTGGAGAACTGTTATCCTTAGTATGTATGAGCTCTGGAGTTGACGAGTAACTCGCTCCTTATATCTTCTTCCCTTTGCCTGATGTGGCACATCTCCTACATAATCTCAGTTTTAAATTATGTCCTGAGTTTATTCACAATGACATCAGAGTGAAAACTATCCACTATCATCCTTCTCTTTCCTAAGGCTGAAGATTTCTGCCAAGTCATCTCAAACTCTCTTCTTCTCTATAAAGAATAAACTCAACTGCATTAATTCTACTCCATCAACCTTTCCTCTTGGTTAAAGGTTTCTAAGTCACACCAGGAGCTGCTGTTTCCTCTTGTTTCATCCTGCATCTATTGTGGAGTGGGAAACTGAAACAAGAGCACAGGACGGGGATTGACAGGTTTTTCAAAGTTTATCAGGAAATACAAAATTTTACAATCTCTTACCCAAGTTCTCAAAGCTAGATCATGACTCTTAGACCTTATTGGCAGTAGGAGTTGAACCTGTGCTAGAAGAATTCCATAAACGGAAATAAAGGTAGGCAGCCATCAGCTAGACCATCACAGCACTGCAGATCAACAAGGGTCAACCCCAGAAGACCACTGTGGGCTGAGTTTCAGCACCATCAGGTGATGTTCATGCCAGTCTCATACAACTCCTGTAGCTCCATTCTAGCATCAGCCTTTTCTCAGTTGAAGGGTAAAAGCTAGCCCTTGTTCCTTGTGGGCAATGGACCTTTAATGCTGTGTCTGTCTTTAGGGTTGGGTTTAGTGCATGGTGTAGAAAAAGCAGTTGTTGTTCCATGGGTGGATTCAATGCCTTACCAAGCCGTTAGTTACAGAACATGCCATTTCCAGCCCAGACCTGGCCTGATAGGTCTACCTGGAAAATGCACAGATGCTAAGGGAGGCTTGTAATTTCTGGCTTTGCAATAGACTGATGGACTTAATGGTTGTTCAATTAGCAACCCAGATCCCTGTGTGCAGTTCTGACACTACTTCTTGATGAGAGTAGGGTAGATCATGACATCTTCCTTTGATTTAGGGACATAGTTACAGAAGGAAAAGGATTCACAAGGTTTGATGTTGTACAAATATCATTATCCTTGAACAAATCACCTCAAGGGAAATTTTACAAATAATTCCATATTTACAACTATGAAGGCTTCACTCAAAGTGTGGTGGTGATTGAGCTGCTTTGAGAATTCAATCTCAGGTTTCACCAAGGGCTTTGAAAGTTCTCCATCAGTAAAAAGAAGAAAGTGATATTCCCTTCCTCTTAATCCATAAACTTTTTATGCCTGACCAATTTAACTCAGTCTCAGAGGTGTACTCCTCTTTTCCTATGTGTCTGAAGAGCAGCTACCACAGTCTCAGCTAGGACTTTTCTCACACACATTTGGTACAGTAGGTTTGTACACACCTGCATGACACTTGTCAGAACATCTCACACATGCAACATCTGAGATAATCTCCTGTGATTTCTCAGCAGGACGTGAAATGATTTTCCATTTTGACCACCGAACACAAAAGGACATAATTTCACCTCCCTTTCTGCAAAGTAGACAGAGAAAACCTTAATTTCTTGCCTGACGTGCAAGATTTCTGACAAAGAAGTGCTGCCACACACAAATACTTAGCTTTGCTTTATCGTGTTGCAGCAGGGCTCAAAGTAATTACCACGCAATGTCTTGATGCATCACTAATAGGTGCTCACTGCGAAACCGGCTGCACCAGCCGAGGAGATAAATATCCCCATGCTGCCCTGTTCCTGGTGGCTCTTTGAATCTCTGCTTGGTGATTAAGTCATTCCCCTGCTCTCTACGTCCGCAGCCCTACTGACAGAGCTCCACAATGAAAACTCATTTTGGAAACATTATTGAGGTTTAAGATCAAGACCCAGTAGTTTGCTGTCCAAAACCATTGAGAGACTTCATTTGATTTAATGGTAATTTGTTATACTCATTTCAAGAGCACAGGCTCCCTAAAGTGATGACCTCTGTTTTGCCAACAAAAAGGAAGACGTCAATAGACATTTGGGTCAAAAGCTATCCTGAGACTCAAAGAAGGTTCTGCTGGAAGGTTAATCTTATTTTCAGTTCTTTGGGAAACGAAAGTAACATGTTTTGACTTGCAATGTGATTGATTTTTTTTCCTCATTAGTTCCTGATCTGTTTGTTAAGTGCTGGGATTCTTCTGTGATAACTCTTGCAGAAATCAATGGCTTACAAGCCATTGGGTTATGGAATCCTTCTCTCTTCCTTTTAAGTTTGTGGCTTGAGAGCATCTCTCTCTGGTAATGACTGGAAGATACCTTTAATTTCAGAGGTCCTCTAGAAAATGAAACAGCAACTAGGATGGGTAGGAATTTGTAGGAATAAAAGGCATCAGCAGAGGCAGGTCTTTAACTGGCACAGCAGAAAGGCCCAGACCCCTTGGCCTAAAATGGTTAAAGTTTCTTGTCTCCATCCTGAATCAGGAGTCACATCAGGAGGAAGGGTGCAGTGTCTTTGAAATTTCTTCTGGTTCCTTAAGTTCTTGGGTGAAATATTCTGGCTTCATCAAATCCAGTGACCAAATCCCTCCCAACTAGCCTGAAGGAATGCACTTCACCTCTTCATTCAGTGCTGTTTGCTGGTGTTACCTTTTCCTTTAAAGAAATTAACAGCTGGGAAACAAAAAATCTTTCCAGTTTATTAGCAGAGGACTGATCTAAATATGCATTTGAGTATAGAGAAATGAATCCTCATGTAAGAGCCCTTCAGAAACTAGGCCCTGTGACAAGTGGCCGGGACACAGGCAACCAGACAGAACATGCAGCATCCTCATTTTACTGGGAAAAGTGTCATCTACAGATACTTCCTATCGTCACTATTGGAAAGCATCAGTCCATTGGATGACATTTATGTTATTGCCAGTGATTAGCTGAAGTTGCAAGATCCTCAGCAAGATATTCACTTTTAAGGACAGCTGCTGTGAAGACGACTCGTGCCTCCAGTAGAAGCATTAAGGATAGTGCTCTCAGACAAGACTTGTAAAGCTCATCTGCCCGTGTTTGGTTTCCAGTCCATCAGTCACCAGAATGGCAACCCTTAGCTCAGTGTAAAAAGTCAACGATCCTACAAATTTAAAAGGCTAAATTTTATGCAATTGCCCAGGTAGCATTAAAGCAACTCAATTACCTGGAAATGTGATTGATGATGGTACTATCCCTTGGTCGCAAAGCTATGCCTGTTTCCTGTACTGTTTGAATGGTGGAGGTCTAAAGCTAGGGGGAGTAAGCTGCTTTTTTATTCAGAAAATAAGAAGATCAACAGTTGAATGTTACGTCCTGGATGTTCGATGCACACCTGCGCTACAAGCCAACTGCATGCTCTCCTGTGTAGTGGTCAACTGCTGCTGGAGATGCTGTACGCTCCCTACCTCTGACCGTGACTTTGTCCCTGACCCAGCTTGCTCCTTGACACAAATGGCTTCATGACTGAAGGAGGCAAAAGTTTGCTTCTTGAGATTGAATGTGCAAGTAAAAGATTTGAAACTTTTATTGCCTTTTGGAAAGAAAAGACTTCAAGAGTCTTCTCAGTCTGACATACACTGAAGGGACAATTTGCTCACAGCTACGGAGCACTGGTGATCTGTATTTCATGCTTCTGAAACCCTCTTCAAACAACTGACACACTCATTTTCTGTCTCCTACAAATAATTATTTCATTTTGTGTTCAGGCATTTTCTCTCCTTCTAGCTTACAACAACATTTCTAGAATCATGTCACATTCACAAAATTCTGTAAATTATAAATTACAGTGTGGTAAGAGTACACACGTCCATCCATGTCAGTGGTCTCCTTTTTCTTCCTTTGCTTTCTTAGCTTTTCTTAGAGGTTGCTTACCACCTTTACAGACACATTCACAGGAAGATCGGGAAATATATGGATGAAGGTCTTACCCAGCTGAACGTAAGCAGGCTCCACACTCACAGTCGGTCTTTGCAGTAACTGGATCACAAGCTTTCTCTTCTCAGCTTCAATATTCTTTTCCCTTTCTTTCTCTTAAAGCCTGTAAAAAAGCAAGAACAGACAGTGCATGGCTAACTATCACAGTCCCTCCAGATGTACATCCAGAAGGTTTGTGTGAATTTGGACCACATGCTTGAGTATCATGTTTCCCATTATAGAGCAGATTCTGGCAGGAGGTCCCAGAATATTTATTCAGTGCCCCACACTGAAGATAAGACTGTAATTACCAGAAGAAAAGTTCAGACGTGTTTCCATTGTTTTCAGAGTTGATAGTGGGAAATATTTAGTTTTTAAAAAATCTTCAAACTCTTCACGCATCTTGTTTGTTTGCTTTAATTTTTCATTATGTTTTCTCTTTCATTTTATCTTTTGCAACTCCTTCTAAAATTTTTAACCATCTCCATCTTTGGAAAAGTTCTAGATTGGTGGACTCTCAATTTCACTTTCTTTCTTTCTTGCTTGTTTGTTTGTTTATTTAGCTATTACCAATATGGGAAACTGTTTGGGGAAAAACATGGAAAAGAAAAGCCTAATAGAATAAAATTTTTTAAAAGGATGTGGAATGTCAAGACAATATTACTTTTTGTGCTAAGCAGGAGATTGAGGAAGGAAAAAAGTCTTTGTTATGAAGCTGAAATAATTTTGAAATACTTTCTGTAATAGGCTTCAGAAGTGTTTGATTTAAAAAGGTCATTTTTTGTTTCACAAAAAAACAGTGGAAAAGAAAGGTGTTAATGAGATAGACAGACAGACAGACACACGCATACAGAGTTGATTTGGACTTTATATATACAGTATCATACTTGCTGAGGCAAGTCATTCTCTGCCCCTGAGAGAAACAGATTTCACATTATAAGACAGGAAAAAAAAACAGGGAATCACAATTAACCAAATTATCCAGCTGGGTTTACTTACTGATTTGTTTTAGTTAGCTGCCTTCTGACTCTGGTGTTTTATTAGACAAAACAATAGGTCAGCACCAACTTTCTTGAGCGTGAAATCCCAGACTATATCAGACAAATATGCTGACATGCCACTTTAGCCAGTGCTGTACGATCCCCAGGAGACTCAGCCTCTTTTCCTAAAGACCAGCCTCACAAGGCCAAGCAAGACACAACTGAGACACCCACCTACCACTGCCAACACACTTCTTCTGGATTTGCGGGCTCCAGGAAGCTGAATAAAGAATCAATTCTTGTTCTCAACACCTCTGAAGATCAGACCACATAGATAGCAGACAGGCTTCCAGACCTGGTCCTAATCTCCCACGCAGGACAATACTAGAGCTCCAGAGGAAACAAGGAAATACTTAATGCCTTAATGTGAGATACCTGAGTTCAAAGGTGTTGCCTGTTTTCATCCTTTCTGGAAGGGAAACAATGTTCTTGGGTACAGGACAGCGGGCAAAGTGTCATACAAGAGCACAAGAGCCAGCATACGGAGTCACACCCAAGGGCATTCTTGCCTACTGCCTTCTCTCTGATGCTTATAAGCAATGTATGCCTCAGGAAGCATGTTAAGGACACAGCTGCATAATAGTATTTTAAAAAACAGAGCTCTGTTACTGTATTTGTGAAAAAAAAAATGGTGTGTTTTGAGTCTAGGAGGTCAGTGTTACAGGGGGAAAACAGGGAGGAGCTGGAAAAGAGGCAGCCTTGGTTCTCTGATTTCTTGAGGAAGAAGAGCTCAGCTGTCTCTGCATCTTCCTTTTGAACGGCTATCAAACGCTCTGGCTGATTTTAATCAAATATCACTGGGATGCAAAGCATCTTAAAGACAAGTTTTAAGGAGACGGGGCAATCAGGGAGAGGAGGAACTGATAAAAAGAGTTTGGTTCACCGCAAATAAAGTCATGCAGTTCTGCTGGAAACCAATCTCCTTTAACTCTGGTGTCATGGGACTACTTTTTTTTGATGAGAAAAGTGTGATTCATCTGCTCACACTCTTGTTTTGGCCAAATGCCCACCCCTCCTCCCACCTCACTTTGTTTTGCAAGCTCTTCAGTGTAAGTACCGTGGTAGATCTCTGGATGAGTATTACTGCAATACACTGCTGCTGCTGCTTATCTATTCATCATCCTTTTGCTGAGACTTATCTGGGGATTTAAAGTCTCCTTGATTGTAATGATCTTCAGGAATTAAGGGTATAAAGGAGATCTTAAAGTCCCCTATGCCTCCTAGGCATTTTTGTATCTCAAACTAAAAAAGGAGTAAACATCAATTATGCCAAAGAAAAGTATACCATTAACTCTTCAAACGTCCACCCAGACGTTGTTAATGTGGAATCATTTATAATAACGGGAGCTTGGAGGAAATTTTGGTGGCTTGTGAATCAGATAATCAACGATAAAAAGAGGAGAGTTTGAACCTTTGCCAAAGGCCTTACTTTGAGATAAACCCTGGCCAAAGTCATGAATTGACTTGACGACGTTTGGCCACATGTCTGTGGGAGGTAATTTCTAGAAGGAAATGCACAGAGGTGAATGCTGCCTGAGCCTTTCTGTGCCAATAGCCATGGCTGAAGCTCTGCACATCCCCCTGACAGCTGCAACGTGCCCTGATTTCCCGATTTCAGACAGCTGCTTTTACCATCATCATCCAAGCACTGGGCTGGTAGAGGAAGAGCATGTCTTACATTTACTGTCCTGACAAAAAGGCATTGGGGAAATGATCTGCTCAATCAGGTTTGACCTACTGGTTTATGGTGAACCAGCTAAGGAGCAAGGATCAGTGATCATTCACATTCCTCCTCCAATTCTTATCTGCCCCAAATGGGATTTCACTCACCATTTTAGGGCTTACTGTTCCATCCCTGGGTGGGATTTGGTAAAACAGAAACCGTGAGTGATTCTGGCTCCCCTGAGTCCTTCAGCTCCTAACTCAGACCCACAAAGGTGCCCCTTGTCTCACATATGTGACAGAATCTCAGCATCTAAGACAATCAAGTAAAAATGGCAATTTTCCTCCCTCACTCCAGAACAGATCTTCTGCCTCTGCATGCAGAGCAAGGGCACATCTGGGATCCACCTGCAGCAAAGGACGCAAGAAGACCCACGACTGCATGGAGCTGGTTTTGGAGATGAAGGTGGAAGGTACTGTATCTCTGATTAAATCAGTGGGGAAGATCTGTCTGAGAAAAGCATGAGCCGAAATGGAAATACTAAACATCTGGTTATCGCTTCTTTCAGATATATCCTTGCTCCTTTCTTCCCCCTAGGGAAAAACAAATAATAACAATACTAAAACAACCAATAACCTCAGGTTTAACACAAGAAGAGAGAGAGTTCATAACTCCTGCCAGATGCTTCGGTGACAGGGTCAGAGATGAGCAGACTTGCTCTCTGACTAGATAGAGTGGAAAGATTTGCTTTCTGAGTTGACAGAGCCTGGAGTCCCATAAAAGACCATATGCTCAGACAGCCACAGTACAAGGCCCACGATTGTTGTCTGGGGGTGTCTCTAATTCCTCTCTCTCGCTTTTTTCCCTATTGCTCAATCCAGAAAAATAGCAGCACTAAAGTTTTTTTTCCCTATTAGCAGATTGAGCCATGGCACAGTGAGTCAGCCAGTTTGCATTAAGATAATAATTAGTAAACACTGCGCATTAGTAATGCATGTCTAGGTGTACCAGGAGGGCTTTCTCTTGAAGAGCTCTCAAAAAATACTAGGTATACAAACACTTTAATGCAAACAAAAGGTCTTTTGACAGGCCCAGATGCAAAAGAAAGACTTTATGGAAGTGTACTGGTTAATGGCTGTTCAAAATGGAAGGCTGGTCACAGTAGTGACTCACAGGGATGTTAATTATTCTGCATGTGTTAGGGCTGAGTTAGAGCAAGGGGCAGGTTTGACACATACCGAGGGGTCTGGCTGCCATGGGGGAGCACAGCCTCCAGCCCTAATATCGTGAGAGGTGCCAGTCCAGGAGCTCAACTTTTGGGAGGGTAAAGGTAGGTCCTCTCATGCTTTCCTGTCTTTACAAGGTCACATTTAGGAGGACATGAGCCACAGTGCAGCTTTCTCAGAAATAAACCATCACAATTCAAACCAACATTTCTACATACCTTTCCCTACACTCCCCTAGAACTGTGTCAAAGCCCACAATTCCCTTGAAAACCTGAAGACGTAGTCAATTAGTTTCATCTCCAGGCTATGAAGGACCAAGCCCTGCCATGAAACCCTCCCTATCTCCCGATCCTGAGCCCTCGTAAGATGCAACAACCAACAATGGATCGGATTCTGAAGGTGCAGGAGATCAAACTGAAAGAGGGTAGATTTAGTTTGGATATCAGGAAGAAATTCTTTACGGTAAGGGTGGTGAGGCACTGGAACACGTTGCCCGGGGAAGTTCTCAGTGCCCCATCCCTGGAAGTGTTCAAGGCCAGACTGGATGAGGCTTTGAGCAGCCTGGTCTAGTGGGACGTGTCCCTGCCCATGGCAGGGGGGTTGGAACTAGATGACCTTTAAGGTCCCTTCCAACCCAAACCATTCTGTGATTCTCTGTGAGATTGATGTCCGCTTCCCTGTGTGGCCCCAATTTCTCAGTGTAACCTTGGACAGGCTGGAAAAAGGAAGATAAAAATCCCCCCTGTACACACCTTTTTTATTTAGGCCGTTCTCTCCAGCTACCCCTTCCCACAGGGACAGACACCACCTACCACACCACGCACCCAACCCCAGACAAGGTCACCATCCACCACTGTAGCACTAAGGTAAATAGGAGTGAATGATGAGACTAGTGCCGGAGTGGACTGTGCCAGCTCACCACACCTAATCCTTAACTCTCCTTTATAAAAGCTTCCAGGTTTCCCTTTCGGGTGCATTTTTCTTCCTCCCCAGGGGCACTTCCTTACTTATTTTTTTTCCCCTCCCAACACTGCAAGGGTTTCTTTACAATAAAGTTAGGAGAGAATGGGATTTTTGGCTATTGCTTACTTTACAGACCATTTCTCATTCTTTCTAGTGCTCCCGGTAATACTTACTGAAAGACAAAGCTATTCATCTTAGCACATTCCCAGCCGAGTGTGGTTTGAAGCAGTTCACTAGCACCGTCAGAAGAGATATTACTCGCTATAAAAAGCTGCCTTATTCCCTCAAGTTGCCATACTCAACGCCTGACCCTTTTTTGATGAAAGATTGGCACAATGATTGCTTACTTCTAGTCACCTGGAACTTCTCTGGCTTGAAGACTTTTTATTGAAAATCACATTGTACCCGTCAATCACCCTCCCACCACCATATGTTGTTATAGCAGGAGGAAGCCCAACGAGTCTGTCATTGTGCTCGTTAAACTGCGGGCTGGGTGACCTTAGGAGAAACATCACCAACCATGCTCTGCAGAGTGGTGGTGGGAGCAGCTGGGACAACTTGTGTTTGTCTTGAGTGCTTTTGCTTGCAAACTTCAGGCTCGTCCCTCTTCACCCTGTCCCCAGGCAGATCCCTTCTGGCTCACACTTCTTATCTGGCAGCAGCAAAATCTTTTGTGGCTATCTCCAGTGGGGTGGCATTTGGGAGATAGTCGGACAGCAGAGAAAACAACCCGGAGGTATTGGTTACGAAGGTAGGTGAGCACTCACTTTGGAGCCAGCAAACAGAAATTATGAAGCAGGGAAAGATTAGCCCAGTGAGAGCTTCAACCACTCTGGAGCAGCCAAGAGAATTGCAGAAGGTGGACAATTACAACTGCCAACCAGGATAAGGCTCTTGCTGGAGCACTGGGAAGAACTGTGGCAACCTTAAGGTTCTGTAAAGAAGAGCTGCCACAACAAGTTATGCGTGCCTGCTCTTCGGAGAGGCAAGACGCTTTCTGTAATACTTCCATCACCCAGGACTTTTACAGTAAACCCACTCAGTTTATCTCCAAGACAGCTTGAATATGACAGCAGTTTTCCTTGCCTTGATGCAGATTGCAAAGACGTTGGTGGGGCCATCCTGCTTCAGATAAGTAGTCTTCAGCCTAGAAGCCAAGACAGCTTCTCCATGCACAGCCTGCAGGGACGGGGGTCCTGCGGGGCTGTGTGTAGTGACGGCTCTTGGTTTGCAGGAGTCACTACAGTTACGATTTGTAAGATCCACCAAGATCTTTACAAGGGGAGAAGGGGTGTGGAATTTGGATAATGAGGTGAAGTCTCTGTGCTCAAAGAGCAANCGTTACTATAATTATTTTTGCTAGCAATATTCACCTTAATTAATTAGCGCTAGTGTAGCTAGTGAATTTATCAATGGCAATCTCGAATCTGTGACCGTCGCTCTCGATAAAATAACTAATTTTGAATATTTGTGAATCTGATTCAGTGAAAGTCCTTCAGTGGGACTCTGATGGTAGATCAGTGAAAGTCCTGGGACTCTGACAGACAGATGTCAAAAATATAGTCCTCTTAACGCGAGAAGGGGTCATAATTTTTTGTACATGGCAACATCTCGGCTTGGAGTCTGGGTAAATTGGCACACCTTTATTAGTTTCCATTTAGTCTACCTTAAGTCTAAGGAAGATTCATGGAAGAAATTGCAAATGTCCACTAACTGGAGTCCTAGATACGGCTATATGTGAGAATCTTGCCTGAATCCTGCCACAACCTCTGCTGAATGACTCTTGCTGTTCCCCATGCTGCATCCCTGTCTTTCTCTGCCCTGTCTCTCCTCCCCTCTGTCCTCTGAGAATCCCTCTTCCAAATAAGTTTTTACTTGGAGGTGTTTTTACCTATTGGTAAAACAGCTCAGTCCTACCCTCTTGCATTCATCACCTCTTTCCCTGAGGCTGTTCCTGAGCCTTGAGAGAGCAGCTACCGCTGGAGAAATAGGAAATCAGCCTGGAGACAGCCACAGTCAGTGCTTCCTTGCTGATTTTGCAAGCAGAGTCACGGAAAAAACTGACAGTCTTTGCTACATGCAAATTGCATACGCACATGCATGTAAAAGGAGTTTGAGCAGGCAAGTAACTACCTGCAGAAGGGAATGGGGATTTATTTCTATGCCTGCAGAAGATGAATCTGAGCACTCATGGGCTTTGGAAGGATTTAATAACTCCTCCTATGTATAGGAATATACTCTCTGTAATGCCAGAAGTCATTTGAGCTGAGCTGTCACACAGGCAGTGTGACTTGATTACTGTATGCCCTGACTTCCCAGGGCTAGTGCACAGACAGGATCAGACTATGTCTGTGCTACTAATAAAGCAGGCCAATGATCATCTCCTGGGCCAGGGGGCACAGCTCTCTTCCGAAAACCTAAACTTTGTTCCCCACACCAGAACTGGGCAGCCTTGCCCACCCTGACTCTTAGAATGCCACCCTTAACCTGTTTTATCCCTTGAACCACGCTTGGACCTTCACTGTGACAGTGTTTAGTTGACCTTGGTCAAAAAGAGCACCAATGAGCAAACAAAGCTTGTGGATGATCACAAACAACACTTTTACCAGTGCTCTGGCCCTGTTTATTTGTCTGGTAGAGGAATATTTTTGGTGTACATAAGTTCTGTCCTGCTCTCCTGACCATCCCCATCTTCCTGGACTCTTGCTTCACCAGCCTTGGGCTTTCCTCAGCTACAGAGCTCCAGTTGTGCCCCAGATGTGCCTGAAGACCCGTTTGCACCTCTCAGTACACCACCACTATCTATGTGGCAGTGAGCACACTTGCTCCGCACTAGCCCTCAATCTGCGTAACCGTTATGTTTTCTTGACCTCCAGACTCAGGTCAGATCTCTGAAAGGCCTTTGGAGAACAGGGAGTCAGCGGCATCAGGTTCTATTATACTGCAGTCTAAACATATGGCCCTTTCTTGCCTTGTAAGAGCAACAGACTTCCCAAAAACCTTTCCACAGATTAATCTGGGATGTAGTAATACAGCATCTTTACCAAGGGGAAGGAGCCATGTCCTTCCCTTTGAATTCCACTGAACCTGTTACTTGGAAGGTCCAAAGACTTGAGTAACTGGCCACCACTCCTTCCTGCTCCCCAGGGAGGTGGGTCTTGCACACTGATGCCAGCTGGAAACACTGTTCTCATCTTGGTTCTGCTATTGATGTTCTCACAAAGCTTGGGAAAACAAATCCTTCCCGCAGGCTTTGCCTTGCTTCATTGCTAGGATAACCCTTTCCTCAGTGCTCTCACGGCCTTTGGCTACTCACCCCAGCTTTGGTGCCTAGAGACTCCTCCACCAGGTTTTGTGCCTAAAGTTCATCTACCTTTCTGCTGTCAGAACAGAACAGTTTTTCCTAATTAACACTATTTGGGAATTGATTACTTTCTATTTGTTCTCATTTTTTCATATCTTATAGAATCATAGAATCATAGAATCCTAGGGTTGGAAGGGACCTTAGTAGATCATCTAGTCCAACCCCCCTGCCAGAGCAGGGCCACCTTAGAGCAGGTTACACAGGAACGCGTCCAGGCGGGTTTTGAATGTCTCCAGAGACGGAGACTCCACCACCTCCCTGGGCAGCTTGTTCCAGTGCTCTGCCACCCTCAAGGGAAAGAAGTTCCTCCTCATGTTTAGGTGGAACTTCCTATGCTCAAGTTTGTGCCCGTTACCCCTTGTCCTATCACTGGGCACTACTGAAAAGAGCCTGGCCCCATCCTCCTGACACCCACCCTTCAAGTATTTATAAGTGTTAATTAGGTCCCCCCTCAGACGCCTCTTTTCCAGGCTAAAGAGACCTAATTCCCTTAGTCTATCTTCATATGAGAGGTGTTCCAGTCCCCTAATCATCTTAGTAGCCCTATGCTGCACCCTCTCCAGCAATTCCTTGTCCCTCTTGANGAAGGTCCAAAGACTTGAGTAACCGGCCACCACTCCTTCCTGCTCCCCAGGGAGTTGGGTCTTGCACACTGATGCCAGCTGGAAACACTGTTCTCATCTTGGTTCTGCTATTGATGTTCTCACAAAGCTTGGGAAAACAAATCCTTCCCGCAGGCTTTGCCTTGCTTCATTGCTAGGATAACCCTTTCCTCAGTGCTCTCACGGCCTTTGGCTACTCACCCCAGCTTTGGTGCCTAGAGACTCCTCCACCAGGTTTTGTGCCTAAAGTTCATCTACCTTTCTGCTGTCAGAACAGAACAGTTTTTCCTAATTAACACTATTTGGGAATTGATTACTTTCTATTTGTTCTCATTTTTTCATATCTTTACACTGAATTTTATTTCCTGGTAAAAAAACCCATATAGAATCATAGAATGGTTTAGGTTGGAAGGGACATTCAAAATTATCTAGTTCCAACACCCCTGCCCTGGGCAGGGACACCTCCCACTAGCCCAGGCTGCTCCAAGCCCCGTCCAACCTGGCCTTGAACCCCCCCAGGGATGGGGCAGCCACAGCTTCTCTGGGCAACCTGGGCCAGGGGCTCACCACCCTCACAGTAAATAATTTCTTCCTAGTATCTAACCTAAATCTACTCTTTCTATCGCTACATTCCCTCATAAAGAGTCCTTCCCCATCTCTCCTATAGTCCCCAGTGCCTATATGGCACTTCCAGTTCTTATTCTCCATGATCTTGTGTGTGTATCCCTCTCATTCCGATTTTGTTCGTATTTCCAGACTTTCCAAAGGTGACCGAAAGAAGAAAAGTATTTTCCTCGTACTAAAAGCAACTGCATCATCCTCACATTTGTTGATAGGTCAGTACAAACAGACTCGAGCAGCAATGCTCAGAGGTAATTCCGGGTCTGGAATCCCTCAAGGACAGCAGAAGCTCTCTTAGGTGTCTTCACTTACATCTGCTCCATGGGGCCTGAGCCAAAGCATGAGCCTGGCCATTAGCTTCGTTAACTGCTCAAATGTGGGTGATGTAAATGCACAAATAGGTTCATCATGTGGGGTTTGTACTTGGAGCCTGCGTCTGTGCTATTTAGGAGAGTCCCTTTAACAGGTTATAGATCAGCTTTGGGGCTGGACTAAGGAATGTCAGTGAAGGGAGAGAGTGACATTATCTGAAGGCGGCAGCTAAAAGAGCCTCTAAACAATGGGCACGAATCCAGCCCTCCGCACTGACCTTCCTGCCCAGGAGAGGCAGGGAGCTTGGCCCCGAGCAAGGCAGGAACTGTGGAGGCACATTTATTATTTTATTGCTTTCACACGAAATGAAAATATTATTAATGAGTGTAATTTATAAGCAGGGGAGCAGACAAAACCACGCTTTTCAGGAGCTGCTGTGCACTGCCTTGGGAGGGCAAGGGAGGAAGCGATGGGTAGATACCGGCTATTGTGTCTGGTGTGCAAGGTTACTTGTTCTGATAGAGCTTCATTTCGCATCTATCTTGGAAAACAAATTCCCTTTCAGGCCTTTTCATAATGAAGAATAAAGAGGCTATTGTTACAGAAAGCTAATTGTGCTTTTAAGCCATTTTCTGCAGCCAAGCTCCGTGTCTCTGGAGAAGCCGGTGAGCTCAGGCTGCTGCAGAAGAGGCAACGCAAGCCTCCAGCGTACACCTGCGACTACCAAAGAAGAGATCTGTTTGCCCAGGACTGAGAAATCACTGTTGGTGACAACTCTTAATTTTATTTTGGAAAGCTGCCTTGATTTTTCTTCCGCGGGAGTGTGGCTGGAGTTTGTATTACTGTCACAGTGCAGAGGTTTACACTCGCTGTGGAGGTGAGAGAGTCTGCAGGGGAACCACACGCTGCTGCAGACGGGTGAACTTCCACTCCACCTCATGCGCTGGTTTTGTCTCCCTCGTTTAGCCAAATTCATGCACCATTTGGCCCGCTCTGAATGACATGTAATGGCTAAAAAACTTACTGATCCTCGTTTTCTTTTCTGAAATTCCATTATATTCTTTAACGTTAGTTGAGCCGAACTATATGTAGAAATGTTTCATCCGTGTTAGAGTGGTTTTAAGACAATTTAGAGCCAGGAAATGTTACCCAGAGGGATTACAGGAAGAGTAATCATTAAGGATGCTTGTCATTAGACTTTTAACCTTCGTGCTTTCCCTGTCTCTCCCTACCAGGCAGCTCCAGCGAGGATCATTCTTTCTACAGCTTGTTCATTTATCTCTATCTTTCTGGTCTGACTAAAGTCAAACACCAATTAATGCTATTAAACCAGAGGGTTTATGTAGGTATCGCCAATAGAAGCATCTTTTCCCTGCTGTCTTTACCCTTTTTCTCTGTCTCTTAAAATCCCACTGGTGCTCTCCAGACAAACTGCGTTTTCTTGAGCTACATCAGGCAGCTTGGCTGTGTTTTGCTCTTCCTGGTGACCCAGTGTGACAGGTCAGTCTGCTGCCAACTGAGCAAACAGGCCAACTGCCAACTCCTCCACCTTCAGTGGTCTGGCCAACATCCTAAACTAAGGGTCAGGTTCCTCAACATCAAAAGACTGGCTCGAAACTGGCTAAATAAATATTCAAAGCGATAACATGGGCTTGTTTTATTTGCATCCTGACATTTCTCCATTAGGCTACACTAGGATAAATATTTTCTGGCTTCCAGAAGCTGGGCAGGGCAGATCCCGAATCATGGAAATATCTTTAAAATCTCTGCCGCATTGAATATTCTTTGGTTGTTGACTTTTTTTTTCCTTCTTATGCAAGGATTATCCTTGAACCACAGGGACCTTCAGAATAAAAGAGCAAGTGTTGCATTACTCACAAGAAAGTCACAGTGACAACAACAAGCATATATTGAAAGATACATATGCTTGACTCTTACTGCTTCGGTTTCTTTTCCTACACCAGTGCCACCAGCAAGGTGTTAAATAGGCAGATATGGGCACTCCCTGCGTCATCCCCTGGCAGCGCTGTGCGAGACTTATCTCACTGGGGAGCAGAACCAACATCTCAGGTGCACCCTGTGAACCAGGACCAGCCCCACTGTCCCCATTGCTGGGAAATCACACATCCATTCGCATGGAGGCATGGTAGAAGAGCAGCCCTCCACTAGAACTAGTCCCTCATCACAAGAGACAGGATAAAGGCAGAGTTGGCATCACTGCCCTGAGGATCTCTCCAGAGATGTCTACCACACTGTGGTCCCTATTCTTCCTCTTCATGGAGGATCCAAAACATGCTTGAGCTTCCAAGATGCATATTTCAGGACTGGCTGGTTAGATCAAATGGGTACCAGTCCATCTGATGATAAAGCTCAGGTTCTCCTTGAATTTTGGAAAAGTCCATCAGACTCTTTCAGGCCTTTTCAGTCCCTGCTGGTGTCTCTGAGTGGTGGCCAGGCCAGGCCAATAAACCTGACGTCTGAGGCTATCTCTATTGTACTTCAAAACTGGAATCTTACAAATCTCCATCCAGTATCTGGGGCAACATCATTTGGCCAAGATTTGTGCTGGTAATGAAGGTGTTACTTAGTGCCTCACTCAGGACTGGATATAGTCTGGACTCAGACTCAGCATCCTGCTGCAACTGAACTGCTGCCAGGGGCAGGACCTCACTTCTCCAGCTTGACTAAGACCACAGCAGGATGCCTGTTTCACTACGACACATGCACTCCATTAACAGCACTGTTAGTAACAGTATTAGCTCCCTCTGCTAAGGGTCTGTATGGCACAGTGGCACTTAAAGGGCTTTAACCATAAGAGATGTCTAAATGAGGTCTCAAAGTCTATGCTACAACTTCCTGTGGTAAGAATGGTTTTAGGGAGAAATCCAATTATTCTCATATCACAATCTGCCTCTGTAATCCATTTAATGCTCAAAGGTTTTTTTTTTCTGTGTTCTGGTTCTTCCCTCATGTCCAGACAACATCAAGTCTCAGGAACTATCTCCATCTACATCTCTGCAGGCAGGTGCTGTTTCACATCTACGCTAGCCTGTATTCATATCTTCCAGCTGAGAGTATGTCTCAGAGGAGCTGCAAAATGTAGCAGAGGGAAAAATCATGGACTCGGAAGAAATTTTTTAAAAAATGCCTTTAATCCTGGGACTGTCTCTAAGAGAGCCTCTGCACTCAGGGTGGGGTGGTGAAAGAGGCTTCCAGGATGGAGGACAGAGCAGTTGAGACCTTTTTGGAGAATAGTGTTGACCTTGCTGGAGGAGGGAGAATACCAGCAATGAAAGGATTTTCTTCAGAGAAGCATATCTCCAGGCCAAACTTCCAGGCCAAAGGGAGACCTGAAATGAATTGTAGCAGGACAAATTGTAAGTCTCAGAACTTAACATGGCCATGATGGCTTTCGACTCAGTTTGTTTTACTGCATTAGGGCACCTTCATAAGCAGACAAGTTGAGTTCATTGAAGAAGTGAGTGTGGCTCAGACGAATCTATCCAAATGACAGGCAATAACTAACTGTGTACAAGCACATGGCATGTCTTTAACCACTATCAGGAGTGGACAAGGGATCTGCAGGGGCTGCAGTGACCCTGTTTTAGTTCTTATTGCCGCAGACTGAGGCCAGCTTCATGGCTTCATCTTACCTGAGAGGCAATCGCTTCCAACGGTGGGTGCTATGTCTTCTTAAAGAACTCTAGCTTGTCCTTGTCAGATCCACTCTAAGGCTCATCAGAGTCAAAAGAACTGTCTTCCCTTTGCTGAAGATGAGCCATTATGCATGAACTACCACACAGACACAAGAGACACAGGAATTAGGGTGAGCTGGAACCTTCCTTATCCAGGTGATACAGTCACTAAGCATCACCCTCAAGCCATAAAGCCCAGGACATCTTTGTGCTAGGCTGTTCGTCCCAACAGATGTTTAGCCCTACCAAGCCCTTGCCCCAAGAGCTTTCCATTCCTCTTCTCAAATCCCATTTTGCAGAAAAGTGAACGGACAGGGCCCATATGTCTTCACAATTTTAATTTCGTTTTGGACCTGCAGCAGCAACCACAGGAAGAGAAACAGGAACTGGTAAAATTTTCCCAGATGAGGCTTGGTTTGAGATTTAAACAGCTCTGCTAGAGGAAGGTCTCCATTATATGAGAGGAAGGACCTGTCTCCAGATGAGAGAAAAACTCATACTACAGGCTGTTTATCTGCTGCCATTCTGCAGATGGATGATTTTGGGATAAGGCATGGGCCTTGTGCTATTCCCATCTCCTCTATCAATACAGACAAAATCTTTATGGCTTTTCCCAGCTCCCGCCAACATCAACACAGATTTTCAGGGATTTCCAGGGTCATCAGAAACACTGCTGAACCTCCTTGGGACTTCACTTCTTCATCAATACTGCTAAGCTGGCAGAGGATCTTCATTCTTTATTCCAGGCAAGCAATATTGTATCATCAGAGGGATGGCATGAGCAAAGGCCAAAGTCATCATGCTCATGCAGGTGCCATTAACAAGCACAGACACAGAAATCAATGCAGTGCACTTCGTGCCTTTCGGCTCCGTGCCCACACTGACCCCTGTTACCTGACACAGCCTTTACAACCCGCTCTGCTCCTTGCAAATAGAGAGAGAAACCTCCCAGTAAACTGGGCACCCCTTCCCATAGCCTTATTCCTGTGAAATGGACAGCTCTACAAGAAAAGAAAACAAGTGTGTAAACACCAATATGTCTGTAAAATAAGAAGGAAAGAGACAGAGGCTTATTTGAAATTAATGTCAGCCCCAAAGGAAGTTTCTCCTGTCCCTCCAGATTTATGCAGTGATGCTGTGGTTCCCACAGCCTCTTGGAGTCAAAGGGGACAGAACTACTAGCAGGACTTCATTGTTTTCTCATGGCTGAACATAGAGGTTATGATTAGAGCAGCCACTGATGCTAATCTGACTGCAAGGTGTGTCTGGGCTGCCAGCTGATCTCCACCTCGAGTGCTGCCACAGCTTGGTACATGAAATTTGCAGCCACGCTGAAGGTGGAGAATACATAAGACACAGCCGGTAAGGGGATTCCTGTATTCCCTTTGCCCTGTAAGTCCTCCCATGGCCTGGGTGACCTCTGTTGTATGACAGCCTGCAGGAATTGGGTGAATTTTGGGATGAATGTGTTGCCAATGGCGTTGTTGGTCACAGAAACCAGCAGGTGTGAAAAGACATAATCCCACCGGCACCAGTGGCTGAGGCAGCCTATTACCTACAGGAAAGTGATGAGTTCTGGGCTTATCAAACCTCACAAGCAAAAGTGAGTTGGAGGTGGTCACCAATCATCCTCCCATACATGCATGGATCTTTCTTAGGCACTCCACTACCTGTTTTTACAGGCACTACTACTTGTACAAAACTGGGGGTTATTGGCTCTAGAACCATTTGAGCTTGAGTCTGATGGTTTGCTTCATGCTGTCTGGTCTCAGAAGCACTGAAATCAACTAATGACTCCATTTTGGACCATGAAAATCCCTTTTGCTCAGGGAATTCTGGCTGCTTTCTCAGGGGTAATTCTGAGTCTTTCAGTAAGCTCTTCCTAGGAGTCTTTTTAGTCCCAGATCCCTGTGCAATATATTTCCATTGTTTAATTGGTATTGTCCCCAGATCAGCTGTTCACCTTTAAAGCAAATCTCTGTGTTTTCTACATTTTCTTTTTCTTCTTTGTCCCTTCTCATGACAGGAAACCTTTCCCTTGTAGGTTTCGTTTTTGCACAGTGAAGTGCTCTTCAGACTTCTCTCTCAATGTTGTGTAGTTAGCCTCTTCTTCCTGAGCTAACTGGAGACCATTAAAAGTATCAAGTGGTTCACAACCAGCAATTGACAGAAATAAAGCCACCTCCTGACTGCCTTCCATTTCTGCTGGAATCCTCGGTTTGCAAGTGCAGGCAAAGTGCTGCTTAACACTTTTCTCTCTTCTCCTGCTTTTTCCAAGAGTTTTGATTCTGGTAGGTCTCTCAAATGTCCCACTCTTCACCTACAAAGTGTTTATTTCTTTTGTTTTGCTGCAAGTATCATGAGCTGCTCAGAAATCTCTCAAATGTGACTGGTTTGACAGAGGTTAGACTTCTCCCTTAGTGTCCAAACTCTCAGAGCTGCAAAGCAAAGTGGACAACGTGGTTTAACAACCCCACGCCAGATCTGTGTGAGGGTACAAGTCCCCATAGCTGATGAAGAGGCAGGCGTAGAGACAGTGAAGCCTGGTGGGAGAGAAGTCATGAATATTTGTTTCGGGAAGTTGAATTATGTTTCTGCAGAGATAGGAAAGCAGATGGTCCTGCCCTCTTCATTTAAGGAATACTTTTAAAAGGTAATACTGTCCTGAAGAGTTACAGCTTCCATCCTGCCCCAGGACCCCATGCACCAGGTTTGGCTGGCCAGTACATCCCTTCAAATATGCTGGCATGGAGGTCATGGAGTGAGTGAGCTGCAGGTAAAGGAATTTTTCAAATGAATTGCCACAGACATGTCAGAAATTGACTTTTACTCTGGGAGAAGATATGACATATGGAGATGTTCCTCAATGCTGACTTAGGAGAAGAAATTTAGATGCATTAGGGAAACAGGAAGAGAGATGCTCTGGCTCAGTCACAACTCATGGTGAGGCAACAGCCCATTATCTCAATGCTGTGTTTTGCAAACCACCGTCTGTCATCACCAGATCACAGGTCTAGGAAGGTCCTAGGACCACCAGCCATCACCTTTTGCCTAAAACCCTGCATGGGGATTTTCTCAGAGCTTGGACCTTGGGAGGACCCCATGATTTACTTTAGGCTATAGCCCTCCATCCAAACACTCTTTCTGGCTCCTCCAGCAGCCAAAGCAAATATCTCAGCAGTACTGGTGGTAAAGAGAAGGGAAAAGCTTCAAGGGTAGAGGATGGAGTTCCTACTAGGAGGAAGAGAGGAAAGTCAGACAGGAGGACTAAGAAGCAAAGCTGGAAATGATGAATGGGGTTTTGAGGGGATTATGTGTGGAGAATAGAGAATAGAAAGCATTGATGGGATTTGTCAGGATAAAGCAGGCCAATGGGCACGCAAAGTATGGTGAGCGATAGTATAGTGAGTGGTCCAAATGGGGCCTTCACACATCCCTGTTGTCTCTCCCATAGAAGCATAAACAAGAAGCTGTTGTCGACCCTAAAACAACTAACTCCTGATACTCCAGCATAGCTATGCAGACAGGCTGAGACTCCCTCCTCATCGTGCTGAGACACCCTTCAGCCTGCTGCTCTACTAACTAAACCAGCGTTGGTTATAACCAAGCCCCAGAAATGGGTATTGATTCAGAAATTTGCCAGCCATTTTCAATCATTTCTATTTCTCATCTCTGCTCCTCTCACACTGAACTCCACCAGAAGCTGCAGTCCTTAAAGTTCTGGATTCACATGGGGACTTTTAAATTATTAGGTCAAATCAAGGCTGTGCCTCACAGGAAAGGTTGAGGTGTTTCCTCATCCCATTTCCCCATCAAATACTCAATGATTGTGTCACAGAGAAGAAAAGGGGAGCTCAGTCACATCAAGCTCAGCTTGCCCAGAGGCTCACAACACTCACACTTTGCGTAGGAAGAGCTGTGGGTTCCTTTTTGCTCAGTCTAACTTAGGCTAGATCCTCCCACATACTATAAATGACGTCCTAAGATGTCAGAGATCGTCCCACATACCATGAATGACATACTTAAGACATTGTGGACAGGGTCTCATGTGCCTCCCTTTGTAATTCGTGTGACTCAGGCTGTGTGTCGAGATGTAATGCATATAGGAGGACAGCCATAGGTGGACGCACAGATGAGACTATTTGGTTGATGTCTTCAGAGCTCCCCCATGCCTTCCTAGAGCTGCTGTTCCAATGAACCCGTCATTCACCTGAGTATGGGCCCTCAAAGCAACACCTAATATCCTCTAAAGAGAGGACTGGACTATAAACCCCGTGCCCTAGATGAAGAAGCGGAAGGGATTTGGGTTCCTCTGTAACATTTCACCAAGCAATGCGGTCTAGAGGGGACTCTGAGAAGACCTTCAAATGAGATGGTGGCACAAGCAAACAGAAGTTACACGGTGGTGGGACAGAGCATAGGGTAACTTTCTAGTGGTGACTTCAGACAAGCCACTGGGATCAGGGTTACCACTACCTTGGTAGCAAAAAGGCTGCAGGCAGAAAGAGGTCACAGCCCACCCATGCAGACAAACCTCCTCCAGTAACTCCCTCAGGTCAAAACCATGAGTGGACAAAACTCTGAGCATTACATTAAGCATACTGACCAGCTTCATGCCAACAGTTAGAATTTTCTTGGGGAAGCGAAGTCAAATCACAGCTCTACCCAAAAGAAATAAAGTAGAAATTTCCCTCCATCTCACCTCATCCTGAAGGTGTGAATAAGCACATGATGGTCAGCAAGTCTGGGACAGGACTATAGGAGAGCATCTCCTGTCATTCCCTACATAAGGTCCTCAGCCCACCCTTCAGCCTGCTGCCTCCATGCCTCTCTGCTTCCCAAACCCATCTTTTGTAATGCTAAATAATAACAGGCCTTGTTCCCTGCCTTGCCTGCTTTTCATCTAAATTAAAACTCGGCTAATCTCATTAACGAGCTCACCCTGGTGCCACCGTGTTCTTTGGATGCCCCCTAACATCATTAGGAACTTATCCAGGGAAACAAAAGGGCATTACTCCATGCAGGGAATGAAGAATTAGTGCAGGGGTGGGGTGTGCTTTGCAATTGTCCCCATAATCGCTTGTTTGTGTGCAATTAGTGGCTTTAATCTCCATCTCATCGCCACTGTAGCAGTGTGCAAGTGTGAGTATGGTTGTCTGCACAGACAGGGGGATATGCAGGAGACAACAGTGCTCAGGTCAGAAGTGCACCAAAGGTGAAGCGTGCTCAGATGGTGGGAGCGTGAAGAGGTTTCAAAGTGGGTACAAAACAAGAGATTTAGGTGTATCATCAGTTAGGATGTCAATCAGTGACAGAGCATCGTTTACAAGGAGATCGCTGGTGTAGGAAGACACCGAACATACTCCTTGGAAGGGACAGCAGAGCTTCAGACCATCCTCCCCGGAGACATGCCTGGGTACAGGTGCGCAGGGCCATATGATGTTGAAAGACAGGAGATGGGATTTATTTGTGCTCCTGGCCTCTTAACACAAAAGCAAGGGGATATTGAGTACCAAGGGAAGGGGAAATCAAGCCAAAGAAGGAAAAGGCTTTTTTGTACCACTTTTCCAAATTCCCCTGAGTAATTCACTATACTGATATGTCGTCGGGCTTCCAATCTTAATGCAGTTTGACAAGCGCTTCTGTGAGCTGAAGTCATAGACTTTGGTTTCCTATGGAGCTTAGTCCCACAGTTAGATTATCCCATGTCTAACAGTGTCTGAATGATACTTTTTCTATATCCACCAGTACCACTGCATACATCCCTTCCAGCTTTAATAATTCCTTGTCAGCTACTAATTTTGCAGGAGGAAAAATCCCTGTGCGATGTTGCCTGACTGTCACCCATCGAAATGTCCAGCACATTCAGGATTATCACTGGAGATGGGGATGGTGGTTTGCCTATGAGTTATGGAGGCGTCGTACTGGAAAAGGAGGTTGTTGGGATATAAACAAGTTGGCCAGAGAACTTCTGAGAATTTGGGAGGTTTTGGGGTTAAGGCCACTCTGTGTGGTGCCCAGAATACCTATCAGGGAAAAAAGGAAAGCTTGTCCAAAGCCATATAATCAAACATCAGTATCCAGATGCCCATCCAACCCTACCTAATTCATCCATTCCTACCTAATTCAGTGGCAGAACTTCCAGTCTTGAATTCATCTATTTATAGCACTGACAATTCTGGAAAAAAAAAAAAAAAAAAAAAAACCTTCCACCNAAAAAAAAAAAAGCTCTTTTTCTCCTTCTCCTTTTTATCTCAGTTCCTTCTTATACTTTCAGATAATTTGAGAAAGGAGCTTTGTTCGTATCTCACCAGATTTGGAACAATGCAGAGGAAAATATTTTTCTCTTTGGGGCTCTCATCCTGAGAGATGGACCATTACAGTCATCCATTTCCAATTTCTGGTTATGCATGTCCTTGGGGTGAAGACAAAGGAGGAGGTCATGGTTTTTTGCTGCTGATATAAAGCCTGCAGAAGTGAGGCATCCCAGTACTGATCCATTACAACCCAACTTCTTGTTTTCAATCTGATCTTCCCAGCACCCCGTATATTGGATTTTTATTATTATTTTCAGGGCCTGCTCCCAGGACACAAGCATATTTGTTGCTCAGTGGGGCTGCCAGCATCAAGCACTTCAGTATCAATGTTGCTTCATCTCAGAAGTGCAGCTACACAGGAGTGGAGTGTGTTTCGTATTGAATTTCTGGTTTTGATCTCGCAGGCCTTTGTGATGAGGGGAGCGCGTGTTGCTTTGACTGAGATCAGAACCACAGCAGCACTTTGTATATTGATTAGCTGAGGGAATTGCTCTGGCTTGGCTTTGTAGCCCATTGTGGAAGAGTTTCTACACAACGACCGCATGCAGGTTTACAATTTTGGGGGAGCAGAGATAGAGGTAAGCTCAGTTGAGCCAGAATTTAAAATGGGAAATCCCCAAAATCTCTCTCCTTAAAATTAAACTTATGGCTTTATCATTTTGGGATGTTTTAATTCCTGTGACTAGTTTTTGTGAAGTTCTTGATGGCATAAAAAACCATTCAGTTTTTAAGTGTAGTCATTTGTATATGTGCATCTTGCAATGGTTTGTTAGTCAATCCTCAACTCTTTAGATGGTTTCATTTCTTTTTTAAAACAATATGAAGATGTAAACATGTCATGAATTCAGTATAAGCCTTACTCTAGTAAAATATTGGTTTGAGAGTTTTTTTCTGAGAGTTCAAGGTTTTGGTATCTTTCAAAGTAGCTTGTGTGGCTACTGTGGCATAGTAAAATTTTTATTTGAAGTTTCCTGTTCTGTGACGGTGGTCTTTGAGGAACAGAAGGGATGCTCCGTGTCTGAGGAGTAACCAATCTGCATCACTGAACTGCCACCAACACGGTCAAGTCATGGGGGACAAGAACTGGGAGAAAAAAATATCCATTTCTATACTGTGTAAGGGCTTGATGATATAAAGAGGGGCTTGAAACAATCCAGGTCATCCATGGGACAAGGGTGAGAAGCATGGCTGTGTAGGGCAGCTGCATCGCTTTGCTCATTTATGTGCTGTACGTGTGTCCATGCACAGCCGTCACCAGGAACATTTGGGTGGAGAAATATAGAAACAAACATATATATGGAGACAGAAAAAAATGTGTATTTCAAGCACTGGTGTGTGTATGTGTTTTTACACTTATGTGTATATATAGCGTGAGGAACTAAGAGAGGGCTGAGTACATGCGTGTATTGATCAAGAAAGATTTTCCAGGGGGATTTAATACTGCCTTGTGAACCCAACTGAGAACAGATTTGAATAAAATAATAAAACACTTAAAATCGCCACCTTCCTTCTGAGTTTGCCACTCATGCAGGCAGCTTCACAGTCAGTCCAGAATTTGGCACGAAAGGGCTGGCAGAAACTTTGGAGGGGAAAAGGCAGGAGGGACGAGAGGAGGAACAGAGAGAAAGACGGGTCTGTCAGCAGTGGGGTAGGATGGGTGCAAGCAGCGTTTGAGTAAACAGCGACTAGTCAAGCTGTTGAAACAAGGCTGTGAGTTGGAGGAAGGCCTATCAATGTCAAACTTCCTCCATGTGGAGAGGCGTGATGCGTACCCGGGAGTGTATGAAATGTGAGGGACCAGTTTGGGATGTGTTTACAGGACTGGAGATTGGTAGGGTGCGTGCACGTCCAAGGGTGTGACTGTGGCTGCACAAAGAAGGCACAGCTCAGACACAAGGAAAAGATGAAGAATATGCCTTTTTTTTTTTTTTTTTGCAACCTATGATTGTGCTGCTCCTTTCCAGATCCTCTCCAAGTGCCCCCTCCCTTCTGAGACAATGCATTAAAACATGGGAAAAGTGATACTTAACACTGAAATTCATCATTAATTCCTCTGCCTTTTATTGTCGTAACATTAGCCATAATGAACTCTTCTTGCACTGATGTCGATTTGGTGTGTCACTTTCCCTAGAAGTGCTTCATAACTTAGCATTAATTAATGGTGACTTATTGCAAATTGCGTTACAGAGCTGATAGCACTTCTGGGTAACTAAGTGTCACCAACTGCAGCCATCAAACTTGCTGCAGTAGCCAGGCTTCGCACAGGATTAATTGCTGTATCACACAAAGCCGTCACCTTTGGATCTGCACAGGAAAGGAAGGAAAGTCCATGGCTTGGGATTTTAACTTGGTTCATTTCTCAGCTCTGCAATCAAAATCCAGCTTAGCCTTGGGCAAATCAATTAAGATGTTTGTACCTTTCCATGCTGCCTCAGCTGCAGCTGCGTGAGGACTGCGGCAGGATGAAGCCCTAAATGTTAGGTGATTTTGGCCCTGTCCAAGAGCCACCCTACTCCTCCACAGAGCTGGCTGCACTTCCAGGAGGTCTGTCCAGGTTCCTCCCAGCTTGAAAGGTTCTGTAGACATGAAGATGTCTCCACTTCATGGAGGTTTGTCTTCCAAATCATCCGCCTACCTTTGCTCACCCAAACTTTGATGTGTCACTGCCTACTCCCAAATCCAGCTGAGCGCAAACCCTCCATTGGCAACTTGGTCCACAGGGAAGTCTGGCCTGAAGTTACACGCGTGTACAGCTCCTCATGGATGAAGTGTAGACAAATTGATGCTGACCAGCCTCCTAACATTAGAGTAATTAGCTCTGACCTGTATTCCCATGCTTCTGTGACTACCATGGTGACAAATCCATAGCTTTCTGCTAACTGAACACTTCTGGGACTATGTTCATACTGCTACTCTTCTAGCTTCCAAAACAGGATGTCCCCCATCCAGATTTGCTGTCACAAATGGTGTTTGGCCCATGCCAACTGTTTAAATTTCCTATTGCTGAGACCCGTGGGCCAGAACTGTTCAATTTACTAGAATAGAGGTGTTGTGTGTCACCACTGTCCAATGTCATGGTTTGGGCCAGACTGGCCACTGAAACAAATGACAGATGCTCTCCTTTACCTCTCTCTCCCATGAGAGGAGGGACAGATAGAGACATATGAGTTTAGAAAAGAGACTAGGATATCCATCTAAAACATGCAGATGGTAGCTTTAACCTACATGAAAGAACAGCTAAGATGTGAAATACTATGGGAGATGGGCAAAGACAGAGATGGGAAGACAGTAAGACACAAAGTAAAGCAAAAGAAGACAGGATGAGCCAAGTGCGCTGGTTTTGGCTGAGGTAGAGTTGATTTTCTTCATAGTAGCTAGTGTGGGGTTATGTTTTGGATTTGTGCTGAAAACAGTGTTGATAACACAGGGATGTTTTTGTTGTTGCTGAGTGGTGCTTACACAGAGTCAAGGCTTTTTTCTTCTCCTCACACCACCCTGCCCATGAGTAGACTTGGGGTGCACAAGAAGTTGGGAGGGGACACAGCCGGGACTGCTGACCCTAACTGACCATGGAGATCGTCCACATCATATGAAGTCATGCTCAGCAACAAAAAGATAAGAGAAGAAGAAGGAAGGGATGGGGGGGACGACGTTAGTGTAACGGTGTTTGCCTTCCCAAGTAACCATTATGCATGGTGGAGCCCTGCTTTCCTGGAGATGGCTGAACATCCAACTCCTGATGGGAAGTACTGAATGAATTCCTTGTTTTGCTTTGTTTGCATGCAAGACTGGGTTTACCTATGAAACTGTCTTAATCTCAATCTACGAGGTTTCTACTACACACAGACATGCAAGACTACACAAAGCACTTGGTCTGAAGTGAGATACTTCAGTGGCTGGTTGGCAACTTTTCAAGTATAGTACTCCTCTCCAGGAGATAAAAGCATGGAGGAGAGAGGAAGCAGCGGCACAAGCAATCCAGCCATCTAGATATGGCATCAAAACCCTACTGACATCAGATCTTGATGCTTTCCTGAGCTGTCTGCACCACTGACAAAGGAGCCACAAAACACTAGGTTCACAAATCTGCTTCCTTCAGACCTCTTTATCGCCAACAGGGTCCAGATGACCCCCAAAACATTAAGAATTTACTCCAGAAGGCAGAAAGTCACATCTGACTGGTAATCAAAGGAGCCTGGGAGGAAAAGCTCATTTGTAAGCATCTGAAGTTTTTATATCTATGGCTAAGACTTAGCTTACAGATAGAGACATGCACATTTAGGTGTCTCTCTGGAGGTGTCTCTGTGTAAGCTGCCCATTTGAGCTCTTTGGGTAGCCACTGGAGGTCTGGCTGATGCAGTCAGTGGAGTCTGAGTGTGATGGTATTAATTGTAGCAGCAGATCCGACACCATCTCCCAAGGAAAGAGCCCCGTGTAGATATTCAGATGCCTTCATCTGAATGCTGAGTCACAGGCCCACAACAGTTCAGATGACCTGTCCTCCGCTATGAATTCAGCAATTTTAGAAGATAGTCTGAGACTCAATAACTCCTCACATACAATAACTTGTCTGAGACAAAAAGATAAAATAAGAGAGAACAACTTTCATCAGCAATGGGAAAGACCCTATCAGAAAAAGGGTATAGTTCTTTTTAAGTGACAACATCGCTTAGCAGACCAAATTGTGCTTTCTGGCTTAACAGGTCTGGGGGTTCAGTCCCAATTTTTTCCCTGCTGCATGCTTTAAATGTAATGATTCTGAACAGATCTGCTCTCCTCGGAGAAGAGCCTCAACCACCCTCTTCGCAGATATTAAAAATGCAGGCAGAGGCTGGTGTTTAATAAGTTGACTTGCAAGGTACTGAAGCCGGCTACCACCTGTCAGTGTCTTCAGATGTGCTCCTAGGCCTTAATTAAGGCTGCCCTTTGTTTAATTTCATTCCTCCTCTCCGCAGCCCCACCCACCTCCTTCCTCCCTTTTTTGGTTTGGGTTGTTTCATAAGATAGAAACCAGCCCCAGGGAGATGCCTTCCAAAGTCAATCAGAAATTCATTTCAGGAGGGAGCCCAGTCACAACTTCTCATTTATTTGTCACTGGCTAGTGACTTCTAAACTAATCGGTGGGACAAAAGGAGCCAGCCAAGCATGCAAATCAGATTAACAATTTGCACCTTTGTGAAAGGGATTAGCTGCTCTGCCTGGTGTGGATGCTCTAAGAAATCAATCTGCATCTGTCAAAAATTGTAACCTTACTTGTGTCCCTGACTCCATACTTGGGTTGGTTAAGATAATAATAATTAATTAACAGCCTGCTTTAGATTGCATCTTCTCCCGTATGGGATTAATCTTGTATTTCCTTTGGGAGCTGATTTTCCAGGCTGGCTGCGAATTTATTCTTTGCTGCTGTAATACATGATGGTGTTTGCATGCTTTCAGGGTCACAGCTACATCAGGGAAAGCATAGTGGTTAAAGCAGTTGGAGCCGGTTTAGGATTGTGTCCAAATCCCATAAATGCCACATGTGACTTCAGATAAGTCACTTAATCACCCTTTCTCACACCCTATATTTACCAGATCAGTCAAGGCAAGCGGATTTACAAGGATGATTCATCCCAAAAAGGGCCAAGGGACATCGCTTCTATTCCTGACTCCACTCTGAAACTTGGGTAAAGACCCTTTTCTCGCACAGCCTGGTTTCCCAGCTGCAGAGGGACGGCAGCATCCGCTCATCGCTAAAACCTGAGTGGCAGCCCTCAACTGAGGCACTCTCTTGCAGGCAGGCTTTCACCATCCTTAGGAGAGGAGGTGAACTTTGTGGACAGAGGGGTTTCAGTGGGGTGTCATTCTTCTGTGTTCAAATGGGAAGGTATCACCTGCAGGTGAGATGCTCCCTAGAGAGGTGTTTAGACACCGACCAGGTACAAGGTAAACCGTAAGTACGAAAAGTAGGGATCAGCCTGAACTCCTATGAAGTGTAAATAAGCTCTTCTCCAAGAAATTGTGCCCTGTACATGTTGGGGGGGAAAGGATGAAGATAGCCAGTAAAACTTAAAGTAATATTTGTAATGCACGGGCTGGTGATGGTGCAGAAAGTGCCTTCTCTAAGCCCTGTTCCAAATAAAAGAAGACAATGACCTTCCCACTCATTAACTGAAGTCTTTGGGCAAAGCAACCAAGTTTTCATTCTCTCCCTTTCTGCTTCCCTGTTTAACTTCCCAGACTAATCCCCCAGAAAGGAGACCTTGCAAGCTGCTGAAGAGGGCAGCCCTGCTTGGAAGGTCCAGGCTCCTTTCTCCCATGCCCTGTTGATGTGACAACCTGGTTAAGGCCAGCATATGTCATTTTCCACAGAACAGCATCTCATACCTTGCAAAGCTTTTTCTCATGGAAAGAGAGGGAAAAGGGAGAGAAGGGGGAGAGGAAGAGGAAGCAGCTGTCAGAAGGAGCATATGGTGCCCAGCATGTCCCTTCAGGTGTAAAAAGAACATCTCCACTCTCCTCCTCCACCCATCTCCGGTGTGCAGCCAGGCAGAACCAGGCAGCTGCTGCTCTTTCCCGGCGTGGAGACCTGTCAGAAACACTCAAGACCCAGGACCACATCTTAATAGAGGAGGTGTTGAAGGAACTTGCGTCTCCTGCCAGAGCAGCTCAGTGACCACAGTAGCTAAGGATGTGGTGGGGTAGCAGCGTCCGGGTGGCTTGCTTGAAACTGGCCCATCCTAGATCCTGGAGAAAGGAGCCACCTGTCCCTGTCTTTTCCCATTTTTCCTTCTTTTTCCTTCCCAATTATTCCAACATGGTTCACTTCTCTTCCCAGTACAGCCAATCCCAGTAGCACTCAGGATATGGTTGATGGTTCTTGCATGCTGTAGCCAAGAGACATCTCAAAGGCCTTGGCCCTTGTCCTACTGAAGATCCTTGGGGTCTGATTCTTCTGTAGCAGAAATCCCTTATAACATCACAATAACAGAGTCTGTGTGCACAGAGGCTTCACAGAAATCTCCAGTGTTTCCAACCTTTTCCCTACAAAAATTGTCCCCAGACCTCCAATTGTCTTTTTCCTCTGACATGCTCAGACATTCTTCCTTTTGCATAGCACCTGGATAAAAGGTCAGACAGTGTCTGTACAGGGCGCTGGCTGCACTCCTGGCAAGGTGCTCACAGTCACTGGAGGGACCAATTTTTTAGGTCCTTTCTGTGTGTTGCCCTGCAGTTCAGATGTTGCTGACTTCAGGGCTGGGCAGATCCCTCTCACCGAGCCACAAACCTGTCATCTCAACTTCACATCTCTACTGAGCTTTTTCTGGTTCTGTAGGCAGAGTGCAAAACCTCCAAGAGCTCCTGCACTCACCATGGTGGTCAAAATACAGTCGCACAGGGTGGTGAGCTACTGCAACCTTTGAGATGTCTGTCCTAGTACTTCTAAGGTACATACCCCACAGGTTTCCAGGTAAGACCTTCCGCATTGCCATTCCACCTGGGCCTAAAGAGTGGTCTTGTTGGGGTAGTAAAGCTCATCTCCATCAAATATACCCTGTGTCTACTTTAGAGCCACTTTGGATGAGGGAAGTCTGCCTCCCATTGCAGCACACAGGGTGGGCACATCCTTGGCCACAGCAGCAAGATTGCTTTTCCAATTAGTACATAATACTTCTGTTAGAAGTTAATTGTCTATGTATTTAACCTTTCAGCCTCTCCACGCAATGTCTTACCTGCAGTGCTGAGCTCCTGAAATTACTTGAACACTCCCAAATCCTTCATTTCCTTCTTTTCCATGACAACCTCTACCAGAGGAAGGGTTGTTACCTCACACCAGGGAAGGCAGACAGGGAAGTTCAAGGCCAGGTTGGATGGGGGTTTGAGCAACCTGGTCTAGTAGGTGGTGTCCCTACCCACAACAGGGGGGTTGGAACTGGATGGACCTGTCTGCATCACAAGGGCAAGAACACCTCCTTCATCGTACCATGGGCTGGTCATGTCAGCCTGGGGCCAGGAAGTGTCTCCTGCTCAGCGTCTGGCATTCACGTTCACCTGCTTTTGCAAACGTAGAGTGAGTGTGCAAGGAGGAGCAGCAAGACAAGGTTGGGATGGGCTGAAAAAGTTGGAGGAAAAGGAGCAGAACAGAATTTGTGATGAGCATGTCAGACAAAATTGTAACTTGGGTCAGACATCAGGAATGAGCAGACAAAGGCCCAAGGGAAGTCCTGGGCATACTTGCACATCAGGACCAGCAGCCCCTGTGACTACTTAGATCTTGTCAAACCAGGGATGATATCTCCCTTTGAGCCAAAGCCTTTCTCTCCGAAGCTCCGGTGATGGCCCATCAGTGTACTTCTATTAAGCAGTGTGTTATTGTGACAGCTGACACGGTGATTGCTCAGTATGAATTGCAATTACCATCCAAGTACAATGCATTTAAAATTATCAAATAGGCAGCTTTAACTAACCAATAATTCTGCTCCCTCCTCCTGGGAGAAAGAGGCTCCTGAGAAGCTAATAACTCCTCTTCCAAAAGGGATGTGTGCCCAGACAACAGCAGGGCTGGGCCTTTGTGGGGAAGGATGTTCAGGTGTTAAACAGAGAGGATATTCTTACTTTTTCCTTTGCCAAGCACTAAGAGAAACGGGAGTACTACTGGATCAGAGCCACCCCACTCAATAACCCCACAAGTTAACAGGGAAAGTCTACCCCATATCCTTTCCCCACACTGAGGGAATCAGATGTTAAAATCTAGTGAGAGGTGGAAGGAATTTGTATGAAAGAAAAAAAAAAAAAAAAGAGATGTGTGAAATCTCTGATTTCACTGGTGCATGTTTTGGATTTTAATCCTACAAGTTCTCCAGTCTTAAATATACACACACCCTTTCCTGCAAGCTTTCACTGAGTGCCACACAAGGGAGGGAACTGCAGTCTCTGAAGCCAAGAGTCGAAGGATGTCCCCCAGAGACATCCCAGAAGGTTCCCTTATGGTCAAATATGCTGCTGGAGCCAATTTCCTGGCAGCAGCCATGGTACACAGTTGGAACAAACCTGGCCCAAAACGTCTCCCCTCCCTCCTGCATGCCACACACAGCTGAGCCATGCTCCTGCTGCAGAGCAGCCCAGGAGGAGAAGATGCTGGAGCCGGACCTTGTTGGTAGACCTGGAGGTGAGCTGCAAACTGGTTTGGTTGCACACAGGTCAGTTCTCCAGCAGATAGGAAGCTTTCTCTTGTGGAGAAGACTCTCAGGAGCACCAGGAGAGTATGGATATTGTAAGGTCTTCTGGTGGCCGCCTCTTCCTCCAGCAAAGCTGTAAAATGGAGGTAAATGCAAGGTGCCAAATGCACTCCGTCCTGTGCACTTGCTGAGACAACCAGCATGGGCAGCACTTTTTGCCGTCCCAGACCTCAAGGCCTGAGTTTACAACCCTAGGAGGAACAGTGAATCTACTCATTAAATAGGACAAGAATGACAGCCATTGTCCTTCCTTTCTTGCATCCTGGAATAGCTCCATATCACCCACAAACTGGTATTGAAGGATGGAAGCGGAACTGAACATGGGGAATGAGGCTGGATTTGCAACCTCTGACTAGTTTCATCCTGCTTACCCCTCACCTCAACAAGCTATAGCCCTTTGTGTCTTCTCAAAGAGCTGTCTGCAGTTCAGTCCCTACCCTCGTACACCTTTGATGGTCATGGTGGAGATGGAAAGTGCCCAACCTCTGCACAGCCTCCAGCACAGCTGACACTGCATCACCCTCTTCCTCAGTTTTCCTTCCTTCTTTGCTGAAAATACAATTCCTGGGACAACAATTGCCAGACAACACGTACACAAGATTTTACTCTTTAAATTCGCCTCCCTCAACAATTCTTTTCAGTGGTTTTGGCTGGCCAGACAACTTTAACCTCTTTCTTGCAGCGTGCAAAGTCCACTGCTTTGATTTGCCTCATGGGATGGGATTCATCTTACCTAATGTTAGATGTCTACCACGTTGATCGTCTGCAGCTAAGCTAGTCACCTTCGGCTCCCTTTATAGTCTGCAGAGAGAAATAAGCGCTGCCGGGACATGAGTCATCTGACCTATTTGAGATGTCTACTTTACAATGAGATTAATCACGCTCTGGAAGCACCTGTTTTTCTCCGACTAAAGTAGGAGTCTAGACAACCAGCTCAGATGAATTCAACCTCAGTGTCTTTTTAGGTGCTCGTCTCCCCAGGATCGTTGACTGTAATGAACCCTCCAGCAATTTTCTCAGGCCTGCGGTAGCTGTACTTTGTCCCATGCTGTGTTTCAGACAGCTAATGATGATAACTATGACCTAATGAGAGCAAGGGCTGCTGTTGTCTCCTGCAAAAGCAAATCTCATTTCTGCCCTTCAGAGGAGGTGAAAGACGGAGCATAAAGGTACCAAGCAAGGCAGCTCCACTTGAGTACTGGACGCAAGTAGCTTTGGGGGTGTTTTTATACTGCCCAGATGGTGAGGATCCTGCTCAAAGAGTGCAGAAGAGACATCAGAGAACATAGGTAACTTAAGGGTATGTTCAAACTGCATAAAATGTTGGGAATCCTCCTGGTGCTCTGTCTGCTTTTCCTGTCAGTGCTGGCTCCCAGCCTTGCCAAAGGGCAAGGCTCAAACTGGGAAGCAGGAGGAAATCCAGAGTCCCAGAGCTGAGCGTGTGCTGGGGAACATCTCCTTAGAGCATGCAGTGTCTCAGCCATGCAGCATCGTGCCTGCACCTGCACAGGTAGCCTTTGGAAGGAGCTCCGGGTGTGCAAAGGGGTCAAGTGCTGGAATTAAACTGCCATGTGCTCTGGGCAGGTCCCTGGTCTGGATGGTGCAGACAACAGGACACCACAGCCCACATCTGTGTGTGGGACCTGTTGGAGCAGGTCCAGCGGTGGGCCAGGAAGATGATCAGAGCTAGAGCACCTATGCTAGGAGAACAGGCTGAGAGAGTTGGGATTGTTCAGCCTGGAGAAGAGAAGGTTTTGGGCAGACCTTATAGTGGCCTTCCAGTACCTGAAGGGGGCCTACAGGAAAGGCATAGAGGGACTCTTTATCAGGGAGTGTAGTGATAGGATGAGGGGTAATGATTTAAACTGAAAGAGGGTAGATTTAGATTGGATATTAGGAAGAAATTCTTCACTGTGCAGGTGGTGAGGCACTGGAACAGGTTGCCCAGGGAAGTCATGGATGCCCCGTCCCTGGAAGTGTTCAAGACCAGGCTGGATGAGGCTTTGAGCAGCCTGGTCTAATGAGAGGTGTCCCTGCCCAGGGCAGGGGTGTTGGAATTAGATGATCTTTAAGGTCCCTTCCCACCCAAACCATTCTGTGATTCTATGATCTATTGAGCTTCCCAGACATGCCGTTGAAGAATTGCAGCCAACATATGTGCTGATGAAATGGACTGAGAGCTGCCCACCGTCCCCACCCCTAATACATCTAGGACACAAGAAGAAGAGCTTGGACCCACACAAATGCTGTGTGCGCTCATTTCTTCCTGTGTTTCAAGAGCTGAGGTGCCATCCATGTCTAAATGCATGTTAGTCCATAACGGAGCCTGAGCTTGCGTAAGGGGGTCTAACCTCTGCTTAATTAACAGAGAAGACCTATTCTTGAAGTCCTGCCTTGCTGTTAGCATTCCTGGTTGGATACAAATGAATTTAAAGGGAGAGTGAACTACAGCAGGGTCTGTGCTACAAGCGGGATCATGGGATTTGGTTCTGAGGGCCATTCCAGGTTTCATTACACCATCGGTTAACCACTACCCCAGCCTCCCCCCGTGTAAAACCACAGGGAGAATCTGAGCCCGGCTGAGTCTGTACTTGGTGGTTCTCACAGGCGAAGACCTGCAGCTATTCACATCTCTGCTCTCTGTCTGTCGCACTCCTGTACTCACACTTTCCGCGTGCCTTTGTCACAAGGATGAGTTTGTTATCCCATCAATGAGGAACAGGATCGGCACAAAGTCTATTTTTTCCCCATCTGCAGGAGCAACGTGAAGGCAAAACTCTAATCGGCAGCATTCAACCCCTTCTTGCTTCTGCTCAGAGATGCCCTTGTGAAACGAGCGTTCTCTATGCTAAATATGCATTGTTTATTGCTCTCGCAACCAGCCACGAATAAGGCGATGCAGGAAACACGGTTGAAATGCACACACATGCACAGAGGACTGTGCTGCTTCTCGCCTGGCACTCGCGGCCGTTGCTTCCTGGAGAGGAAAGGAATTTCCCTGAAGTGCCTCACAGAGGTTTGTTCTCCTCTTGCAAAAGCAAAGCAGCATTTAACATCAGACGAAATCAGTGAACAGGAGCTTAGGAGTGGGGCCAAGGGTGAGATGATGCTTTGTGATACAGTTAAGGCTTGCAGCAATTGCACTGTTTTGGGAACAGATAACATGAGGAAGGAGGTCTCACGTACACTTCTCTTTTTTTAATCATTGCAGTTCTTATAGGAGTCACTCATCCATTTCAACAAAAATATTATTTACACAACAGGAGCTGGAGAAGTGCTCAAGTCCCTTTGTCCCAGAACTTGGCTGAAGTTTCAAGACAGCCCTCAACAAAAGCCAAACAATGCTGGTGACTGTTTAAATCTTTCTCAGGTGCAATAAATTCCTAGCTAAATCAACCATCTTGCAGCCATGCTAGTCCCATATTTTATTTTGCTTCTCCTTTTTTTTAGGCAGAAAGAAAGCTATGAATATAAAATGGCAGAGAAAACTTGGAAGGAAAGGAGGAGGAGGGTTCAGATTTAAGGAGAGCCTGGAAATACCGTGGTCAAGGGCAACGTCTGAACCAGGAAACTCTGTACTGGGGAGTAGGCACCACTTCCAGGAGGGAGCTGCAATAGTTTCATCCACTCCAGGGGAAGCTGCTACCTAAAGGGCAGGAAGAAGTGGAGGATGTTTTCTTTCTTTATCACAAGAACACAATCCAGGACAGACGGTCAGTATTTCTGAGAGACCGCCCCTTTTTTTAACCCAGAAAGACCTGCAGTACATCTGCTCTGTGCTCTATTTTCTATTAGTGGACTCCAAACAAAGTACCCCAGGGACTGTGAAAAAGCAGGGGTATGCAAAGGAGGAAGCATATGAAGCTATTTTCCCACTGGGAATTTCTCTTCATATTAAAAATATACATTAGCCATCACCCCATCCTCTTGGGACTCCTTCATCCTCACTTATATTTGCACCTGAAGGTGCAAATTCTCTCTGTTTATGCTGACGCGGAGGATGCTGTCTAGTAGCAGCTTGTGTAGGGAGTTGCCCATTAAACTGACTTGTCTGAACGCCTGGTGAAATCGGGCAGTGAGGTATTTCACCTCGATCAGCACCCCTTGGATCGATCCCTACATTTCTATACTTACTGTGCCAGTCGAGGTGTTGGCCCCCGCTCCAAGGATTTCTGGGAAGTTTCTTTGACCTCCCTCCAGGTCAGACTGCAGATGCTGTTTATCAGCTCTGAGCCTCTGCAGGAGAAAAGCTGCGAATCAGTGGCTGTGGCCAGCAGTATCCAGGTGCACGAAAAGCTGCCTTCCAGCACCGTCCTCCTCCTCAACAGCCACCCTAGGCAGTAACTTTAGCTGTATTAATTAGTCACTGTTTACTCTCTCCAGGTCTTGCGTTATCACTGGAATACTCATCTAAATCTGGTGGCCAAACAAATTAAAACTAATGAGGCCATTAGGGTCATATTAACATACAAGGAAAATGGGAGAGCTTCCGGAGGAGGCTTTATTGCCAGACTGGGCACGTGCCGTGCTGCGTGCTGCTGGCAAAGCCTGATTTCCAAACAGTATCGGAGAGAACGGGAGCAGATGAGCTAGATGCAGGGATGAAACGGTACCAAATCTGGGGTGTGGCAGGACAAGGTTCCCTGCTGCCTCCTGGGGTGTTTGATAATGGCCAACATGGTGGGAGCAGCATGTCTGGATGAAGGACCAGTGGCAGAGATTTAAGCAGATGGACAGGACTTGGCACACAACACCAAGGGAGGATTCACGTCTCAGCTCCCCACACAGCTCACTTGACCTCCGCTAGTAAACGGGTCTGGTGCTTCAACAGAGGCTTCAGACAGAAGGTCATTCGATTAATTCCTATGCAGGGTGGTTGCCTAGCCACAAAGCCAAGGAAGCAGAGGGAACAGGCTGCAAAGCCAGCTGCATCCTCTCCCTCCTACACCTTTGACCACAGACACGTTTTCATAGCATTTCTGCTGGCCCAGGAGCTCACCTGGGGGGAGGTGAGATCTTATACACAAGGGGGAAGGTGTCTTGGTTTTCACAGATTCTCACGGATGCTGAATGGGCTGTTGGGAGAGCTAAATGCAGTGGGAAGATAAGCAGTTAGAGAAGAAATAAAACTGATACAATGAGGATGGCCCCTCTGAGTGTATAACAGGCCAGTATAGAAAGTTCATCCATCCTGCCGTCAACCCTATCTTGCAGACACTCACCCGTGGGGAGTTCCACTCCCCATGTCTGCTTGAAAATGGGGAAGAAAATTCTAGTATACCCCTCCAAGGCAAGAACCAGAGCCTTCCTGCTCCTCTTCTGCCTTTGAAACACAGATGGTAGGTAATGATCCATAATAGCCCTTCTTCACCTCCACCCACCTCATCTATGGGGATGCATGATGGTGTTGAGCAGAAGACTTAAAACTGCAGCTGGGGAAAGTGCTTTGTTATCGGATTTGCAGGACATCCCGGCTCTCTCTCTGGGACTATGCAGGGCCTCACTTGCTCTGTGGCCCTGGGCATTTGTCATTCAGCTCACACGCAGCAAGAAGAGCTTGCAGGGTCTGCAGCAGCTGGAGGAGAGAGGAAAGCGCTTGCTGCCCTCCGTGGGTTGATGCCTCTGTCGCAGCACCGACAACCACAATTTGCCAGTTCATTCCCTGTGCTGAAAGGACGGCTCCTCCATGGATAGGGCATCCCTCTCAGCCAGCAGCCATAGGCTCTCCATGCCGCCTCACCCCATCCCAAGAACCTTGTCATCTATTTTAACCCCACCTTATGGTGATGTTATTCCTACAGGTAGAGGTGGGCTGGGTGAGTGAGCTAAGTAGCCAGCCCTCTCCTCCAGCATTTCTTCACACACACATTTAAAAGAAAAAAAAGGAAAAATAATGGCCTGTAGGTTGGTTTGGCAAACATAATTTTATTTCAGCTTGCTATCAGTCAGATCTAAAAGTCTGCCAGCTCTTTAGGACCACAGCCCTGGCTAGATGGGCAAAGGTAGTAGAGCCAATGACTGACACAGCAAAGCAGAAGAGTTTTACTTAGAACAAATCGCTAAAACTGAGGACTGCAGAGGGCTTAGGAGCACTTACATCTGTCAGCTCCGATGCCCTTGCTCCCTCCATCTCAGCCTTCGTGGCTTTTTCCATGGCTGCTTCCAACCACTCCTTGCTAACTTCATGCCTTCTCCTCACATCTTACCCTCTCTCTGTCTGTCATGAAACTCCTACAGCCTAAGAGAAGCAACCCAACGTGCTCTGAAGGCGCTGCAAAAGGACCACAGAGGTGCCCTCTGCTTCTCACCCCTCTCCAGCTTTCTCAGCCTCCACCAAGAGCAGCAGCAACATCCAGAGGAGGTTGTAGGAAGAAGGAAGAGAGAGAGNTGCTGCCTGCTGCCTGCATTACCTGGTCAGCAGCAGCAACACCCAGAGAAGGCTGTAGGAAGAAGGAAGAGAGAGAGGGCATCCAAGGGCATGCTTTGGTGCCAAACCACTCATGACCACCACTGTCAGGGTCACAGACGTGAGACCATGTGTCAGGTGCCAGGCACAGAAAAACAGAGCTGACATTAAGAGCAAGTGGGAAAGGCAATGTCTTGTTTTGGCCAAGTGATCAACCCAGATAGCTAAGAAAGGCAAAAAAGAAATCTTAAGTGGAAGGGGTTTTATCCTGCTCACGCTCATTAATACAATTAAACTCTTCCTGCATAAGCACAGTCTGCTTCTCTGTGATAGCATTCTCCCACTGGAGTCCAGCACAATGTAAAAACCAGTCTGTCAGAGAATAGGACCCACTATGGTCAAACACACCAGCAGAGATAGCAGTTGCATGTTGACAGCTTCCACTGGACAGACACAGTCGAAGAAATAAGTGTTGTTTGCCAAGGGGAAATTTTGCTAAGGATCATGAAAGGATCTGTAGGAAATGTTACAGGCGTTCCAAGCTTGGGGCAGAGTAGCTGGAGAGCTGCCTGGCAGAAAAGGACCTGGGGGTGTTGGTAGATGGCTGGCTGAATATGAGCCAGCAGTGTGCCCAGGTGGCCAAGGTGGCCAACAGCATCCTGGCCTGGATCAGGAATAGTGTGGCCAGTGATCATCCCCCTGTACTCAGCACTTGTGAGGCTCCACCTCGAGTACTGTGTCCAGTTTTGGGCCCCTCACCACAAAAAGGATATTGAGGTGCTGGAGTCTGTCCAGAGAAGGGCAACGGAGCTGGTGAGGGGTCTGGAGCACAAGTCTTGTGAGGAGCGGCTGAGGGAGCTGGGGGTGTTCAGCCTGGGGAAGAGGAGGCTGAGGGGAGACCTTCTCGCTCTACACAACTCCCTTAAAGGAGGGCATAGAGAGATGGGGACTGGTCTCTTCTCCTAGGTAGCAGGCAACAGGACAAGAGGAAATGGCCTCAAGTTGTTCCAGAGGAGGTTTAGACTGGATATTGGGAAAAATTTTTACATTGAAGGGGTTATTAAGCATTGAAACAGGCTGCCCAGGGAAGTGGTTGAGGCACCATCCCTAGAGGTATTTAAAAGACAGGTAGACACAGTGCTTAGAGATATGGTTTAGTGATGGTTTATGTCAGTGTTAGTTTGATGGTTGGACTAGATGATCTGAAAGGTCCCTTCCAACCTAGACAATTCTATGATTCTATGAATAATGCTGGGAAAGATGAGGCTTTAGGACCCTAAATACAGCCCTTTCACCTTGGACAGGGAGCACAATATTTGCTGTTGGCAGACACATGAAATACGTTTTATTAATTGCTTGTTGCACTGTTTCTGGAGGAAGAAACAAGGACACCTGTCTCCTGAGGCTCTGTAGGGTCCATGCACCAGCACCAACCCATCCCCAAAAGAGACATATGCAGACTGCTGGCCCCACCTGGAATATACATTCAAGATGATGAATAAGATAGAATATAGGGCACCAACTTGCAGAGCATTGCAGACATCTTTGGCCTTTGAGTAAGTGCTGAGAAAACAAGCTGGTTTCTCAGTCTAATCCACAGTGGGGCCAGGCTGCAAATGCTCAGCACCTCCCCATCTAGCTGATCAGTAATATGACTTGGGAGAGGTAATGCCAGCCACAGGGAATACTTTGAGCTTCCTTGAAGAAGCTATGCAGAGATTTAGGGGGGAAGAAGCTGGAGGTAGCACCTCCAGAAGAGTGATTTCTGCTTAAGCAGCATGGAGTGGTATCTCAGAGGAAGGGGCACAAAGGATGATGGTACTTCAAAGGACCATAAACCATGATTATCTGAGTTGAAGGAGCATCTCAGGACCTCCGCAGGTGTTTTAGAACCTTGATATGGTCTTCCAGACACCTCATCAGGTGGGTACTCTGTCCATCTCTGCTCCTTCTTCTTCAGGTGCCAAAGGAGCAACTGCTTGGAAGAGGTAGGAGAAAGGTTTTTAGGAGCAGTTAGGCTCTTCAGCTAGGCTTGTAGGACAACATGAACGTTTTGGTTAATGCAAGTAAACTTTGTACCCATACTAACGATGATCCCTGACAGAAGGTGCCTGGGAGGTGTCTGGGATCTGGGTGCTTAGTCCAGTGGATTATATCTTGCTTACCTGAGCATATGGGGCTCGGTGGATTGTTTACTACAGAACAATTTACGTATTGGACACTGCCGTATTTTCTTCTTGTGGAATAACTGGCAGGAGGCTGTTGTTTTCTGAAATTTATTTATTTTATCGCTTTACTTTGCAATGAATTTCTTTCCCGCTGTGGAGATAGCACAAATAAAAGATTATTTTCTGTTCAAGCTGGTGATACACCAAACACATAACTTCTACCGTGTCATTTCTGTTTTCTTGGATGGATGAGGGTCACTTTTAGGACCTCTTTTTGTAAGAATGAACACTTAAATAAGAAGTTTTAAAATGTATTTCCCACAAGCATTTGTGCTAATGAAGACAGCATTTACAGAAATCTCTGAAAAAGAGCACTGGATCATCCCTACTTGTCTTGTTTTCTGGAGATTATCCAAGACTGAGCTAATGCTTATGTTTCTTTGCAGTGCTAGAAGGCTTTCAAAGCACCTCCAGAGGTTCTTATGATTTCATAACAGCACTTGAAATCTATGTATCAACCAATAAAGAGCACTGATATTCTTTTTGTAATTAATTCATACATAACCTTGGTGCCTGGATGGCTCAGGTGACTGTAACTAAGTCACTAAGCTTTTCATCTGCATGCTACCAACCCAAAGCTGGTCTCAGGTGAATAAACGGGAAGCCATTGCCACCTCCCTGATAGAAGAGTGCCATTTTACGGGATGCTAACCAGCTCTTAGGGTTCTGGATGAATAAATTAATGATATAATAAGCAACTGGGAAAGAAATCTCACCTCACACCACAGGAAGTTTGTGGCTTTAAGTCAACATCAAGGCTTGAAGATGAGCCAATGCTAAGGGATGAATTTGCAGTGGTGATGTTTTTTTCCCAGAGGCACAGCAGGACATATGGGACCTACACATAAAGAATATGGGTCCTTCAGGGGAGCAAAGCCGGGTTCCCCCAGCCATCAGCATGAAGAACCTTTCCAAGAATTTAATTGGTAGAAAAACAACACAGAGTTTAGAAGATCTGTGAATGACACCAAACCCTCCATCTACCCCTCTGCTGTGCACCTGCAGAACAATCTCCAGATGCCCTCAGTCTGGGACATGGTAGAGCTGTGAGGAGACTCTCGTATCTGCTTAATCACCTTGCCCCAGATCCCTAACAACTTTAAATAAAAAGGAGGAAGAGCAAAAAAACGCTGTGATGGGAGAGAGAGTTAACTTTTAGGGCTGCGTAAGGAATAACTGAGCTGGATGTCATTGTGCTGCAGAAGTGACCTACTTTCTCTTTATCTGGCTTATCTCTGTTTGCATTGGTTTATTGATGGCAGGAGATACTGCTAAGTGAGTGGTGCTTCCAGAATATAAATGAAGGTCAAAAGCAACCCGTCTGCCCGAGCAAAGTTGGCAGAGACCAGGAGCAGCACCTCCGCGCAGCTCCCGGCAATTAGCAGGGAGAACTAATGCAAGGAGGTGATGGGCTCTGAGGCAGCGACCACAGCAGCCTTACTACCATGATTTCTAATGAGCAGGCAGAAATTAGGCAATGAGCCTTGCAGGCAGATCATGAAAGGGAGAAATGCTGGTTTAGTCTCCAAGAGAGCCGTCTCAGCTGGGGAAGCGTTTGCTTCAGTCATTCCTTGAATTTCCCCAGGCTGGTGGAAAGCACGGGGAGGAAAAGAGCAGCGCCAGGTGAAATACTGTGTTCTCCTCTCTAAGATGGATAGTGAGATGGAGGGCATGTGCACATTTCTGTCTCCCATTGTCCAGCCACAGTTAAGTGTTATCCCACTGTTGACATAGTTCTCCACGTGAGCAGGAGGCTGTGTTTCTGTAGTGCATATCATCCCCCTAGAAAAGCATCCATTTCTGAGGTTAGGCCTGTAAAAGCACATGAACCAGGGCCCAGGACACAGTTGCTAGCATAACCCATAGCAGAGCTTTGGCCAATGCCACCAGCACCCTCAGGGGCAGTGTCCTGGCAGGGTTGAGGAGCGAACATGTACACTGCCTGAGCCCATTAGGCCACATGATGGAAGAGAGGAAAGGGAGATATGTGGACACAAATAACTGTACTACTCACCCTTTTATGTTTCGTTATGCACATAACCATGCCTATAAAAAGTTTCTTTAGCCCACATGGAAAGTACATGGACTGCAACACACTCGGTGCCACTACTCCCATGCTGATGCTCATCAACATTTTGCCCTTCGTAGAATGTGTTGGGTTGGAAGGGACCTTTAAAGGCCATCTAGTCCAACCCCCTGCAGTGAGCAGGGACATCTTCAACCAGATCAGGTTGCTCAGAGCCTCATCCAGCCTGGCCTTGAATGTCTCCAGGGATGGGGCCTCCACCACCTCTCTGGGCAACCTGTTCCAGTGTCTCACCACCCTCAGTGTAAAGAACTTCTTCCTCATGTCTAACTAAACCCACCCTGCTCTAGTTTAAAGCCATTGCCCCTCGTCCTATCGCTACATGCCCTTGCAAACAGCCCCTCCCCAGCTTTCTTCCCCTTCAGACACTGGAAGGCTGCTGTAAGGTCTGCCCAGAGCCTTCTTTTCTCCAGGCTGAACAACCCCATCTCTCTCAGCCTGTCCTCATAGCCTTTCCAGAGGGACTGAATCCCTCCTCCAAACCAAATCATACTGGCTGGCAACCACTAAGACCAGGTGGGCAGCCCCACACTCCTGCCCCCTCTACACCCTTTTGTCATCTCTATCAAGCACAGAAGAAACACCAGACAGGCTCCACAACTTGCTTGCAGATTCCTGCTTCCCACCTGCTCAGGGCCAGTGCCAGACTTGGCAATAAGCTCCTCATCCTCTCTTCTCCTCCTCTCTCTTCCCTTGCAGGAGAAAGCGCCTACCACACCTGTATTTGCTAATCAGCTCACAGCAGGCTCGGTAATTGCCCACAAGAAAACATGGGTGCAGATGTGATGGGGAGACGGGGCGCACGCACAAAATGAGATTCTTGTTTTCCAAACAGAAACCAAGATTTAATTACTGCCTCAATGAACGGTTATTAAAACCCTCTTCGCTTTGTTGTTTTTCTTCCCCCCATTGTCTCCAAGCCCTGTGTGTTATTAAATCATCAATTCCTGTTGTCTTGTTTGGATGCTTTCATAAAAAGAGACGATGCAGAAAACTGCAAACACAGTTTGGACCCAAACATTTTCTCTCTCCTTCTGATAAAAAGAGGTAGCAAGGAGTCATCACCTATATCTTCTGTTTGTTTTGATTCCTAGTCTAGCAGGAATTTCCATTCCTCTGCACAGGAAACAGAGAGAAGGAAGGAAAAAGGGAATTCGCTGCTGTCTGTAAGGCAAGACAGCCCTGTGAAGTGTGTTGGGGCCCAGCAAGGGACATCACTTGCTGTAGCTCTCCACAATGGACTGATGAATGGACAAGTTGCTGAATTCATCCCTGTCAAAACTGCAGCACCCCAGGTGCCTTCATCCTAAGGGAATGTTGTCTTGCCTGAAGACAAGGGAGCATCTCCCTGCTCTGTGTTTGTGTAGTACCTGGTTCCACATGGTCCTATTCTTTTAGGTGACCAGAATAACCTCATGAATCATGGCAGATATCCTGTGGAAAGGTTTGTATGTCCCTTTTCCTACCAGCATTGCTAACCCTGAGATGATTCAAGGACTCCTGACTATTTGCAGGAACAGCTTACAGCTACCCTATGTATTTGTCCTTGCTTCACCCCCAGGGTACGAGTAAGGATGGACAACTCCACTGCACTCCTCGAGGGGATGAAGGAGATAGATAAAGTTTGTTCCAAAGCTGGAAGCAGGCAGCTGGCACTGGTGTCTGGAAGGATTCTTTGCTGACTCCACCATCCCACTTTCCCAAGGGCATAGAGAGATTGTAGAATGTGTCTCCACAAGGACCCTACACTTTTTCCACCCCGATGTCCCTGCAGAGCTCCCAGCCCTCATGTCTCCCTCCTCCTGTCTCCCGAGCAGCTTCACATGATCAGCGCACAGCATCCACAGGTACGGCAGCATGGGTTCTTTTACAGGGAAATGGCAGGGCTCCTGGAATTGCTGGACAACAGACCAGCTGCTTAGGCATGCCTCCTCACCAAATATCCACCTCAGGGCACCAGGTGCTCTTCTTATCTTATCACCTCAATGATTGGGAGAAAAGACATGAAAATGGGAGCTTTCCTTCCTCCATCCTCCTGCAACAGCCCTGCCCCAGCAAAAGCACTTCCAAGCTGTTCTCCAAAGGGTCCACCCTGGCTGTACTTAAGAGGTAGGAGTTAAATCCTGTCCATGTGTAGCTTTACTGTGAGGCTGTCCAGGGCAGAGGGCACTAAGAAAGCTCTGCTACTGCACCAGTATTCATTAGCACACTATGTTAGTCCTAGGCATGCATCAAAAATGTTAATCAAATGTTTTCCCCCTTCCCCTCCCCTCAGTTTTAATCCCTCTATCAGGATCCCCATAGGTTTGACATATGCACCCCAAGCCTGCTCACATATCTTGGTACTATCTCTGCCTCCATCTGAGAGGAACCAGCCGGTGCTTAAGCTCCCCTGCTGTCTACGGGGTTATCATAGTTGATCCCATCTCCTTCCTGAATAATCCCTTCTTGTAATTACAAATATCAGACGTGGGGGGACACAGGGGCCGTCTGCAGAGATAACAACTGCCCTGTTTACTGACCAGAGCAACCAGAGATGGCTCCAGTTATTCGCCAAACTCCATTGCATAAATCCAAAGGGCCTAAAATTGTGTATTTACATGGCGCCTTAACTCCCTTCTTGACAAGGGCAATCCCCCTGACCTGGCTTGAAACAAAAAGATGTTACTTTGCACAAACCCCGAAGCCTGGTTTCCCAGTCCCAAGGGTGGCAGCTTTGTCTACATCCTGTGCATCCCTTGGAGCCAGTCAAAGAAAACCACATGCATTGATTTGGAGCAGAGATGAATCCTGAGGGTGGGCAAGGAGACCTGAATTCATGTAAAAACACCCTCCACAGAGCAGTTTCCCATCCAGAAATACACATAGGTAGTGCTGGAGATTATTTAGTCTGGCGGGGTAAAATCAACTGAGAAAATCTTGGCTGAATGGGACAGAAAGGACTTGGAACAGTAAGAGGATGTTCCCAGAAAACTTAGATGTGAAGTGCAGCAGGACCACCCTAATGGGATGCTCCAACTCCCCAAAACCTTGGGTTGAATTTGCTTTCAGGATGAGATACCTTCCCCTCCCATTGGCCATTTAAGACCGTGGCGGAGTGTTGGCCCCAGAGGATCAGTTACAAAACCACCAGTCAGATGGTTCTTCATCTCGGTTACTCCACAGACCATGATGGGTCCAGTTCTACACCAGGTTGCATGGAGATACACCAGAACCCATTCTTCCATCACCCAACTCCCATTCTCCCACCACATACTTCCAGCCTTTTCCCAGTGCTCCCCACACCCTCACACTGGGACCCCAATTACATGCTGGTGTCTTCTTTCCCCACTCCGATATCAGACACTCCCTAAGGTTATTCACTGATGGACCACAGCACCTTCCCTACCCTGTTTTTCCAGATGTGCCTTGACTCGGCTCTGCTTTGGCACCCAGACAAGATGCCCATCTACTAGCAACACTATGGTTTTACTACCAGAAGAGGCAGTTGCCATCCACCAGCTGATTGGTAACAACCACTGCCTGCCAGGAGTTGCTGTGGGGACACTGGACATCTAAGCCACACAGCTTTACCAGGCTGGGATGCTGCCAGGATGGTAAAATGATCCCTTTCAGCAACAGATCATTCGACAGGAGGGGAAAGATTCATCTGAATGCCTTCAGTGTAGACATCAGTGTTTGGGAAGTGGTTTTACTGTCCAAGGAACAAAACTGGGACTGGATATGAGAGCAAGCACTGGACCACAGTGTCCACGCTATTTCTTTGTTAAGCATCCTGACACAGACAAAGGGACCGGCTGGCACTCTCGCAAAAATTACCAAGCATGAGCCAGACTGGTCCATTTGCCCTCAAGGCTGAAGAGCAATCTCTGGCCCATTTTATTACCAGCACAAACATAACCTTTGATCCCCTATAGTCACTGAAGACCTTGCCTGCGCAGCCTGCAGAATTTACAGTGCAAGTTGTCTCATCCTAAAACAAAAACCTACTCATGGCCCAATGACTCATACCCTAAATCCTGCTGATGGTATTAATTAGACCTCCATTGTCTATGGTGGGAACATAGATGCCAGCTCTTTGTAGACACTTGAAGAGATTAATTCCACCTTCCCTCTCAGTTCAAAGAGGCAGCACAAAAGCAGGGTCTTCTTGACACGTTGCCCACCACAGATAGGACCTGGCTCTTGCTCCCGAGGGCAGAAGGAGGCATGGATGGGCACTGCAATAAAGACCCCTGACCATATCCAAGCTGCCCCCCCTCCAACAGTTACGGAGGCAGTGAGTGAGCTGTTCACAACTCCTATACAAGGCTTTCAGAGAGGTCCCTACATCAGAGTTTCTTCTCTTTGCAAGTATCTATAGTTCCTGACCTTCCTCATGTCCTTCCCTCCTCACTTTCCTCCACAACCTCTCAAATCGCTTTTCCAGCATATGCTGAAGGAAAATTCCTCTTGTTTTTGGATCGGTTGCTGTGTGAGCAGCAGAGAGATGACAGCAGCACTCTGAGCAGTCACCAGAGATGTTCCCAAACATCCACATCCCCTTCCCCCTCCCTTGCTCCAGAAGTTCCATTCCATTATCACACTCGTTTCCATCCAACTATTTATTGTGCAATAACTCATTACCATTCCTCCTAGGACACCTTTAATAAAAGCCTATGCTTGCATATTAAATATTAAATTTATAAGATGTATAATCCTTCTAATTAAGTTGAATTTAATCTAGAGCTCTAAATTAGAAGGAAAGGAGTGGGCAAAAAATAAGAAGGGAAAGAATAAAATCAGAAAAGCTGAGTGTGGCACAGCATATCTGTGTGTGCCAACCACCCTGCAGTTTGATTGTCTGCGAGCAAAGACTGAAGGGCTGGCCACCACAGGGATGAGAGAGGGCAGAGGATCCGCGCAGCCCTTTGAAGATTCATTTCATGCCACTCACAGGCAGCACAGCCAGAGGCGAGATGTCCAGTGATCACAGACCCATCCTGGAGTTTGACAGACGTGGTTTCCTTTCTGGCTCTACTGCAGACTCCCTGCCTGAGCCTGGGCATGGCAGAAAGGTCCAGATGCACAAAAGGACTTAGGAACCGTGTCTTATTTGAGGCAGAGTTTAGCTGCCAGCAAAACGATTCAGAAAGCTCATGACTTTGGGGATTTTAGGTCCACGTGACTTTCCAGCCGTTGGATTTCGTATAAAGTTTGGGTTCCTTGTAAAAATGAGAAAACCCAGTCCCAAAGCATTTGTGTTTTCCCTTGGTCCTGGGCTACAGTGCCTGCACACAGGGGTAATTCCTCCTGCAGGCCTTTCTCAGTGATACCCTCAAAAAATCCAAGTCTCGTGGTGCTAGGCGATGGCCAGATAATGGTGAGGGGACACACTGCCTATCTTAATGTTCATGGAGAATGAGAGAGATCAGCTTTTCAAATATATAGGCTGCAGAGGTCCTGCGTATCTGCTAAGGGCCTATAGCATGAAAAGTAATGGGATCATGCCTGAATTCTTTAGGAGTGGAAACTCCAGCTTTTGCTCCTTAGTGTCAGTGTGCTCTTCTAATGTCCAGAGAGAGCAGGTCTGTGGGACTGCCATTAATAAATTACCTTTTTACTTGTGAAGAACAAAATAAGATGCTCCAAACAGCTGGATTTCCCACCACACCTAACCCATCCAACAGCCGTTGTTAAACTTACTCCTTGTGGGCTTAACACAGTTCTTGAACACATCCCCAGCCTTTTTCCACAAAGAAACCCAGTGCAACTTAAAAGCAAAAATTAGGTATCCATCATTCCTGGCCAGAAGGTAGAGAGTTGGAGGGAGTTGTGTTATAAGCAGGCTGTGTAACTGCTAGTGCATCTCTGCTCAGGTAAATGCTGTTTTAAAAAGATGATGACTGGCTGAGGACAAGAGAAGGGAAATATCTGGCAACTTGAGCACTGCAGTGGCTTGACTGGAGTACTGTGTCCAGTTTTGGGCTCCCCAGCTCAAGAAGGACAAGGAATTGCTGGAGAGGGTGCAGCATAGGGCTACCAAGATGATTAGGGGACTGGAACACCTCTCTTATGAAGATAGACTAAGGGAATTAGGTCTCTTTAGCCTGGAAAAGAGGCGTCTGAGGGGGGACCTTATCAACACTTATAAATACTTGAAGGGTGGGTGTCAGGAGGATGGGGCCAGGCTCTTTTCAGTGGTGCCCAGTGATAGGACAAGGGGTAATGGGCACAAACTTGAGCATAGGAAGTTCCACCTAAACATGAGGAGGAACTTCTTTCCCTTGAGGGTGGCAGAGCCCTGGCCCAGGCTGCCCAGGGAGGTGGTGGAGTCTCCGTCTCTGGAGACATCCCAAACCCGCCTGAAGGCGTTCCTGTGTAACCTGCTCTGGGTGGCCCTGCTCTGGCAGGGAGTTGGACTAGATGATCTACTAAGGTCCCTTCCAACCCTATGATTCTATGATTCTATGACTGGATTGTAGATGTCCACCAGTTGGAGGAATAGTCTCTCAATTTATCTCCATATCATCCGGAAGAAAACTTCCCAGGTATGTTCCCAGCACAGCTGGAAGAAAACTCCCTTGGGGTATCTCCAGCACATCTGAAGGCAGCTTCCAAGGGATGCCTCCAACACAACTGGAGGTCACCAGAATGCTTTCAGCACATCAGAAAGAAAAGGTGATCATGATGTACCCAGCATCGTCTGGCAGTGTTTAAAGAAAATCCCACCAGGACACAATGGCACATCTAGAGATATGTTCTACCAAGATGCTCAGAGCCCATCTGGCAGCACTGGAGGAGATAAAAGGCACAATAACTGGAGTGCTGAGAAAGGGGAAAATGAATTAGCTCTCCTAAGAGCTTAATGTTCCTCCCTCCCCACTGGGTGAACAAAACCCACGGCCTGCAAGGAGTTAGAGAAACCTCTCTTCTTTTTGACTGCATTCCACCCAAGTCGTGCACTTGCCTTTTTTCTGCTGGTAGCAGGCCCTTGCAGCGCTAAAAAGAAAATAACACACTTACTGGCATTTTCTTCAAAGTCCGCATTGTATGCATTGCTTTTCACAGGGAATTGGATTTTCAAATTCACAGGCTGTAAAGGTCAAGGATAACAGGCTATCAGCATTTAATATGCATTCCAGGGGAAAAAAAAAAAAAAAAAAAACCAAACAAAAAACCACCACTATAAAATTGGAAATAAAGTCTGCATGAAAATTCATTTCCAAAAACCCAGATCAAAACATCTCTCTTCCCTCCCTATGAATTGGCATCTGTTCTTTGTTGTTGTATCTGAAAAGTATTAAAAGTCTCCTGCTAGCATCGTGGCTAAGTCAACATCTGTAGCATTGATTCCTGACACACAATCCTGAAGGTGATACAGCAAGGAGGGGGGTAGGAGCCAGGCCTTTTGTTCAGCATCAAAACAACAGCAATGGCAAACAAGATCATCGCAGCCTTTTGTGCCGCGTGTGTGTCCGTGGGTGCGCGCGTGTGTGTGCATGCGTACATGCCTGTTAGAGTTCCCGAGGTGGGTTAGGGTGCTGCAAGAAAAAAAGAGGTTTTCAGCATAAATTTCAAACAGCTCTCTGCTGCAAGAGGGACTGGGGGGAGAAGAAGAAAAGAATATGAAGCCCTAAAGCTAACTGTATTCTCATTTCAATCACACCAGACATTCTCAGGAAGGACAACCAGCTACTTTGAGTTTTGCTGTATACCAGCGTATGAAGCAGATTGAAAAGGAAAGGTGAAGGCAATTTGCTCAGAATTTCATATTCTAACCAATTGCATGATTGCCTTCCCCCTTAGTAGGTTCTAGAGTTAACACACAAAAAAATTCCCCATTGTCTTGCAGGTCTCCAGCACCGACGCGACCCCTGTCCTCACTGGAGGAACGCCTATGCTCCTAGGATTCAATGATGTCAATGCTAGCATATAGAGGGGTAGGTGACCAGGCTGAACAGTAATCTGCAGTCCCTTGATAGAGGATGGATAGAGGCAAACACTTCCAGAAGATGATTATCCCAGCTGGAGAGAGGTAGGACAAAATCTTCCCTGAAAATGCATTTGTGTCTCCACTATCTTCTCCAGGGAATCTAGACAACTAGTTCAAATGAGAAATTTTGCTGAGAAGGGACTCTCCTTTCAAGAGCTGCTGAAATCCTGTATTCCAAAGTCTTCTTGTTTTCACCAGAAAAATCAGTCACTACCTCTCCATCAAAACCCACCTTGTGACAAACCTCCAACAACAGTTTCCACCCAGATCACCTCACTCCCCTGATCAAGGTAGCAGGGACACAGGGACTCACACACCCAAACATGGACTTTTATACCAGCAATGAAGAAGAGAGAGAATCTAAGACCTCATCACAGCTATCATCAGGACTACTGGGGTGCCACAAGTGTTAAGTCATCTTGAGCTAAGGAAGAAATAGGATCCCAAAGTCTCCTAACCCCCCATTCACAGCCTTATCCATTGTGCCACATGTTCCATAAATCATAGAATCATAGAATCATAGGGTTGGAAGGGACCTTAGTAGATCATCTAGTCCAACCCCCCTGCCAGAGCAGGGCCACCTTACAGCAGGTTACACAGGAACGCATCCAGGCGGGTTTTGAATGTCTCCAGAGACGGAGACTCCACCA
>VXBO01008414.1:6638-25090 GCA_013400135.1 Rhinoptilus africanus
GGAGACATTCAAACCCACCTGGACGCGTTCCTGTGCAACCTGCTGTAAGGTGGCCCTGCTCTGGCAGGGGGGTTGGACTAGATGATCTTCAGAGGTCCCTTCCAATGCCTACCGTTCTGCAATTCTTTGTCATTCTGACATTTCCGGTGGAAATGATGATATATATGTATCAATTACTTTCTTTAATTCCAATTTCTGTCTCCTCTATTGTTGCCTTTTGTACCTTCACATCAACCAGGAAAGGCATAACCAATCAAGGAGAGAGGAGACTAATGGTCACCTAATGCATTGTAAAGGTAGCAGGGAAAATCCTTTGCCAGTTAAGGCTTCAGGAACTTTATTGGCAAGTAGGCTCTAAGAGCTTTAGAAACTTATTTGGCAACAGAAAGACTGGTTGACCTGGGATGAGATTCCAAAGTCTGTGGTTGAGACAACTTCCCCCTTGAGACAGCAAGACTCCTGACTCATGCATCACATTTTGTAATCGAGCTTTTATCACGTTCACTGTTGTTCTCAGTTGTACAACGTTGATAAGAAGGTCAAATTAATAGAAAAGTTGCATAGTCCAAAGCATAAGCTTGCTTTGGGAATACTGTATTTTGAGTTTTCTTAAATAAAAGTTCTTTAAAATTCCCAACTTGCTTGGAAAAATTGTGTCTCAGTTTGAACTGTGTACATCCCTTGAATTTCCTGTAAAGAGGCCTATTCTTTAATCAGTTGAAGCACTCATTAATACACAGAAGCATTCACAGAATTATATATTTGAGTCTCATGGTGATGACCAATTACAAAAACAAAAACCAAATGACAATTGAGAAGAGCAACTTGCATGCAAAAGCATAGCCCAGACTGAAGAAAGTTTGAAGAGGGTTATTGTTTCTACACATAAATCGTATTTCTTTTATGCACTTTTAGCATTTCCAGATGGCAAAGTTGCTGTTACAGAGAAAAAAACAATAACCAAAAAACCTCCATACAAACTTCCTAAGTCATGCATTGGTACAAAACTATAAATAAGGAAGATAGGAAGATCCATTTTTTTGTGTGTAGGTAAGTACATCCTCTATCATCCTTTTGGGATTACTGTACTAAACCATGTCTAACCACAAAGTAAATAGCCAACAGAGTAATGTCACTAGCCATGACTGCACTGGGCAACTATTTTTTTTTCTTTGTTATCTTCATTAGTATTCTAATAAACTCCAAAAAATTTAGTGGGTTTTTATTATTCTTTCTCCAAATTCCAAAAATCTCACAATCTCAGTACCAAGTCGTATACAAATCAATCTAATAAATTCATCAAAATTCCTCAGCATTGTGCATAATGACAACATCATTTTAGAAAAATCCAAATGATGATAAGACTTAACTTGTTTTGTTTTGTTTTGTTTTATTCCTTTCTTTCACACACAGATTTCAAAGGAAAGCATGGGAAAGAATGGGAAACAATCTGAGAAGTTAAACCACAGGAGAAATATGGGAAGATATGGAAAAAGTGACAAAGAAGGAAAAATGAAGAAAGAAACAGGATGAAGAAATGGATGTGAGAAGTGTAGGAAGACAAGAAGAGTGACTATGAGGCTGAGATGGAGATACACATTTAATATTTCTAGTAGAGTATTTCCAGAATAATGACATTTATTTGTAGGAAATTATCTTGATTATTTTTTATTATAGAACATAATTCCATGGTGGCTGGACTTCCATGCTTGACCTCCAGCCTTCAGATTTTTGAGATTTTTTGGATCTTCCTTCCTATAATATTAGTCTCCAAAAAGTCATTATATGTTTTGCTGAGCTAAAGTGTTTGGGTTTTTTTCATATTTATCCAGCTTCCATTGGGCTCAAAAATGGGCTTAAAATTGTATGATTATCTTGTAATATAATTTTATTTTATAGCAAAAAAAATATTTTTTGCATAAATTCTGGCTAGGACAAAAGGATGTAGGAACGGTCCCAAAACATATGGGTTAAATTAACGCCTGCTGAGTTGCAGTGCCAGCATTTGTCTGATTTAATGACATGATTTAAAATAATTGGAGGGGGGTCTTGAGCATCCTCCATGTGATTTTCTGATGGATTAATTTTAAACAGAGGAGCAGAGAACATTTGAGACCGTTAATGTGAATGTGTTTCTGTTGGTTAACAGTGAATAACTGGCCTAGTTTCTTGTCCCATTTCTTCTTCAGGAAAACATAATTAATTTAAATGTGCTGGCCAGTGATACTCATAGCACTGCTGCAAACCATAATGATAAGGCCAACCTCTGGAGTAACAAAAGCAGGTCAGATGGTCAGGAGTGGGATAGGCAACAAGACCGAATCGTTAGGAAACAGCTCGATTCAATTTATGACTTTTTAAGCCAGTAATATTTAAAATTATGCAGAGTTATTTACAATTAAACACTAGTACCAAAGTAAAGGAATATTAAAGGTGACATTTTAGATACCGGTCATGCTTCTGGAATTTAAGAGTGAAAATAAAGTGAGAAAGTCTGGTTTTCCTAATGCCTGAGGAGTTCTTCCTAATAGATGAGTGAAACATAACCTCTATGGTTTTTTTCAATGGGTACTTCAAAAACACTCTTTTCAACATATTAGTTTGCCTTCAATAAGCATCTCTTTTGTTTCATGATGCAAGATGTTATCTGGTTTTAAAGTGGTGCTTTTCAAACTGTTAATTCTAATAAAATACCACAATTATATGATTTTCTCCTTTGGTTAACTTAGTGGGCAGGCAGGCAGATGTGAATCTGGAGTTTCAGTTGCATAACAGAGATCAAAATCCCATCCAAAAATTGCTTTATGAAAATATTATAAAGGAATGCATATGTATACATGCATGGAGAGTACTTTAGGAAGTGAAAGTGAATTATCTAATCAGAACTAATCTATTCTGTTGCATTTTGATAATTACTGTCTATTATCACACACACAGAGAATAGTGGATCTGTACTACATTACGCTATACCTATACTACTTTTCTTTTAGGATATGGAAATCTCAAGCCATGAAAATGAACATGATCACTCCAAATCCAAAACTGAGCACGGGATGTGAACCACTATACAGTAATTACAATGAGTATAGCTTTCCCTGGAAGATAGCTCACTTTAAAGTCCTTATTTCCTGCATTTCTTCAAGTTAAATGCAATAGCCCCAAACTTGGTTGGAGTTAACCAGCCTATTCAAGTTCTTGAGTAAGTTTTCTAACTTATAGTGACCTCCTGCATAGCTCAGCTAAACAAGTACCCAGGCTGTTTTTAAAAAGAAATGTTACAAAACTTTCCTAATATAAAGCCACCCTCTTGATAGTCTCTGAAGATCTAAAGCACAGCAAGGTTTATCCCATATTGCTGTGCATCTGCACAACGATGAGGTGTTTTAAATACAAATAGGGATTACTAGAGTCCAGATATCAGAAATATGGGAGCGGAGGACTGGATAGTTACTGAGTGAAATATTTAGCTCGTAAGTTGAGAAGAATTTTGGACCTTGAGTAGAGCAGTTGGAATTTATTATAATTTCTACTTCATGAAAATTTTACATTTCCTGAGAAAGTTTAGGTTCCCTAACTGAAAATTCTGCATGGTTTGTTCAGTAAAGAATCACAGTCTTTTGTTTTTTGATGTATTTACAGATTGTGAGAAATTTCTCATGTTTATACTTTTAAAATTATTTTCCCTGTACTTATGTCTGAGTAGTCTAATGAAGTAATACAAGAAATGAAATCAAACGTAACTTTCCTATTTTACAAGTGAAATCACTTTAATTTCAGAATTTTTTTTTTCACAAAAACTTTCAGGAAAATGAAAAGTTTCCAGTAAAAGAAGAACAATCCTCGTTCATTCAAAAGTATTTTGGCAAAACATTTCCAACCAGTTGTGCTCAGTAGTAGTGACCTCAGTATGACCCTTTGCACCAATATCATTTACGTGAATGCAGAGAATGTAAACGAGACTACTGAGGCCAAATTTTGTTTTTATTTATACCAGCTTCCACCTTGAAAAAAATGAATTGAGTTCTTGTGTTTTGAAAAATAATAATAATTTAGAAAAATGTTAGCAATAATTCTAAAATGGACAGTGAGGTGGATAGAAAACTGGTTGAAGGACAGAGCCCAGAGGGTTGTGATTAGGGGCACAGAGTCTAGCTGGAGGCCAGTGATGAGCGGTGTTCCCCAAGGGTCAGTACTGGGCCCAGTGCTTTTCAATATATTCATCAATGACCTGGATGAGGGGATAGAGTGCACCCTCAGCAAGTTTGCTGACGACACAAAGCTGGGAGGGGTGGCTGACACCCCGGAAGGCTGTGCCGCCATCCAGAGAGACCTGGACAGGCTGGAGAGCTGGGCGGAGAGGAACCTCATGAAATTCAATAAGGGCAAATGTAGGGTGCTGCACCTGGGGAGGNCTATGAAAAGCTTTGAAGGCAGAGAAGACTTTTTCAGTCAGCTGGTCTGAGTCTTTTCTTTAACACAGACCAAATTAGGAAGGTAGGGAACTGATAGCAGTCCAGACTCTGACCTCAGCCATCTGACCTGATTTTCAGAAGAGTTGAACACTGAAGTTAGCAAGATTTGCAGCTGTGTGGTTTGCTTGCCAATCAGCCTGTTGGCCTGAAAATAAGAAAATAGCATTAAACTGGCTAAGGACAGGGGAAGACAATAATTGTTTATTAACAGTAATAAAGGGGTATTACTTTTATAATCACTTGACCTACTTTATTTTAAGAAAGAATATGTAATGCAGCTAATTTATTTTTGGAATACACCATAATGAAGCTTAAGATGAAGTTTCATTTTATTTAAGATAGTAGCATTCATATTATCATACCTAGGATAGTGCTATATAGAGTTAAAAGGAAAACACTGTCCAATTGCTGTGTCACAAGGGTGTCATGACAGAGTCAAAAGATGCCTTTTCATTTTACTGAGCTGTTATATACGATACATCTTTCCAAGACCCTGAAAGTTTATTATCTATAAACTTCATTATAATACTAATTATTAAAGTACTGTTTAATATTCTTAGAATACTAGAACTGATGGAGTAATAAAAAAATATATTCCCAAAGGTGTGATTCAGAACATTTTTTTTGAGAATCAAAATCTGCACATTTTAAAGTGTCTACTGCTTTCACAGTACAGTGTCAGTGCACATATGATGCCCTAAGTTACCTTGGATGGTGCCTTAAACCCCATCATAAAGTAATGAAACTGGTAGACTCATAATAAACTTAATGGAGAAGGAAATGATTGCTTAGTCAGGAAGCTTCACTCTATTGACATATATGCTGGCTGAGACTCTGTCCTACAGTCCCCTCTGCTTTTAACTTCCAAAGACTGGAGTCCAAAAACACAAGAGCAATTCCTGGAGTCAATAATGTTCCTCTTTTAACTTTAATATTTAAGATATATGAATTTAGGCAAAAAAAAAGAATTATTAAAAAGTCAATGAAAATTATGATTCTTTTCATTCACTTTTTTATTCATATTCTCTGTTCTCTCATCCTTAATGAGCACTATGAAGTGAACTTAAAATAGCTGCCCATGTGCAGAACAGCCCATCACTAACTCCTTATTAGTGTAAATGAAGAAATGAAATTGTTTCCATCAGCATCAGCCATATCCCTGTTCTCCGCTTTGTCACTACTATCAGATGGGAAGGCTTCTGCAAGTGTTGGGCCATGGGAGGGTGAAACCACACTATGTCTAATCTTCCTCTGACGTCAGCTTTCTTCCAAAATCTAAAGGCCAGTTTGTGCAGATCCTTTGCATTCCTAATTAGTCCCAGGACCAGATCTCAGATGTGCTTGGTGCTTTTTTTTCTCATTCTTGAAATGCAACTTGAGGAATTCAATAGTGGCAAATACATATTTTAAGAACAAAAAGCCCATTCAAATAAGTTCTAAATTAAAACCCAGAGCATGCATGAAATGGGTTTTCAAATAGTACAATAGTACAGTGAACAATGGTGGCCAGATTCCTTTCAGTTAGTTTTCAGATTGGTTCAGATAATAATAAAATATGAAAAGCACAGTAAGTGATTACAGATAAAGACACCTGAGTCATGTTTTGAGTTATATTTTCAGACTGCTTCACACATTGTAAAGAAAGACCCCTGTTTCCAAGTTTTATCTTGTATCCAGGTACTGTACTGTAAACCAAAAATCTGCACAGATTTTAGACCAAGGTAAAAAAATGGTCTTGCAATGGGTAAAGATTTTGATGGACTGTTTAACTATTGCTTATGTCACAAAAGGCCATTATAAAGCTATTAAACAGGAAAAATCACTTACTTTATTGATTTGGAAAACCTTATGTGCTTCCTGCTAAATTTCACTTTCTTAAGCAGGAGTAGGAGTAAATAAGTACTGCCAAGATCTGAGACAGTATTTAGCAGTTCATGTAGGCTGAATGTGCTTTTTCTTGCATGAATTGCCATATGATGCTACAGTGTTCAAATAAACAAAACAGGCTTTTTCCCATTTCCGTGGTTCCTTGAGTCTTGTGTTCTACTTTCTTGTTGGCTCTGTACTGGATACCTCAAAACAATTTTTAATGTTTTAATTGTACTTCTGGTTTATATACTTTTAAAACTTATTTATTCATTCATAATATCTTTCATTTAGGTGCCATTGGATTACAGTCTCCTTGAACTATGAAGGCCTTGATGCTCCTCACCAGAGTGCTTCAGAAGTTTGAAGCAGCGGTAGCAAAAGAATGCATTTTACTAATGCAAAAGTACCTGTTATTTCAAAGGATGTCAAAGATATTCTTCCTCTTGCTTTTCAGAAATTTCCTGTGTTGTGTCACTCCATGATCAGTTGGAATGTCAGACAAACATCAACATTGAATTTTGCTTTAAGTATTCTTGTGAAAATTGGAAAAATAACAAGAAAAATACATGGCTTATCTGCATAAAATACAGAGACTATATTTACTTCCAATTAACTGAGAGTCAATCACAGCTGATGGAACCTATAATTCAGTAAATCTGGGTTTTATACTAACTTGGAGTGATAGTCTTAAGTAAAAGCCTTGTATTTATTCAATTGTTTAGTTAGCTTCACTAGCAAATCAGTCTACAATGGCAAATTTCCCTTCTGAGCCCTGCTGTTTGGTCCTCCAGGTCATCACTACTCCTCAGTAAGGGTAGATCCGGCTTGCCATGGTCTTTTTGAAGGGAAAACATACCTTATTGACCATTTGGTTCTTACTGGATCCTTCTCCTTAGCCCTCATACCTGTGTTGTGCCTCAGGTGTAAAGTAAAAGGGCTACATTTCTAGTGATCCTTGGTCATGTGTTTTGCTCTTTCTTACTTACATTTTTGGTTTTATGTTTCTTTGTGGGTTTTTTTATCATGTTGCTCCCAATTTTATAAGCCAGTATCTATATTTTTTACTGACAGAGCATGGTCTATTTTTTTCTTTATTTTTTTTTATAACAACAATGATACTTCTGTGATCCTTTCTTTAGACACTGAATTATTTACAGACGTTCATTTTGAGTGGAGGCAGGTAATTTCCTTCAATCTTGGATGAACTGGTGACACTATATTAGCTTTAATTATTACTTTCCAGGTAGATAGTATGCCAAAAGCTGTAGTACCATGCTACTGCTATGTTTATAAGACAGACCAGTCTCCTGGTTTTGATAGCTTTCTGAATGCTTTTTTAAGCATATAGTGCTATCCTTCCCAAAGCAGTTCCTCTATGAGAACTCCTCGTTACCTTCGTATGCAGGAGTAGAGGTGGAATGGCTACAGTAATGTTCTCACTAAGGATTTAATTCCCTGTGAGTTTCATGATTAAAAAATTACCCTGAATTTAATGAAATTAAAATGTTTCAGTCATATTTTGTGAATTATGATGACACTTGTTCATAAATAAATAAAGTCTGCACTGCTTATCTTTCAGTCGTGAGAACAACTTGTGATTCCACTTGGGATGCTGTTCAAGGTGATGAGAGATGTGCTGGAAATACTCCATACGATGGAAAACTTTTGTATGAATGGAGGATGGGCATGCTGAGCTCCTTTAACCTCTTCATCAATCTCATGATTTCTCTTGGGAATGAGCTAGCACTTTTCTTTCAAAGGGTTCTTTGGCAATGACTGTGCATACATTCATCTTGCCTCTGGCCTCCGAAGCCCATAACAGTCAATTAAGAAGCATATCTGTGAACTGTCCTGCTTTAAATAATTCTGTCATAATCTCACCCTTTGATTTTCTTGAAGCTCTGCCTAACTAATAATGCATTTTGGAGAACTATTGCTATTAATAGCTGCACAATTTTATTCTGTGTTTTGAACCTCTCATGGAAATTGATTTCTACTTGTCTAGATTTAAGCTCTAACGAAACTAGTATCTTAAAATGTTCCTAGAGTGCTACATATCAGCTAACATGGTGAGCATATGCCGAACTGGGAACATCTGACTCTGCGAAGTGTACTAAGAGTAGGTTTATATTGCCAAATAAACCAGGCTTATCTACTTGCCATCTATAAAAAAATGGCAAATAAAATGGCATTCTCTTCTGGCCTGAAGGCTAAATGTCTTCTCATACTTTACACCTGCATTATAACTAAACTATTTCCCCTAAACCTCCAAAACTGCACAACTACATCCAAACTGCCCTTAGCTTGTGATATTCCCCAAAGTGCCCTTGACCATTGGGAAAACTCTAGCTGGGGTAAGCAAAAACCGTACCAGGCTTGGATATTAAACAGTACATATCTGTGGGCTGGTGATCTAGCCTGTGCCCTAGATCTGTTTTATTTGCCTGTATACTGATGGAGGCTAATTATCTGCAAGGTGCTAAATTGAAGCACAGAGCTATTTTGTATTTCTGGAGGAAAGTAAAAACCAGACAATGTTCTTTAACTCCTTTGTGATGGATGGAAAACACAGGAAAATAATCTGATTCCAATTACATTCATAAGAAACACAAATTCACTCCTGGGCAGGAAAGTTACATCCCATTTCCAGCTTTAAGCAAAATGTCATGGCCAACTTATAAACTGCTTAAAAATGGCTTTATGTAATGAAAGTGCTGACAGACCTTTAATTATGTCTGTGAGTGTGACTATATAGCAGAATAATTTTGAATTCTTCTTTGATTCTTGAGGTCTGAAGCAATTTTAATTCACTGTGAAGTGACATCTACCAGAGTACCACTGTGAGGCACCTTAATATTAAACATATGGAATTACAAACTGATCATTTCCTAAATGTCCATAACATCTGCACTGACTCCAAATTAATCTATTAAATTAAATGCATTAGCATTAATACCAAATGTATTCCTGTAACCTTGGAAGAGGGGGAATAATATATTATTAATCTTACTGATTTTTGAATAACCTATTCTGCATACTAATTACCATTATGGTAGCAGCAAAATCCATTTAACATTTCCTAATGCTTGAAGGTATGGGGCTTTTTTTCATCCTATTATAATTTTGCCAGACTTCAACAGTTTGTTGCAAACTTGCTGCTGCCAAGCATCTGCTGAAGTCTGAAGGATTTTCTCTTTCTTCTTTGCTTTCTATACCTTTTTATGATTTAAGTGTTACAAGTAACTCAGTTAAAGTAAGTGGAACTTTATGAAGCTGCGATGAATTAGGGGCTTATGTATATGGTTAGGCCTCTGCCCAGTAAAGAATTATATGTTTATCTAATGTTATGCCATGTAAATATTCCAGATGATTCTAATGATACACATTCATGCCACGTAAAATAAAACATGTTTATATCTGTCTTTATAGAAGAAAGGACCTTACAGTACATGTTAGCAGTGTAATTTTTCCATTTTAATGGAAGTGCAAATAAAAGAAGTAAGATCTCTCATGTAGGATCTGGCTGATAGATGCAAGGAGGAGAGTACTCTGAAATGTATTTCAAAATATATAATATTTAGCCCTCCTCAAAGTCCAGTACAAATCCTATTCAAAAGAATGTGCTTACTCTAGATGCCTGACAAAGTCTGAATATAATTAAATTATTACCAAAGATTGAGTCTAAACATTTAAATAGTGATCCTGACACTAGCAAAGATGCAGTTTTAGCATTCACTGATGATCTATGTATCTGATAGAAGTTTCCTATCACAAACAAAGGAGTCATTTGCAAACCTTGGAAATAATTAGAGAATATATGTGGTACTACCTTGCAGTTGAAAATACATATTTGCTCAAAATGCACGTCTAAATGACTGTAAAAACTTTTCCTATTGTGGATACTAAAAATATGAAAAAACCAACAAAAACTGCCACACCCCTTTAATATTTCATACCAGATCCTCTTGGTTAACAACCTTTTCTCTTGAAGTCTGTTCGTAAAGTAGAAAATCCATTGTCCCCTATGTAGATACATTTCTATGTTCCATCTATTCACAGATGAGCTGTACCTGTTGATAGCAATACAAGGTTTTTAGTTAGTATAAATGTCTTTAACTCCACGTTAAAAGGAAGAGGAAAGAGGAAAGAGGAAATCCTCCAAGCTGTCTCAGCTGAAATAGCTGAATTTGCAAACGCTGCTGAAGCCAAATGGGATGATTCCAATGATGTTAGTAGATGCAGGTTCACTTATTGCGACTTCATGTAAAATTAAGCAGTGACAGTAGATGACACATAGCTCTAGAAACCCCAAAGGCAAGCAAGATGGAAAACGGAAAGAAAGATGAAAGGATAGTTCACAAATTAAGCACAATATTCTTGTATGTCGTCTCTAAGAACATCAAGTTTGTGCAATCACTTTATTTGACTAAATAGTCTTTGGGTCAAGTCGTAAATTCATCTTCTTTTAGACTCTTCCAAAGGCATTTGTCAAGGAATAACAGACCATGCTCCCATTTAGTTTGCAAAAATACCTTAGGTATAAGGGGATTATTTCCTCAAACACACTCCTCCAAGCTGTAAAAGACGACAGCTCTTGACAACTGAGGCAAGTATTGCAAAAGCAATATAAAAGCCAAACATCAGGAACCGATAAAATTATTTATATATTTTTACAATCCCTAACTCTTATTTGCCTGCTAGTGAACATGTAAATTGCTGATATATTTTTATAGATTATTAATGCTAGGTATATCCTTATAATTAGGAGCAAATCATCCATTAGTTTAATGCTGCATATTTCTATGTGGGGATTGCTTTGATTTAAACTAGCTAAATGGATCTGGACACAGAGCATTTGTTGAAGAATTTAGGGCACTTTGGGGTCTTTATTGATGAGGAGTGCAGGCTGAGAGGTTACAGTGTTAAGGCTGAGCTGCCAAAACTCTGGCAACATTAGTCTCGATTGAATGGTACACCATGGAAAGAACTCCGCTCAACCTTGGGCTGAGGCTGAGCAGGCTCCACAGCTGTCACGCAGAATCTCTCCCTGGGGAGACCCACAGGCTCGTGCTGTGCGGAGAGCTGCTTACCACTGTCAGTGCAAGAGATGTGACGTGCTTAGAGAAATACATAAAAGTACACCTGGGAGCAGAACAAGCAGGAGATAAAAAACTGTTCTCCTTTCAGGACTGTGTAGAAGATTCACAGGCTTATTTATTTATTTATTTTTCAACCTTCTATCTATTTTTGTTGCGTTTCTTCTATATTTTGCATTGCCTTGTCTCCCAATATATATAATCACGACTGTAATCATAAATTGACTTGATTTTCCGCAGGTACTGTCACAGTTGTGAAAGAGATCTGTACTAACAAACAGGCTACCAGTGCTTACACTGACATGTTTAATGTTTTTGACAATAGCTGCTGTTTGGGAGTGTTATATTTGGACACCAGGGCTGGCCAGCTTCAGTAAACTGAAGTACAATAGTTCTGGAGGCAATTTGGGAAACCCTCTTGCATTTTATAAAAAAGTCAGGTAAAGAGTCTATCTATTCTTAAAAGTCTGTACAGCTTAATTTGATAGTGTGAACTGAATAGAAAAAAAACTTTGAACTTTTTCTTTAATTTTTCCATTGTGTATCTAATTATAACAATAAATAATGGTTTAAAAATCTTGGAAACTAGGATTATTCAAAGTTGCATTTTGAAGTTGTGTTAAAAGTTTGTTAAATTAGACTTTTTTTTTTTCATCCTAACCCATAATTAATTAAAAATCTGGCTCCAAAAAAATATACAGTTGTTTATTCTGCCAAGTACGTAAAGATTTTATTTGCAATGAACAGTGAAACAGAATCTTAGTATTCTCTTACAGCTAGAACAGTAGATCTGAAGAGTGATTTTAAACCTGATCCTGTTAGACATAATACTGCCTTTGCTGTCATCACTATCAATGTTCTGGTAAATAAGATTATTTATATGTTACCCCTTGTAGTAGGAGTAAGCACAAAAAAAGTTCTGATGTTTCCTAATAGTCAGAAAATAATATTAAAACTACAGAAGTAAAATTAGTATGCTATAAGATTGCAATTAGACCTGGTGAATATGAATATGATGCTCCAAGTTCTATGTTTTTATAAGGAACAGAACCAAATTTATAGTTGTAGTGAGAGCAACATAATAAAGAGATCCTTATTGTATTTGTGCTATGTTTTTCTTGTATACAAAAATGCATTATATGCCATTGGATATTTAAATTTACTATTGCAAAATTCTGCAAACCATTTTTCTCTTGTTCAAATGAAGGACTGTGTGTGTGGAAACCCCAGCTGCAGTAATATAGGACTCTACTGCAGACTGAAAAACATATTATGTAGAATATGTGACTGTATCTTCTTTTCCATTTCCTCTCACAGGAGGAGATAATTTCATATCTGTACCTATAGACATAGGTAGATCCCTGTTATTGACTAAGAAGATCACAAGTTCATATACATACGAAGGACAGATTATACAGGCACACAATGAATATTAAATAAATTAAGTACTAAATTTAAAACTAAAAAAAAGTAAGTTTTCTGAAAATTTTACTTGTATCCCACATCAATACAATAATGTCCTAACATTATAATGTCTCTAATACTGTTTCCCAGGAGGACTACCATGATGTTGTGAGGTTATTCAGGGAGAAAAGTAGAACGGCCAGAGCCTAACTAGAACTTAATCCTGCTTCTGCTGTAAAAGGTAATAAAAAATGTTTCTATAAATACATTAACAATAAAAGGAGGGCTAAGGAGAATCTCCACCCCTTACTGGATGCATCAGGAAACATAGTGACCAAGGACAAGGAAAAGGCTAAGGTACTTAATGCTTTCTTTGCCTTAGTTTTTAACAGTAAGGGCAGTTGTTCTCTGTGTACCCAGCCCCCTGAGCTGGAAGACAGGAAGGAGGATGAAAATCCCGTAATCCAAGGGGAAAAGGTTAGCGACCTGCTACATCACTTACATGCACGTAAGTCTATGAGGTTGGATGGGATCCACCCAAGGGTACTGAGAGAGTTGGCAGAAGTGCTCACCAAGCCACATTCCATCATTTACGAGCAGTCCTGGCTAACTGAGGAGGTCCCAGTTGACTGGAGGTTAGCAAATGTGACACCCATCAACAAGAAGGGCTGGAAGGAGGATCCAGGGAACTACAGGCCTGTCAGCCTGATACTGGGTGCCTGGGAAGGTTATACAGCAGATCATCTTGAGTGCCATCACATGGCACGTACAGGACAATCAGGTGATCAGGCTCAGACAGTACGCATTTAGGAAAGGCAGGTACTGCTTGACTAACCTGATCTCTTTCCATGACAAGACGACTCACCTAGTGAACGAGGGAAAGGCTGTGGATGTTGTTTACCTAGACTTTAGTAAAGCTGTTGACACCAGTTCCCACAGCATTTTACTGGAGAAACTGGCTGCTCATGGCTTGGACGGGCAAAATCTGTGCTTGGTGGCTAGGCCCCGAGAGTTGTGGTGAATGGAGTTGAAACCAGTTGGCGGCGGTCATAAGTGATGTTCCCTAGGGCTCAGTTTTGGGGCCAGTTCTGTCTAATATCTTTATCAATGATCTGGACGAGGGGATGGAGTGCACCCTCAGTAAGTTTGCAGATGACACCAAGTTGGGTGGGAGCGTTGATCTGCTTGATGGTAGGATGGCTCTACAGAGGGATCTGGACAAGCTGGATCAATGGGCTGAAGCCAATGGTATAAGGTTCAACAAGGCCGAGTGCCGAGTCCTGCATTTGGGTCACAACAATCCCATGCAACACTACAAACCTGGGGAAGAGTCACTGGAAAGCTGCCCAGAGGAAAAGGATCTGAGGATACTGATGGATTGCCTGCTGAATATGAGCGAGCAGTGTGCTTAGGTGGACAAGGCGGCCAACAACATCCTGGCCTGTATCAGGAATAGTGTGGCTAGCAGGACTAGGGAAGTGATTGTCCCCCTTGTACTCGGCACTGGTGAGGTCCCCCTCGAGTACTGTGCACAGTTTTGGGTCCCTCACTACAAGAAATATATTGAGGTACTGGAGCACATCCAAGGAAGGGCAACAAAGCTAGTGAAGGGTTTAGAAAATCAGTCTTATGAAGACCAGCTGAGGGAACTGGGGTTGTTTAACCTGGAGAGAAGGAGACTGAGGGGAGACCTTATCACTCTCTCCAACTACCTGAAAGGAGGTTGTAGAGAGGTGGGGGTCGGTCTCTTCTGCCAAGTCACAAGCAATAGGACAAGAGGAAATGGTCTCAAGTTGCGCCAGGGGAGGTTTGACTGGATATTTGAAAAATTTCTTCACCAAAAGGGTTGTCAAGTGTTGGAACAGGCTGCTCAGGGAAGTGGTTGAGTCACTGTCCCTGGAAGTATTTAAAAAACATGTTGATGCAGTGCTTAGGGACATAATTTAGTGGTGGACTTGGCAGTGCTAGGTTAATAGCTGTACTTGATGATCTTAAACATCTTTTCCAGCCTAAATTATTCTGTGATTCTAGCACACACCAGAAAAATGCAACACAGGGAATACATTGCAAAATGTAACCATATAACTCATAGATTCACATGTACATTCTTTAGTGCTTCAGCGTATCAACTCTCATGCTAGACTACCACGTAAAAGACATTGTAAATATGTTTTGCACAGTGTGTCATGAAACACTACAATTTCATAACTGTAAATCATAATTGATTAAAACTCTGTGAATGACCCAGATTTAGAGCTGGGACAAACTGAAGTACCTTCACTGAACTCAGTGGAATTAAGCAGATTAACTGATGTCAGTATCTGCCCCTGTAACTGAAAACTATGAAAAACAGTCTATTGTAATATAAAACTGTTATTTATGAAAAACTCTCTATGAAGAATAGCAGGATGCCAGCTTAGCTGAATGGGGAATCCCAGAGGAAAACGAAAATGCAGAGAGGGCAGAAGCAGGGAGGGTCTGCCCACAAGGAATGTAGAAGGAGCACACAGGGATGGAATTAGGAAGACCAAAACCTTGATCTGGCTTTATTTGGAACTGATGGGGGATGTTAAAGGCAAAATAATGGCTTATCCTCATCTGTAAAGAGAAGACTGTGTGGGCTCACGAGTAGATGATGCTTTCAAAGTACACGGTCGCAGAAAAATAAAATGGAATGCTCATGTTCAGAAAGGACAAGACAGAGATTCCAGAAAACCATTGTCTGCCCAGGCTCAACCGGGTCCCTGGGAAAAATGTGGTGTAAGTCTTTTTGAAGGGCAGTTTCTGGCAGTTGAGGGACTTGGCCAGCAGGGCTTTACCTGGTGATTGTGTCTGTCTGATCACAATTACTTTTTATGATGAAGTGACTCGCTAAGCAGTGGATGTCAGTTACTTTGACTTTAACGAGGCTTTCAGCATAGTATCCCACAGAATCCTTGTAGCCAAACTGGGGCACTATGAACTGGAAGAATGGACAAGGTGTGTGGAAAACTAGATGAACTATGGGGCTTAAAGAGCCGTGGTCAGTTGTTTGGCTTCTAACTGGTGGCCTTTCTCGATGGCCAATGCTGAAGACAATGTTGTTTAAAACCTTCAGCACTGTTCCAGATAATGGGATGGAAAACACACTCATCAACTTTGTAAGTGACATCGAATTGCAGGAGCAGTCACTAAATTGAAAGGCAGAGCACTAAATTGCTGCTCAAAGTGACTTTAGTGAGCTGGAGAAATGAGTCAAAAGGAACCTCGTGAGTTTCAGCAAAGACACATGCAAAGTCCTGCATCTGGGATGGATCAGTGGAGACTATGGATTGAGTGGTTATATATCAGTTTTGCTGAAAACAATGTAGATGATTTGAAGACAAATTTGCAGTGTCCTTGTGTTGATAAAGGCTAATTGCATGCTGGACTGCAATAGGACGAGCTCAGGACTGATGAGGTTTCACCTGAATATTGTGTATTTGTTTGGGTCCCTGAGTAAGAGAAAGATTGACAAGGTGTAGAGTCCAGTGGGAGGCCACTAAGAGGGGACTGACACATAGTGGGAGACTGAGAGATCTGTGTTTGTTCAGTCTGAGGATAAGGACTAACAGGAGACCTATTCGCAGTTTTCATGCCTAAAGAATTTTTATAGAGTAGTAGAAGCCAAAACTTCTCAGAGGTGCACAGCAAGAAGGCAAAAACCAGCTGTGACAGGTTGCAATAACAGCAATGCTGGCTAGTCACAGGGAGTAAGGTATACACTATACATGTATTTAAGAAAGGAAACACGCTGTCCAGAGAGGCTGGGGTATCTCCATCTTTGGAGATCTTCAAAATTAAACTTCACTCAAGCAACCCGATCTAACTCAGAAATTAGCCCTACTTCAAGCAGGGGATTAGACAGGAGACAGAGGTCCCTACCAGCATAAATTTTTGTCATTTTCAATGGTTTGGTACTGCTCATATAAAACTCACCTACCCTCTTTCTGTCTTCTTTTTTTTTTGTGTGTTTGGTGTTGTTGTTGTTTAATTTAAAGAATCACAATAAAGATTTATAAATGAAAACATCACCCCATAGGGATAGACACAAATGCCAATTTATTTAATGTGGAAGAAATCAAGCTATACTTTGTGCTTAAATAGCTAAGACTCTTCTTACTTTTGAATACTTCTTACGATTTTTTCTTTTAATTCATGGTTATGATTTTTGGTTTACTTCCATAAAAGAAAACCTGTTTTCCCTCATACTACATTTTGAATTGACACCTTTTGCTGACGCAACTCACTCTTGTTTAAAAGTTCCATGTAATATAAATCAAGAATACTTTTTAATAAAAAGTCCAAGTACCTTCTGTATCTACTTTTTTCTTATCATTTAAACCAAACATTTTTGTTCAGCATTTCTGCCTTGTTGTTCATCTGTTTTGTATCTAGCTTAGTTCTAACAAGACCTGTGTATAAGATGGTTGGTAATTACTGGCTCCACGTGAAGGCTCCGATAGTTTTATCCTGGAAATGCTGAGGTGCTGCCAGTACTTCAGACAGGAGTCAGTTCTTATCTCATATAAACATTTAATCTACCATTATGACTCCTTCCTTTTCTGTTCCATTTTGCCTTTGACTAAAGTGAGCAATGATACAATAATGATGAAATTATTTAACTGTTTTGCTGCCAGAAAAATAAGCTCATGTCCATTTCTAGTACCTCTGCTCCTCTCTCTACTCTCTGGATTCATGTTTAATATGCCATCAAGCTATGGCCTTATACAACCCATCTTAATGCTCTGAGAATGCTTTGAACCTGCTGTGAGCCTGAACTTCAAAGGAGAGAGAGTTCACAGATTGATAGAGACAAATTGCTTTAGAGATCTATATTGAGAAGCTTAAATTCCACAAAAATCCTACTTCTGGAATGAAGAACTGGCAAGAACAATGTATTTCTGAGGTTCTCCAAAAAGAAGTAAAGTTCCAAGCAAGAAACTGCCTAGAGACAGCAAAAATGCTGGATACAAGGAGTTATTTAGACAGAAGGTAAGTCATCTTGGTGTGGCCTTCCTGACAAGTTTTCAGATCAGAAAGTGTAAGAACATTGTAAATGCTAAATATTAGAATGTATTTTATAGATTTTATGCTAAAGTTAAATATTTAGTGTGTTGGGTTCATAAGCAATTTCATCCCATCAATGCCACATTGTCTACCCAAGGTAATTCATGTCAATCGCAATCTTTTAATTGATTGTACTGGACTTCAGACCTCACATATGTAGTTGGCCCTTAAAGTGGAATTTAAGTAATTGAATTTTGATTAGAAACTAAGTAATTGAATTTTAATTGAAAGACTTCTTATAGATAACTCCCTTACGATAGATCTGACTAATTCTGTTATTGTTAATATTCAAAATGAAGTCTGGAGAAGAAGCTGATCTGTAGACATCTACCATTAGATAAAATATATCCTGCTATGGAGAGTCAGCTACAGTCCTGCAGAAATGGAAACAAAAACTGAACTATACGGAATTCTCTTCTTATAACTGTTTCTGATAATTTAAAATTAACTTGGATATTTCTATACTCCATTGAAATCTGGGATATAGACAGATAATTTCAGTCTTCTGGTACTGTATTTTCTC
>VXBO01008414.1:25191-52507 GCA_013400135.1 Rhinoptilus africanus
TTGCCTTGCCTTGCCTTGCCTTGCCTTGCCTTGCCTTGCCTTGCCTTCCCTTCCCTTCCCTTCCCTTCCCTTCCCTTCCCTTCTTTTTTTTCTTTCTTGTCACATTTAAATAATAATATTAATAGCTTTGTGGTTGCAGAATGTTATTTGCAGATTGCCAGCAAAAAAGTGCTTATTGCCTGGCATGCTTCAGCATTAGATTATCATTCTCTAACTAGATCCAGTCGTCATTTAAATCATAGTGCTGTAGAAATGATGCTGTCACTGTCTCAGGCACAGAGCAGATCTGTTTGGAAAATAAAATAAAATAAAAACAACTTAAAACCCGCTAAAAGCTGCAGTGGAGAGGAACATGTGACTGATAATGTGAATGTATAGCAATGATGATGTGTATTTATAGAAATCATTAAGAATGACATGAGCATCTGCCAGTGGAGTTTTTAATGGGAGTAGTAAGGTCCACTATCCCAAGATGTTTATATATTCATAACTTGCATCTCTTGTTAGAAGTCTCTGATCTTCCTATTTCAAGTAAGAGTTTACTCTTTAGAAATAACGAAGATGGCAAAATGAAGACTAGAATTTTTTTCTTACTCCTCTTTGCTTGCTGAGCTATGATTCACCATCGTAAATGTTTGCTTTATTTTGGAAATTCCAGATATTTACTTCCCTCTAGTGAGCACAGCAAAACAAAGACTTGTGGAAGGAAGATTTTGTGATCTATGAGTAGGGTTGACCACCTGTTGTTTAATTACTATAGTTATCTGGTCACTGTTTATAATAAAGTTCAGTTTATAATGGACTAATAATCTTTAAATTAAATTCTGACAGATCCTAGATGTCAGTAAAACAAACTATCATGCTTTCTACTGCTGGGCTTCTGATTGTTTGCAAGATATAATAGCCATGTTTCCAGTTTTTACATTTGCTGGTCATCTCTTTACCCTGTGTCAATACCTTCTCAGAAGAATTTTAACATGTTTTCAAATTTCAACTTTAGGATTTATAGAAGAGTAGGATTTCAATTCATACATTGGACTTTCATTAATAGCTATCTTTACTGAGGCATTTAGAATTGTAATTTTTTATATATATATTGTCCTTTCCTGTATTTTTCTGCTTAAGGAGAACTATTTTATAAGATGGTTTCAGAAACTCATATCATATTTTAGTCAATACCTACCCTCCCAATAAGGTTTACCTCTTCAGCTCACAGTAGTTTTATTTTATTTCTGAAAAGCCACACAACTGGATTCCATCATTTTTCTCATGTTTAGTAGACATACATGTTTTTAATAAAGTCAAAGAATTTTCATTTTGCAATTTCTGATTTTATTTAATGGACATGATTTAAAAAAATGGGTTGGATAATTATTTACACTAAGGCCACTTTATATACTAACTACAATATAAAACTTCTTTACCAGGCTCAAATCATGTGAAGTGCTATAGTTGTACATGCAAATAAAGCTCAATGGCTGAAAATTAAGCAAGTACAGGTCAGCACTAGGAATAAATATGCTGTTTCTGTTCCATTTAGACTTATTTTCAGAAAACTATCTCAGACATAATAGAACTATTTTATGGGGTTTAAGGCTATATTTTATTGCATTTGAGAAAATATCATTGTTTGACTGCATTGTACTACCCATGAGTAGCTGTAGCGGTGGAAAAAAAAAAAGAAAACAAAACCCATACCTCTCTAGCATTATTAACAGTTTCCATGTAGTTTATCAAGCCTGTAGACATCGTGTGATCTTATAGGAAGAAAAACCTTCTTATAAATGTAGTTTGCTTCTATGATTTATTTAATCAACTTGCCACCCAAAAAACTCAAAAGCTATCACGATGATGGAAGCATCTTTTAACTCAGACTAAGTAGGATTCAGATATGAAAATACAATTGCTGTAAAAGAGAATTACACAATGTGCCCACCCACTATTGAGAGATACTTTAACCTCAAAGTGTTTAAAGTCTCATCCCAATCATGCAAACAGAAGCCGTAGCCAAGTCATGTGTTAAACACAAAAATGACATTGAAGCAGTCTGCCAAGAGTCCTTTGAGACAAGTGAAATATTGTAGACTTCCAGGAAGGCAAGTACATGTATATTTTAAAATAGGGAAAGCCAAATAAAAACTTTCCATTTAGCAATGAAACATTCCCTGGAAGGCTGAGCCTGAACAAAACAAAAGAGGTGAGCATGTGGAGGTCTGCACAGACTATCCCACAGCATGTTGGAAGGACTCATCTTTTAACATAAGTGCAGACAAACATCAGTAAGGCTCCAGCCAACACAACATGCTGACATCAGTTTAACCTAGAGTGGAGGATTGTTTATGTTTCAGATGACTAATTATCATTGATAGAAGAGTACTTAAGTGGTACAGAAGTAGCCAAGTTTTAAAAACATCACAGCAAAGCAAGAAAGTGAGCTGCAAGATTTTGTAAGTAATAAATCTAAGAATAGAAGTATCAATGAGAACTTTGATGAGAAATACCAAACCACAAAGCTGATTATCGCTACCTCCGTGGTAAGTACCATGCAGTGATACTGATGGACTTATTACCACTTTTCCAAAATAAAGTTTAAAAAAAATATTTGGGGTTTTTTTTTGTTGTTGTTTTCTTTTTTTTTTTTCAGTTCAGTTACTTGACTGTAAAACTGTACAGAAAATAGGGATGGAGAGGGCACAAAAGTGAAGAAAAGAAGTTGTGAGATGAATTTCAGGAAAGCACAGTTAAAAAGGAAAGACCTCTGTCACACTTCTTACAGGTACAATGTGATATACCGTGTTGGTAATTTATTATTTTGTGTATGCTCAACTAAAGTTTATTCAATGTATTGTTAACAGACATATTTGAATATTTCATCAATGAGATGACACAACAACCTCTCAGAGGTAGAATTTTCTGACTAAGGCCTCACAAATTTCTGAACTATATTATCAAACTTTTCACACACAGATAAAACAAAGACACCATCCATTATTAATTACCTTTTGAATTATTCACAGGCCACCTAATAATGCAATTGGACTGATGAAGCAGATGCTTCCAGGCATTAGGTATGAGAGGGATGGGAAAAGTAAATTTATGAAAATAAAACCTATCATCAAACCTGTTAACATTTTCCTGGCTGTTAACTGATCCTCAAAATGGAAGAGGTAACTCTCTATGCATCCTTCATCCTCCAGCTGGGAGAATGATGTGAAAAGAGGCCTAACTAGATGTGAAGTCTCTGCTTGACTTTGGATATAAAAGCAATGTTTAATGGACAAAAATCTGATATACAGATAAAATGTTAATTAAAAGTATGAGACTATCCTGAAAATACTGATTTTATGATGGGATGAATCACCCTCTGAATGTAACTGCATACCAAAAGAAAGAATAGATAATAAGACACTATGGATGTCTGAATTTTGGAGAAAAAAAATAAGGTTTCTTGAAATTCATGAAGATTATGGTTAAATAATGACATAGTTTGTTTCCTGACACTCCCCTCTCTTATTCTGAAAATAGAGGTATGCTGCCCGGATAGTTCATCTCAGAACTTCTCAGCTGTGGTAGAATTAGCTGATGCTCATTCTTCTCACATTAAACACATTGCCATCACTCAAAGGGTTATTAAAATAGCTGAAAACAATTCTATGAGAATTATGCACCACAGTTTTCAACATGGGTGTAAACAAAGCTACAGTTGCAAACAGTTTTTTAGTTGTGTATGCTCTGTAAATGAAAAACAATCTTTCAGAAAAGTTGGCAATATGTAAACATTAAGCTGCCTATCTGCTTTCCAGTTCAAATAGATAACACTTTCTATTACAACTATGTTAGAAACTACATTTTTTTGAGAAAATACTTACCTGGCTTGCAGCGTGACTCATATGTGCTTTGAAACAGATTTCAAAATTCTTTCACATCCAAATCTGTATTTAAATCAGAGAAATGAATTGGCACTAAGATATGACCTTAATTGTTATTGTCAATTCTGAAAGCCGTTACCTCATAAAGACTGATTATACTATATATCTAGGTTTAGAAGTAGAAATGAGCCTAAACCAAAATCACAAAAGAAAAAAAAAAAAAAAAAAGGAAAAGGAAAAAAAAATTGTTTGGTAAAATGCAGTTTTATCTCTGACTTGTCTTTTGTTTGTACAATGGGTCAGAAGAAATAAACTGTGTCTGAATACTTGTGATACACTTTAAGTTAATGATGTGATAGAATGAAGAATGGTGGTGAACATGAATTGATAAGTCCAGTTCTGTATAATATTTTCGGATCTATATTTTGCAATTTAAAAAAGGAATCCAACTTTTATCTATATGGCTTGGGTTTTTTGTGGTGAGGAGCCTTTCACATTTGGCATAGAAAAAGCATAATAAACCATGTGGATCTGAGGCCAAAGAGAGCTATTTTAATTCTTCTGTGTTGTGCTGGCAACTACAAAATTCAAGGCAGTTTTTGCCATCTTGTTAATAAATTTTATTGCAACCATTCACAGCTTCATGGCTCACCCACTGTTCTTCAGTTCTACCGCATCATTAGTTTAGACTATACTAATCTATCTGTAAATATGGATTGACTCTATTATATTTTGTTTCTAAAAGTAAAGAGCAGACACCAGGGAAGAGTAGGCAGCTTTATTTAACTTACTAAATCATTTAATGGAGTATTTAATAAGATAAGCATTTAAAACTACTTTCCTGTTTACATAATTACAAGGGAAGACTAGCTGAATGGTCGTGATTTGATTAATTTCTTTTAATTGGGAACAGATTATAAAGGCATATAGATTCCCAGGAAAATTAACTGGCAGGTCCTCTTTTTAAACACCATTGCAATCTGTGTAATATTAGCTCTCTGCAAAGCATTAAAACTGAGGCTAGCGGTGCACCTTTTGGAGCTTATCACTGGCAATTTCCTTAGGAAAATAATCCAGAGTGATACCCAGCAATGGAAAAGTAATTCTCCCTTTCATCAAAGGCTTACTTCATATAAATGCTATTTTAGTCCTGTGCAATTAGAGACAATTAAAAGCGTAATTCAGGGGGTTTTTGACAGACTTTGGCAAATTCTTAGTAAGGTACATTTGAGAAATTAGGCCATATATATGGACCACATATGAGGTGTGTTCAGCAAAATTAGTGTGTTATTCTACCTGGTTGTAGGAAACTCATTGAGCCATGGTAAAACATACCTCTCTGCCAAGTGTAATTTGCCTCACATCCCTGGGATATTATATTCAGATCTAGACAACAGGAAAAGCATCGCAGAAGGGTAGATAACTGACTGGGGGGCAGGTTCATCTTGTTACTTATGAAATGGAACATTTTGGGACATTGCAGTGGAAAATGTGGAAAAAAGAGAATGCAAGATTTTCTTGTTCATGTAACAAAATTTAATGTTTCTGCAAAACACTTTGGAAGATGTCTGCCCACTACATTCTAGCTATTGTGGAACTGTGCTAGAAAATACTAATAATCTCATAAATCATCAAGAAAACTTTAGTTCCTAGTGTCTTTGAAGCCAGTGATCATTATTCACAATGCCTGAAAAGGAAAAGCACTGTTAAATCTTAGTCCAGCACTGTTCTCAGTGATTGGCAGTTTTTTCTGAGAACATTTTTAGCTTTTTAAAGGGTATGAGACAAAAGTTTGTTAATATCCTGCATTATCTGTCAAGTTTACTGCCTCAGAAGAAAGTTTGTGCCTGGATGCACTCCTAGATTTCTGTCAGAAAACTGTTCATATGGATTTTTTTTGCTTTAATCATGATCTGAACTTTTCGCAATAGACATACATAATAGAATATGTCTATTTTAAATTTATTTTCTTTGAAGTGGACTATGAAGAGTTACTTTGTATTTACTGTGTAAGATAAGGGCAAGCTCATGTTGATATTTTTCAATGATAATATTTTGAACAAGTGTAACCAGGTACCCCTATAGTAGGTTATTTCCTTTGCTGGTAACAAGCCACAAGCTTTGTACTGAGTTTGCAAGGCCTGAGGACCGAGGTTTGACAGATTTGCTTATCCGAACTTGTCTCGCCCTACCTGCAACTTTGTTTTTGCTTAGTTTAACTGTAACAGGTATTTTTTCTTCTGAGCAGTGTCTATGGCTAGTTTGGTTTATATTTGCTATATTTTGCTTTATATTTTTATATCACTGCCTGCCGGGGGTAAACCATGACAATGGTGTAACCATAGGTTTATGGAGGTTATTATAATTAATTATTTTTAAAATAACTATATTAATAATTATAATAATAATTATAATTATCAATTATAATAATCAATATTATTTTAAAATAATTATAAGTAATTATTTTGTGCAGATTGAGGTATTTTTGGCTATAACACAATGATGTCATGTAGGGACATTCAGTCCTGGCACAATAGCAGAGATCTTGAGANTTCTTTATGGAAGTATTCATTTCTCAATTATCTTTTCTTTTCCTTTTTCTATAATAATTAGATCCAGATTCATAGTGATTGTTGAATAGATTCTTAAGATTTCAATTATGCTAACAGTAAATTCCCTGCTTCATATATGAGGCATTTCCTTTTTTCCCATAAACAGGATTCTGAGAATAACAGTAGAAAACAAATATGTTGGACTAATAAGCCATTTTTTATAAATTGCAGATGTTTGCCATTAACAGATTATAACACATGAGGATAAGAGAAACAGTAATACATCAAAGGACATGATCAGTAAAATGTTATCATGTGAAAGACTTTTAAATATCCGCCAATTTACCTATATTTATTCGTGGACACTAAGTGTCTCTAACGTCGGAAGTCCAGCTTCACATGAATGCTTTTTTCCGTATTGACATCTTTGTTGTGAAATCATTGGGATTTGAAATCAATAGTTGCAAGTGTGAATTTATCAGTGCTGATTAAAGGTTATCTAATCTGATCTGTAGGTAGCTGCTTTCTTTTCTGGATGTCGTTCTAAACATACATAGTAACAACAGATAATTATTCATTTGTAGTGTTAAATGATAGTAGACTGGTAAAGATTTGACATATGTGTTCATGCATGTTTGTGAATTACGTAGGTATGTGTTTGTGCAAGGTATTGACTGGATGCTTGGTGAGGTGAAACGAGGAAATCCAGCTGAGTTTACACTAGAAATAGTTCTCTTTTTTTTGTTTTTTTTTTCTTATCATGTGAATGACGACTCTCCTGTTTGTAGTCTGGCATATAAAATGATATATTTCAGAAGTTAGAGCCATTTTGTTAAATTGGAGTGTTTGGATAAAGATTTACTTAATTACCTCACTTATTTTATTACTGAGAAATAATAGTGACACACATTTATTATTGGTAAGATAAGTCTCTATTACTCTGGAAAATTTCTAAGGGAAAACCAAAAAAAGTGAAATGTTAGAGTACTATGTATACAGTAAATCACATAAGCTTAGAAACTAAGAGTACAGCACGATAAAACTAAAAAACTTGGTACTTAATCTTCTGGGTTTTGCCCTTAGTCTACAACCTCATTACCTCCAGACAACACAAATAATTAGTTCATACTCCTTCTCTGGCAACTGCTTAGGCTTTCCAGCAGGACGCATTTTGAACCAATCATGATATTACACTTGCAGCAACTTATTGAAGTGACTTGAATTAGGTGGAAACAAAACTATCCATCAAGGAATAATGTATTAGTACATTTGATTCCACAAACAACAGTTCAGCCTGGGGTTGAACTAGGTGCTACATTCAGTGCTTGATTTTCCTTTGAAACAGTGTCAGACTTTTGCCACACCAATCAGAGAGTGTACGAAAATTTATTCAAAACAAGGCATGACTAGTCCCTTTCTTTTTAAGTACACAGTCCATTCTGTTCAAGATTTGTAAATCAGAAATTGAAATATTTTTATTTGAATTTAATCTCATGAGTGCACTTTACTGACATAAGATCATAATCTGTCTGTGACCTCACAATAGTTTGGCTACGATTTCATAAAATAAAAACAAAGATTTTTGAAAACTGAGATGTGCTTCACAGAATTGCTGGCTTAAGAATCACACTTAGGGAAAAAAAGAACTTTCCAAGTAATATGGGATTACATTCCATCCATCTGAAATTTTCCTATGTGGATGTTTATTCTACAACACATAGTATAGAGAAAGTCTATGGTAACTATATTCCTAATTTAAATGATAAATTTGTTCCCTAAAATTAAGTGAGAAGAATCTAGAGTGAGCTCTCTGGGTTTTCTCTGGGTACTGGAAGGCAACCTAACAATGCAATTTCTGTAGTCTGAAACTAAGCCAATAAGAGGAAGGAAGTTATCTTGGAGACTTCTTTGTCTTGGATAAGATAGAAACCAGGAACAGTTTTTATTTTAATGATGATATACCAATTTTTGCAAGAATTTAAAGCTTAACATCAGTATCCTTGCCAAATTTCTGTATGGATGTCTGTACTCTACCTTTCCGTATTTCCCTTCAAGTTCTGCTTGGTATCATGCTCGCCTTCTTGTCATTACTTACACTGCTATGTCATAGAATACTAATATTTTATTAAAAGTAGATTTGAAATTGCTTTTGAATTCTCTCTTCAGCTGCCTTTCTACTTAAGAATCAAGAGACAATGATAGACTCCTTCTCAGGCAATAAAGCATTTTAATGAAACACCCTAAACAGATTGCTCATCCCATGAGTGTGTGTGTCTGCGTATGTACATAAATATAGCTGGTCGGTTACAGTTATCTCACCTGACCTCTTCTAAGTCAGTTTTTCATTGTTTTTGCAGCTTTTTTCTTATTTTGTATTTAAAGATGGACCATCTGCATCATTCTTATCCTCAGAAATAAACTTTTTGGTTACTGATCCTTCCATGTTAGGGAAGTTTCATGACAAAAATGTTCAGATAGCTAGATGCCAAAACTTGTGGATATGTGGCAAAAGGAAAACATCAAAGAGAGCCTAGGTATCTACAGAGTACCCAGGGCCATGACTGGCATCAGAAAAATATGTGCATCTTACATACCAAGCTATGTGACAGCAAATGCTAAATGCAGAATAACATACTATCCTGTGCCTTGCCGCAGCTTATGCAGATATTTCAGGTACACTGCCATATTCAGGCCTGAGTTTCCATATGTGTTCTTTGAAAGAACTAAGATGGGTTTGCTCTTGTCTAACAGGAATAACCTAAGATACCAGATGCTCCACTTTTCTTTTATAAATTAATTAAATTAGCAAGAAGATTAAGAAATTGCCTGGATACTCTAATGCTTGGGATTTACAGATCTTCAAAACTCCGTATTTCACTGCACAATAATGGTAGCAGTTGAAGGATTTCAGGAGAAGTTTTGGAAGCGTGCTAATATCTTAAGAAATAATGAAAAAAATTTGGAAACTTTATGTCCTTCCTTTTAACCTCTCTGACTCTTAGACCTGGTCACTCAGGGATCTTCGATTATGTTTTCCATCTGGAGCTTGTCCCTTGACATTTCAGGCCAAGGTAGCCATGAACAAGGAGATCTATGGATGCCTAGAAAGTTTGGACACCAACTGGTGAAGAGTTTGAGAAACATCAGAGTTCAGTACTTAGTAGCCAGTCCATCTGAATGATTTTTTAAACAGCAAAATAGTTTCCAAGAACAAGGCTGAAATTCCTTTGCAATCATCCAGTGAGCAAAGTGAAGTGAAGTAAAAAATGAAGTGGCTCATAAATAGCTCAGTGGAACTGGATCAGGCTCAGTCCCATATAAAATCAAGTTTATCCTTTCTCTAATGTATCTATTTCTGGTTATTTCCTCAAGATAGGCTATTCCCAAAGTGACATTCACTTTGTTATGACCTGTCCAAATTTCTGAAAATAATACAACCCAGAGTGAGATAGCCAGCTGAGTAATTAAGATGCTAAGCCAGGAAATCAAATTAAGAAGCCATAGCCATAAGGAACTCGGAGTGTCAGGACACTTGCAGACCAGACACAACAGATGGTAACTGTCTAAATCCTTCAGTTTCATTGTTCAGTGACATAATATTAAAATAAAACTCTCTTTGTTTCTCGCACATACCCATACAGCTACAGACATCCCCAGTAAGTGTTCAAAGACACTGCTAACTCAATCTCTAACCCATTATTTCAATACTGATCTCTGATGAAATGTTACCAAACCCCTCTCTGAACTAGGCCATGCCTGCATGAACTACAGCCTTCCTCTTGTACCCCCTGTCCTGCACATCAGTGCTGGTTCCTTAGGCCAACAGCGTGGAGCTGGGATCCTGCTTCCACACTACTGACATTGTAGCATACAGCAGGTTTGTGCCAATTGGATAGTAAGAAACCTTCCTGAAAAGACTGGCAGCAGTCTGTCTGAGAGAGTTAGATGCTGAAGAAGGTGCCAAAACATGACAAAAAAGAAGAGAAAAAGAGCTAGAAAGCCTATGCAATCAGTTAGAGTATAGTAACTAACATTTCATATTCTGAAATATGAATACAGTGGATTGCATCACCAGAGAAACCAGAAAAATTTCACAGGGTCAGATGTGATGGATACCTTCTCCAGTGTGCATAGATGAGTAGATTCTAATTAACAGACTCCAAGAAGGTGGACAGGGAGAGTCTGCTACCAAGGGGGAGCAGGGAACAAATTAGGCTTGCTCCTTAGACACTTATTTGCAATGATAAAATGAAAAGATTCTGAACACTTATGAAATGCATAATGAGTGAAAAAAGGTAGATATTAATTTTGTAATACAAAAGATACTGTACCCAGCATGAAGAAACTATATTTTAGGCCTCATTACATGAGATAAAGTTAATAACAGCTTTGAAAGATTATGACTGTCCAGGGACTTTGTGATCATGCTTTTTGTATTTTCAGTATAAGAAACCCTATCTGATAACGTGTAATCAGTAGATCATTTTTCTAAAGAAAAAACAAAGAGGACTGGAAGAAATTTTATGATATAAAAAGTAAAGAAATCTTTCTCACATTCCTGAAAATCCATTGTTAAAANAAAAAAGAAAGAGAATAATGGAGACAAGGAAAATAATGAGAAAATAGGGCATGAGAGAAAGAAAGAATGAAAGAATGAAAAATAAAAGGGAAATAGTAGGAAAAAAAAAAAGAAATAGAAAGAGTAAGAAAAAGAGGAAAACCTAGTACATGCCAAAGGAAAATAATGATTTTTAAAGGATTTCAATAATAATAAAAACTTAAGCAACAATAATGGCCTGTTACTGAATGGAGATGACAGTCACCATTAGTGTTGCAGATATCCTCTATAAATATTTCTGTTCTGTATTTGGAAAATAGGATGACATACTTATTAGACAAATGTAGTGCTTTCCAGATAAACCACATTTACAGGGAGTTAACATTTTGAAAACAAGGGTTTAAACCCTTCATTGACACTACTAGGGATGTAGAAGATCTATTAGTGGCCAGGGTTAATTTGCACATCTATTTTGCAACATCCAGAGCCATTTAGTTGGAGGACTTTACATTAGAAAGAATGTAAAAGTTAAGTCACATCTGGAAAAATGCAGGCAATCAAATTATGTTGACGCACAGGGTCATTCTAAGCAAACATTTCTGCCTTTATGTTTGCATTCTGAAATGAAGAAGTTCTGGTAAGAGAGATGGATGTTTCATTTTTGTGGCTTTTGAGTAGAAGGAGAAAGATCCCCCTTAGCCTGTGTTTTGTGGCAAGGATTTTGTGTGGGTTTAATGTGACCAGTCCTTGTAGATGTCCGAACAGATGGTGGAAAGGCAATACTTCCAAAGGCATTAATTCCAAAGCAAATTAAAAATAAAATTTAGGAATTTTAATTTAAAATGTCTTTAAATCTGTTACAAAGAGGGAAAAAAATGTTGAAAGCTTAGCAGTATTATTGCTAAAATCTGACTGAATGGAAAATTTATTCCTTTTTGGAGGGAATCATGGCTGCAATTTTTACTCTAGATCTAATGCTTGTTAGTACAGGCAGCTGAAAGGACTTCAGTGACTTTAGTATGCAAAGGCTTGTGGATCAACATTTTATGGACCCTTTTCCAGGACTGAATGGTTGTTTCTTGGTTTTGGGGACTAGGATGTAATGAGACAATAACCCTTGCTACTCTTCAATGTGCGGATTTATGACATTATTGTCAAAACATTTGCAGAATGATCACAGGAGAGAACATGAAATGGTTTAAGAACGAGCTATCAGAGAGAATTTGTCGGTGTGCTGCCACCTACAGAAACAGAAGGTTCTAATGGGATTTCAGATGGAAAGACAGTTGGCCAAGTATTCAACACTCTCATCAATTATCTGAAATGATATGTAATTAATAAAAGTTCACAGATGACATAAATTTGGCAGAATGGTGGGAAACAGAAGAAGGAATAGCTGTATCCCAAGATGTAGCTTTCCTGGCAACATCCATTCAATAAAATGCCTCGTAAACTGCTAAATACAAAGCAACACGCCTAGAAAGAATAAAAGAGTCTGACATTACCTGTGGCTGTATCCTGGTCTCTTTAAGGGAGGAACATGCAGGAAATGATAAAATCACTGCAGCACAGATAATTGTTAGGTAAAAGCTGATCTATTCTTAAATTTATTTATGTAGAAATAATCAAAAGGAGGGAAGAGAGAGGTATTTTCTTTTTATACGCACTGCAGGAGTTCAGCTTCCCTGTTTTCATGACCAACTTTTTGAAAGGCTTATAAAACATGAAGAAAAATTTAGGAAATAGAAGAAATTTATTCCAATGGCTGAAAAAATAGCTTAATTGAGAGATTCAGGTTTTGCAGAAAAAGATGACTTAATGTGACCATTACAGAAAGTTGACCTAATTAAAGTACTTGCATACCTTTAAGGAAAGAAATGAACATCATTTTACTTTTGTTATAACCTAGGAAGGTCTGAAAACCACATACAGTTAGAAAATGAAAAAAGAACTCGAATTTGTTTTATGGCCTAAACAGTTTAACTGTGAGAGATTAACTGAAGTGAAAAGTACTGAGAAAGCAGAAAATTTTCAATTTCTTTCTCAGAAATATCACAGCTTTTGACACAGGCAGTATTTGGCCATAGATTTACTTCCATATTTATAATACATATTTGACATAGAAACATTAATTGATTTTATATCCTATTTGGTTTTTTGCTTGTTTTAAATAGCAATTTTTGACCTTTTCTTTGCTCTAAAATATACAAATCCTTTTCAGAAGAGCATTAGCATTAACGTGGTAAGCTCTGAAGCCTGTAGTCCTCTTGTACTTGCTTTCTGCACGACAATGTACTACATATTTATATATATGCATTCTTTTCTCAAGCAAAACAAAATAATATTCAGAATCAAAACCATATTCTGCTCCCTTTTATGAAATATTTCAGTAATCCTTTCATACTATAATATTTTTATGTTAGCAAATACATCTAAATTTAAACATTAAAGCAGTAGACTAAAATGGCCCTCCCTTCATTTTAAACCATATAAATGCAACTTTCTAAACTATTTTTTTCTCAATTACTCTCTTTTTAGTTTAAGTTTTAGCAGTCCCACACTAGAACACTGGTTAAGTTCTGACAGAGTCTTTAACAGTATGCTACATCACCATCTTCTGGAAAGAGATGAAAATAGAGTTTTTAACTGTTAAAGATCTAGCCAGTCTTTTTCTGTGTTTTCTTAATAATTTGCAAACTACATGCTGATACTTTCCAAAGCCCATCAGAGATTTTTCTGAACACGGAAAAATCAAAATACTAACATTTAGCCATGTAACTTTAAGAAATCTCTCCTTCAGGATGGAGCTTTTCTTTCCTCCTTTTAAACTGTACTTAAAATTATAATTCTTGACATTTTAAAGCTCATTAACAATTTACTTGCACAGCATGAAATCTTTCCAGATTAAGACAATTTTGCTGTAAAGGACCCTCACTTCATCAGTTTAAATTCAGAATTTAGCTTTTCTTATGTTGTCACTAGCATTAGCCTAGAAAGCAAAGTTTGTGCTGCATGCAAAGTTGCAAAAATTTCCAGTAAATGTATCCAAGCTTGTGGGTTGGGCTATTACAGAGATAAGACTGTTTATGAAGGTCAATCCAAGGAGCCAAGGGGCGAGATTTTAGTGTAGCAAGCCAAAAATGGGAACATTTTTGGATCAAATAAAGCAATGTGGTGGCTACAACAAGAAGCACAACATACTTCTTTTGAAATTAAAAGTTCTGCTCTATATTCAAAAAAAGAGACATGAAGTAGTATTGCACTGGTATTAATGCTTCTCATATTTCACATTCTATGCAATGAGTATTTGTAATTTTGATCATTTGAAGCAGGGTTCACAAAAGGCTAAAGGCCTTTTATGCTGAGGATGACCATCCTTCTAACTGTGATTTTGATTATTAAACTGAAAAACCATGGCACTTCTTTATCTAATTACTCTTATAAATGCAGTCCACTTATTAGTTTTGAGATATTTACTGTGGAAATACATATCCTGAAAGAAAATGACGTGAGAGATGTTGAAAGACCTACATAATGAACTCAGAAAATAAATTCTTCCTCTTGAAACTACTGTGGAAACCCTATTAGCACACTCTAAAATGTCTGATGAAATTAGACTGTTTAGCTTACCTCAAGGAACAGCAAGACTTTAGAAAGACAGATACATGAGTAGACTTACAAGACACAAGGAAATAAATATTTAAAATTATGACTAGTGTCCTGTGGTCATCTGTGCTATTTCTGTTTTAAATATTTCTCCATTTCCTGTTTGAACTTACAAAGTGTGGCAGCTAGTAAGGAAGAGAAAAAAAAATATTTTTTTGTTAATCTATACTTTTTAATTTGCCCATCTTGTATTTTCAAAATAGATAATACTACAAAAAAGTAGTAATGCTTCTGTAAGATATTAGTTTAATTTTTTTCTGGTGTTGGTGTATGAGGAAAGAAGTAAATATGGACAAATATTCTCTTTTGTCTGATATTTCAGTAGAATTTTGTGCCTGTGTTCCTTGCCTTAATGATTCACTCGCATATTAGTAGATCGAGGGAGGTCATCCTCCCCCTCTACTCTGCCTTGGTGAGGGCCCACCTGGAGTACTGTGTCCAGTTCTGGGCTCCCCAGCTCAAGAAGGACAAGGAATTGCTGGAGAGGGTGCAGCAAAGGGCTACAAAGATGATTAGGGGACTGGAACACCTCTCTTATGAAGATAGACTGAGGGAATTAGGTCTCTTTAGCCTGGAAAAGAGGCATCTGAGGGGGGACNCAAAGTCAGCGTGATACTTCGTCTGCATAGTTAGATGGCTTTCACAAGAGCATGGGAGAACAGAATATTGCAATGATAATAACAAGTCTGTGAAAGTTAAATGGATGCAGAGCTATCTGAATTATGAAAATTCTTATGAAAATATCCAACTTTTCATTCTTTTCCTTTGAAAATGCTGAGTTTATACTTAAATCTTTGCTTCCCATGGGACTAGAAATAAATTTGTTTTTAAAATAAGAAATATTCAGGTAAGAATAATTCCAAGTGCTGTAGGGACTAACATATAAACTACAAGAAAATTTAGAATAAGTCAAAGAAAGTTGTTTATTTAATTCAAGTGAAATGGAGAATTTTAAGCAGGTGCAATATTTTCATTAGATGAGTTGTATAAATTCATAAGAAAATTAAATCCATCCAGGCTTTTTCTTTCTCTGTTTTCAAATGCTTTAATGCCCTGTATACGTCGTCATTTCTCTGTGATTTGTTTACTTAGTTATTTATTTTACAATGAATATTTTTTATTACTGTCATGGTTTAACTCATGACACATTGTGTCTGTTCAGCAGGACAGAATTTATCCTGAAATACCTAAGGAGAACACATGTTCTAGAACAGAAATTCAGTAAAATTTGGTTATTATATCTTTAAGACGATTTCTAAGACACTGAATCTAGTTGAGCTGAAGCTCTACTGCGTCATGCTTGGATTAATTGAACATTCAATGGTCATGAACATGACCAAATATAAATTCATTCTTAGAATCACTTGAGCATCAGCAGAAAAAGTGTTCTCATTACAGCCCCAGATGTAGTGGCATTTATCCAGGACTCTTGGCTTAACAAACCTCATCTTGCAAAAACGTCAAGGGATTTTCCATGATCACATCATGAGAACTGCTTCATGATCTAAGTAAGATGGTTGCTTCTAGAACTTACTTATATTCCTTCATTTTTATGAATGATGTGGCAGTTATGAAAACTCCTACTAGTATATTTTTTTGCATTAATGTATATTTTTTGAATTACCAAGTGAATAACACTGAATTGGTTTGAGTATCTCTTTACTGGGACATTCATGGTTTGTTTCTTGCATTATTAAATGTAGCAGCAGTCCTAGTTTTGTTACACTTATGTGTCCTGACATAGTTATTTTTTTCACAAGAAATAATGTTTTGCTTGACTTTTCTTTACAATGTTTTTTGATTCCTACAATTATGGGCAAGTTACAAGGAAGCAGAAATCAGGAATTGTAAAAATTGAGATCCTATTTTTGAAGACTGAAAAAATTCTCATCCATATGTACATCCACAGATAGGCACACTGACTTCACTAAAACTATTAATGTGTTAAGACTTGTATTGGTGTCAATATTTGTATTGGTATTAAGATAAAGAATATTTTCAATGATAAACATATTATGGACCTGGTTATACTTTCCAGCTGTTAATGCAATAGGAACATGCATACATTTTTTCATTGTTCTTTGAAAACTCTATGTTCAAGCTTAGTTTTTCTTGGTTCATCCTAAAGAGAAAGGAGAATAATTGTTTTATGAGATGGCTAATACATTTAAAACAAAGAAAACAAAAAACAAAGACCTGATTGGGTGATTAGCTGGTAAGTGCAGTGGACTGTCATTCTCACAGATTCAGTTAACATTATATACCAAGCTAGCAGTCTTATTGTAGGTATACAAACAGATATTAAACTGATCTTATGATAAGATAAAAAAAATGGATCTTATTTTCCAAAATGCCTTGCATGGAGGACAAAATTTTTCTGTTACAAAAACTCAATATTCAATGCAATTGTTATGCTGTCCAGAAGTGTAAAATACATAGCCATTTATAAATGAGTATTTAGAGACTCATTGGGGACTATACTACATATTTTTAGTAGATGAAAGAAAAGGAGAGGTCATGGAAAATTACTAAAAGAGCAGAAAATGAATAACACAGACCAGCAGAGATGTAAAACTATGGTTTTCAGGTCATGGCATAGGGACAGTGAACAACTAGAAGTTCGTGAGAAAGTGATCTGAAGTAATAAAGAAACATCTGCTTTATTTTGTAATTAAAAGCTGTCATATAGTATAAGCAACACTATTGTAACAGGTGTACAGCATGTTCTTCCCTCATAGTACTATCAGCTAAAAAGACCAAATATACATGTTAACATGACAAAATCCCCAGTGATGTACTAGTCTCAGGCATCATCCACCCACACATGTGCGTGATCTGCGTTGGCACTCCCCTTGATTTGGAAAAGCCCACAGTTCAGCCTGGACCACTTTAGTACCAGTGGGGGATTTATTTGTTACAGTTTCTGTGTACGTCAATGGTCGGGATGTTAGCTTGTGAGATTTGGGTGTAGTCCCTGCTTGGGAATGTCAGATCATCGCTGCTTCAGTTGCCTGTGTATAAAATAGAAACAATAACACAGTCCCTCTTTGCAGGAGTACTGCAATCCTGAATGCAGTCAGGTACGCTTCCTAAAATACTGTGATTGTAAGGGCTATAGGAGCTCCTCAGTGAGATGGGGGTCTGAAGGGAGTTAGGCAAGGCTCTTTCTGTCTGATGTAAGTGATGTGCAGTCATGCACTGAACAGGTACAGAGACAAAAGGCAAAAGAAAGAAAAATATTTCAAATGTTTGAATGGCCTTATTATATTAACAAGTGAGATCTTTGTATTATGTTAATAGAGTTGCATATTTAGCATAATTTTTTCTAAAAATTGCCACTCTGAAGTGAAAGTGTCCAGAAGAGAAGTGTTCAATAATAACAATTTTGAAAAAACTGGCTGAGTAGTTTAGCATCATCTAACCTTTAAAGAGAAGTAGCAGTGGAAGATAAGAGTATAGCTCTCCAAAAATTTTATGCTAGCACAGTATGAAGGCAGGAAATGCCCCCCTAAAATTTGTAACAGTTGTGACAATGTTCTTTGTGAATTTATCTAAGCATTCTAATGACAATGAAGTGAATCCTTTTGACTTCATTTATTTCAATTATAGTTGAGAATAAAATATTTTGAAATACCTAAGTTTGTGAAAAATCCCAAGATTTTTATCTTCTTGTCTTGACTGGGACAAAACCAAACTTCAGAATTTCTAGGGCTTCACGGTTATGTGCAATAATTATATGTGTTCTGAAGGTATTGCTTGCCTCCTCTTTTAATGAAGCATTGTAAAAAGAAAGGCTCGTGTTTTCTTAAATTATATTCTGGATGCATTTGGGATATTTACCGGGTAGATATTTTTTTAGTAGATTATTTGATGAAAGGAAAAATATTCACAGGCACATATTGATGGTACTGGTGTTCCCTGAAGGATGGAATATAAATCTGAGATGGTTATAAAAGCTTGGCTCGTTATTGTCCACCAAATGCAATTTGTGTGAGGAAAATAAAGGGGTGTGTCCACTATGGGAGTTACTTTTCTCTGTGGGAAAAAAATGATAATTATATTTAGAAATAGCTGTCATGTAATTTAGTATCAGTATTTGTTTTTCTTAAAACCTTCAGTAATTTATGATGAGTGTGATGTAGGCCGAAGTGAAATACAACATCAATACATGAACTCTATGTAAAGCTGATTTTTGACCAGCTTCATCAGTCACTGAAATTCAGAAATACAAGATATGATCATTTGTATTAAAAGTATATTTAAGTAAATCATTGATCATTGCCAACAGTACATGCAGAAATCTTTTTCTATGAAAATGCTCTACACATACACTTTACAAGCATAGCTGGCCTCTCAAGCCAGGCTTGCTCTGCCTATCTTTCTATTTTGGATTCCCATGAATAAGAATGAACCATCATTTATTCTTGGCTCTTCCAAAAATGGAGCAAAGGAGGAACTTGACTTTTGCCCTTCAGTTTCTCCACCTCCTCCAGCAAGACCAGATGTCACAGACATATGCTAGCTTTCAGCCATCCCTCTTATATCGTAATCATGTTCATCTATGAACTTACTCATTCCCAGGAGTCAGCAAAGAGTAGCTCCGCAGTAGGAGTAGTTATGGGAAAGAAGAATAAATAGTGCAGATGTCAGGAATTAAACCTAGATCATATTTAAAACCTCCCTTGCCTCTCATGGAGCTCAAATCTCAATTCCTCTCTTCACAGTCACAGTCCAATGGTTTTAGTTTTCTTACATCAGCCCTGAGTGGAGGTCAGAGACTAAGACAAGCAGGAGGGTGGCTCGGTGGTGGGGCATGTCCCACATATCTCAAAGCAGTCTTCCCTCACTCATGGGAGCTCACAGATTCCAGCAAGCTACCCCCAGGGATCATTGTTTTCCTCTACAGACAGGTTAGGATCTTTGCTTTACCAGAGGGACCTAAAGAGGAGGTTAATCAGCACGAGAATAGGAGAGAACAACAAAATGAGCAGAGCGAAACAAGCGGTGAACTGAAAAACAGGGAGAGAAGGATTTCTGTCCTGTGTTGAGGCCAAATATGGGAGCAGGGCTCTCCGGCCAGCTCTTAACGAGGCGAGAAAAAACCTTAGGAAAGACGACGTTTGTTTTCGATGCGGCCACCAGATGACACTAGCGAACTAGGAATACATTATTTTTTCTTCTCCAGAAGCTGCGGGAACGAAGCAACTTCTCAGGCGTATTTGATGCAGGTTTTGCATAGTCTGTAGGTTCCACTGTGGAGGGAGCATTGGGATTCATTTCCAGAAATTCAAAAGCACGGATGTAATAATATGAGTACCACTGCTATGTGCACAAATTATGGGCAAATATGCCTCATCTATGCCTCAAATTACATGAAGTCTTTTCAAAATACTATTATTTTAACCCTTCAGCTAACTTATTTGTGTTAGTAAGAGCTGGCTAAGCAATGTTGTCCGAGCAATGACCACACATTCATTAACATTTATGTGCATTTTGACACGGTGTTTGCTTCAATTGTCTCTTCCCCATCATTTTTTTGCTATTTGCAAATATGGGGCAAAGAGGTGGGTTTCCTCCCATTTTAGTTTGTATGTGTGCATATAATAGCATGATTAAAAGTCAGCTAAGCTTAGTTTTAATGACTTTACTGTTATGCAAATCTTTCATCATTACACAAAATCCATTTGGAAATGTTAACAGGATTTACAATTGAAATTACAGCTTTTGGTTGCTTCAGCTCTAAATAGCATAAATGCAAAAAGAACACAATGATTAGTAATGAAAATTATTATTTCATTTCCAAAGTTCTTAGTATTTCAGCCATTATATTAATGATTATTTTTCATTTTAATAACAGGTATGCAATATGTCTTTAAGAGTAAAACTATTGTAATACATATATTGGACTATCTAACATGCTGATCATTGAAAAATATTCAATATTGAATAAATCCAGCACCAAAAATACTCCGCTATTCACCTCTCTTCAGCTTGAAAAGAAAATATATCAATAAAAATCACATATAAACTTTCTGTTACAGATGATAACAGAGACATAATTTAAACACACTTGAATGCTTTGTAACAGGCTTTGAATGTTATTTCCAGCTTAAATAATATATTAGCACTTATATTATAAGCTGTTGATCTGCAAACACTGTTTTGGTTCCCCAAAAAGCTTGGCAAAATGCCCAAAGCAGATCAACAGCCATGCTAACTATATGGTCTGCATGAATGTGTCTCATTCTCCTTAATTAAACAAACAGATCCTTGATATATTATTCTGTGTTCACATTTGACACACTCCTTTCAGTGACCATTTGAACATGTTTTCTATTTTTTTCCCTTCTCTTACACTGAACAATCGTAGGTTGTGGCTCTCTAAAAGTGGGTTAGTTTTTAAAGGAAACATTTGGCCTTGGAATAAAACTGCACAAGGTTCTTGCTGGTTGTTTTCCACTGAAGCTATTTTCCAACAGGATATTGAGTTTTCTTTAGAAGGACATTTTTTGGAATGTGTCTGCTTTCTGCAGACAATCTAATCTTTTATTTTTGTTGGAAAGAGGGAACACCTGACAGCTGAAAAGCCTTTGGCCAAAAACAAAACAAAACAAAACAAAACAAAAAGATTTGGAAATGCCCAACAGTGCCTTACAACATATGTCCAAGTCAGAGCGCCCTCCATACCATGCCACAATCATCCCTTCTTGCACCCTTAAGACAGAGCTCCTTGGGGTGGGGAGAAAGCAGGAAAGAGGCAACCCTCAAATTTTATAAACCCCAAAGGGATGTTTTCAAGTAAATTTCAACTGATGAATACCCTCAGATGTTTTCTTCTGCATTTTTAAATAGAAAAGAATCATGTATTTTGTGACCTTTTCCATTATTTAGCTTACAGTGTCCAATTTGCATGGAACAATTCAAGTGACAGAGGCCAGCCAGGGGTGTCATACTGCAGGTAGGGCAAGATAAGACCCAGGGAAGACAACCAAGGTCAGAACGAGCCCGGGATGGCCAGGCAGGGCTGTGAGGACAGGGACATGGCCAGGTGTAGCCGTGATGGTAGGTCAGCAAGCCAGAGTCTGGATGAGCAGGTTGAGTGTCTAGACGTAGAAGTGGCTGCTCTACACATGCAAGATAACTGAGGCTGGGGCCAAGCACGAGCATCTCAGCATCAAATCAGCTCCCAAGGGAAAAAAGTAATCATATCCAACAGGAGCCGATCAGCAATTTTGCTGATAATCTGCATTCTGCATAGCAATTGTGCAGTAGAAGTGTAACTATTTTTCTTTGAGCTGTCAAACATTAACCATGGGTGGCAGGCCCTGTCCCATATGCTTACTTATAGTCATGTATTTAAGAGAGAAATGTGCTGACATGGAGAGGATCTTGAAATGGTCTCTTTGTTGGATAAGGCTAAAAGCATCAACAGCTGTTCTACAAATAAGTTAAAGCTTGTCTGCTAGAGCAATACTAGACTTAAAGATTTTTTTTTCAAAAAAAGATGAAAAAAATAATATCAAGAATACATGCAGGAATATGCACAAAATATACAAGCAGTAGGAACTTTTGGGTCATGCAGCTGGAAGCAAGTTGTCCCTGACATGCACAAATCTGCATGTGCAAGAAAGCTGTTCACAGCGGTGCTTCCTGCACTGCAAGTCCTTGGGTGATGGTTGATGGGACCCACAGAGTTCAGGATGGGAGCTCTGGGTCACCGATGCAAAGACCGAATTAAGACTGAGTACCCGGGGCGTGGGTTGGGACCCCAGTAAAATGCAGAGCTACAGGAGGGGAGGGCAGGGCTTTGAGCTGCTTGGATAAGTCGGAATGCATTTTCTCTGCCAGGAAAACGAATCAGCCCTTACGTGTGAGAAGTGCTGGGGAGCTTCTTGCTTGCCTATCATCCATGCTCAAATGTATTTTTCTCTTTGCCAGGAATTTTGCCTTTGGACTAGCTGTGCTTATCTCTTACACAAGGCTCTCTTCTCTCTTGTGTCTCTGATGTTCTGGATTTAATTTAGCCTTAATTCTATTAACTTTTTCCCTCCCTAAACCACAGTATTTTTCACCTAAAGCTGTCCACATGACAGTTATTAGTACGTAAATCCTTTCCCTTTCGTCCTCCTTTAGAGATTGTCTGATTTAATTCATTTACAGCTAACAAATGCCATCTAGCGGTTTTTTTGTGCTTAGTTTAGCATTTAGTAAAATATAGTAGCTCAGTATGGAATGACATTTATAAAATCATAAACAGTTAATACAGAAAAGAGGAACAAATTCTTAGGGCTTACTTTTGTTGTCTCCACTGCTTTTGTGGACTGAGAGGTAAGTGCATATTGATCTGGCTACGTCGATGCACAGTATCTTCTTACCACCAATAGCCGCCACATAATTGTTGGTACAAACCAAATTAGTGAATCCACGCTCCATTTTCTGAATAAAAGGTGTATGTCCACAGTGAAACTTTTCAACACATTTCAAGCTATTTTTTTAACACCTGCAAACAAATTCTGTGATTCACAGAAGGTGTTTCCATTTAATTGAAACAACAGTGAGTCAGACATTCAGTTAGTGCAAATTCATGAAATGAAAACAATTTCCAAAGCAGAGATTTGCATAAGCCATAAACAACTTTTACAAGCCTTGGAATCTGTACATGCAATGGCTATGAAAACAGTAGACTGTAGAGATTACAGAGGTTTAGAAAGTCATGATCAGTACTGGGAAGAAGTTGTAGGGAGAACTTATTCTTTCTCAGGACACACAGATGATAATGTAGAAGGTTTAAAAGAAGTACATTTTAAATTGTAGGATGCACTGCTGTAGGACCACAGTGTACATGAGTTTTAAAAATTATCTTAGACAGATTCACCTGATCTAGAACCCTCCTATGATGTATAGGTGTGTATGTGTATCATGCTTAAATGTGCTGTCTGGTTCAGGATCCCCAGAGAGCTGAAAGTAGGCAGGGTCCACATAATGAAAAATTAGCCTATGCTTGTCTCACTTTATGTACTGAGAGACTAGTTACTGATAATATCTGGTAAAAGGCTGTGGGACTTTGCTTCAGCCCCAGATGTCAACTCTGATGGTCTTATCTGGCTCAGAAACATTTTAAAGGTTGTCTGATTTAATAGATTCTCTAAATTAATATAATCCTTTACCAGAAGGTACCAAATATCCACAGTTTTTGCTATATATACACAGTATATCCACTCATTCATTAAAATTCTGCCCTCTTTCACACTTCCTCTTTTGACTTTTATTTTTTTCCTTTTTCATGTCTTCATCCATCTCCTTTCCAGCTTGACTAAACAGACCAAAGTGCTCTCCACACTGAGATAAACATCTCATTTGCACAACTATGGTGTATGAGTAAGGAGATAAAATAAAACAAGCTTGCCTGTTGCTACTTGGTGTATAATAAATGACACAACAAAGTTAATAAGTAAAATTACTCTGAGGTTTGCCCTTTGCGGCCACTTCAATGAATCACTTTTCACATACCATGAAGAGTATCTGCCAGGTGAATGGAGGTGAAAGATGAAGCTCATGAGCTGGTTCATTGCAGTTCATGGAATGTTAGCTCTAAAGCGAAACAGATTTTGAGGAGTCTCTTAGTTTCAATTTATCCTAAAATATTCTGCATTCCTATATAATGAGGTTCATTTAAAAACAAAACCAAATTGCTGAATGGGGAATAATAATGCAGCCATGTCACCTGTGATTTCAGTGAGGATGCAGAGTGACTCACTAGCACCGTAAGAGGTCACGCATTGCCATAGGCTTGGGAAAAGACACCAAATCCTGAACAGCTGTCAGAGCACTGTGGAACCAAAAGCTTGATGGAGAGTTCAGCAGTCCTGGTTCTGTAGGGATGACGCTTGTGGCTTGAGATTGGGAAGTAAGAAATGTCATCAGGATGGTTTTTTTTCCTAGTGAGCCACCACAATTGCAGGGGGCTGACCCCAGAGAGTGGGGGAGGCAGTGATGGCAGCAGTGGTCTGGCAGGTTTTCTTTGCTTTTTAGGGAATCGACAGGCAGCTGAACTTTTGATTGTACAAAACATTATGCTTGCTGTTAATTTTATTCATTGAAATAACAACCTCCTATAGCTTCAAAAATGTCTTGCTGTATGTAATTTATAGAAAAAAAATCATAGATGAGAACATTTCAGCTTAGGTGAGCAATGCCCAGCTGCAATCTCTCTTATATCACAGAGCAGACCAAGAGAGCTCTCCATTCGGTCATCTCCCTTTGCCCTCCTGTTCTCTCCCTTTTTAGAGAGCATGGATGAAGGAAGGGACAGATCCGGGCTGCCAGACTCTGCCAAACGCCAGAATCCAGCAACCCAGACAATCTGCTCTGCCTTTTCATAGGTAAGTTCAATGCAACACTTCTGTCAAGCTTCCCTGCTTGGCAGATGATTTTGCTGAGTGCTGAAGTGCTAGAGGTTTGGTATAGGGAAACAAATTTGTATTTGAGGTGTCAGTAGTGTCCACTGTTACTGAGCAAGTTAAAGACCATAACCAGAAGAAGAAGAAGAAGAAGAAGAAGAAGAGGTGGTTTAAAGCTTATTCTAACCTAGAGAGGTTTGAAACTTTCATCTCCTACATCCTAGCAAAGTACATAACTGTGATGATTGAGAAGTTCATACAGTAATCCTTCTTTTAGGCCTGGGCCACCAGGCAGGTACATTGACAGAAAAGAGGTAATACATTGGTAGAAAAGAGGTATTTATGTTCCTCTGTCAACTTAAAGGGTAACTTGTTAGGGTATTTCAGGTCTCTTGTCTTTCTCTCCCATGGTTCTGCAATGGTTTGCAGCTGCACAGTCTTTGCCTTTGAGACAGTAAAGAAAAAGTCAGAGATTAAGCTGCAGCAGTCTACCTGACCCTGCTGTAGGACAGCACTAACTTACCAACCCCAGGGAAACTAAAAATTATTAATAGTCTAGGGGTTTTTTTACATATTGACTGTTTTATCTCACTTTACTTTTATTCAGGAGATTTCTCAGGAATGCCAAGTATCTACACTGAGTGCTCCCTAGAAAAGAGTGATCGATGCAATTCAACATTAAATATACTAAACAGTTCATGAGGTTAAAAGGATAACATAATAAACACATTTCACAAACCTACACTTGCTCAACTGTTTACATTCAGATCTGCAGAAGAAACAAAATCTGATTAATGGAGCTACTCTGGTAGTTTTCATATTAACTGATCAAATCCCCTTTTCTAGACATGGATGTCATAACATAACTTAAATGTATATTTTACAAAGTTGTCGTGATTTTTATAGCGGAATGCGGGTCACTAATGAACTTCAATTCCATTTGGTCTGCATAAGGCTTGAAATGTTCTTTCACAATACATGCTCTGTACTTATCTGCGTCCTCACTGTGATTAAATTAGTAGAGTTGAAATAAAAGCCAAAATGAAATGAAAAACCCAACAGGGGAAAAAATATGTCAGGTAAGTAAGTTACCTTTATGGTAACTGATTTTCCATATATTCAGATGGACACACATGCTCTAAACCAAATGATGGTTTTCAGGAATCTCGAAAAATTAATCAGCTTTCTGAATTTGTTTCTCAAAGGACAAACAGAGAGTTAAAAACCTGGCCACATCTGCTGATATCGTTGAAGTGTATATACTGTCATACTGTACTTTAACTAATGAAATAAGACATGATGAGTCAATGCAACTGGTGAAAAGAATGAAAATAATGTGATTCTCAACATTATTTGTAAGACAATTTTTGAATGTGAAGTTTATAAAAGAGCTGCAGATCACTATAAAAAATGAATGTTGATTTGAAATATTTCTGTGATTTGAGTACGAAAAATGGAGTGGAGTGGGAGTTTCTAGGAATGAGAGCCTTAAGGGATATTTTCTATTAAATTAAATTTTATCTGAGGCATTTCTCAGAGCATGGATCAACAGTGGAGATTTTATAGGTAGGAGAAGATGAGTAATATTTTAAAAGCATTGTAGAGTGTCCATTTCTGTTCTGGTACAATGTCAACGTAAAGTCAGAATTTTAAAAAATATCTGAAGGGAAAAGGGCATATTTTAAAAATAGTAGGTACCATTCATACCTCTGCAAGATCATGATTGGGTAAATATATTCCAGAAAGCAGTTCTTAAATTTCCTGTAAAAATAGGAAGAATGTAAAGTATAGTATTTTATATTCAAGCCAATGCTTAAGAAAAGATACTTATTTATAACACTCTATAATAGGTTCAGATACTGATATGGAATAGGGAAATCTAATAAAAAGAAAGCCTGTCTACCACAGAGAATAAAACAAAATGTTAAAAACTACTGTGGAAGAGGTATTTAAGGAGTAAGCATCTCAAAGCCCGTACAGACATGAGATAGGTAATTAAAACCTCTAAACTCAGATAATAGATGCTTTAGAAACTTTCAAGTTGAAGAATAAAGGAGAGACAGGAGGCACAATGACATTTAAAACATTTTAACAGAACTATTTTTAAATCGAGTTGTAAAACTGTTGATGTAGAGACAATACATTTGCCCAGGATGAACAGGATGATGCAGAACTTAACCCTTCTCTAAATTTTTTTCAATTGAGCTAGTTACATGGGTTTTCTTTTTTTTTTGGTTTGTTTTTTTTTTGTTTGGTTGGTTTTTTCCGAAT
>VXBO01008414.1:52529-67477 GCA_013400135.1 Rhinoptilus africanus
GGAGCTTTATCACCACACTGAAAGAGGAGTTAAGCATTTGAAAGTGCATCCATATGCAATCATTTGAGGATTAAACATAACTTGTGAAAATGGCAGTTAGTAGATTTTTCCTACTCACAAAGAAAATCTCATGTGCACTCGAGCATGGTTAGATGCACAGCCACAGAGCAGTTCCTTGTCCTCTCTGGCTAAGTGCAAAGTACGTGTTGTTGGCTCAGGGCTGCCCCAGCTAAGGTTTGTAAAGTCTGATAATTCAGCATCCTTTCTGGCTGCTATGCTGCAGTTTTGTGTAAGCTGTAAATTACTGAAGTTGAATGGTCTCCAAACCACTCTTATGACTGTCAAATGAGAGTCAGGCATGTTTTCTTCATATCCTCAATGCTCAGGTGATGTGCTTTAACCACATACCAAATTACTCCTTCTATTCATAATAATTTTTTATTATCTTTTTAACATCTCCAAGGGGTATTTACTGTAATCTCTTCTGATGGGTCAGTGTTACAGAATAGCTGTGTGTGTGTTTGAAAGTGAATCAATAAAAGATATATTGACAAGTCATAACTGTGACTGACCAATGAAATAAAGCTTCCTCAAAATTTGCATGATGGGTATTATACGAGACTTGAAACCATACTGTGAACAACTACCTAGTTATTGAATAAAGGCAGAAGTTCTCCAGAAAGCAGGGTATGGAATCATGAATCATCCCACCTGCAAGTAATAATAATAAAGTATTTTCCTAAAGCGGACCTTTCAGTATAAAAGAAACTGTAACACATAGGGGTGGAGAAACCTGTAACATTGGGAACTTTTGACAGCATAAACCAATGGACAAAAATGTTTTGTCTCTCTGAGGACTCCTTGAAGTTTCAATAGACATCTTTCACTTCCTTTCCCAATACTGTTGTTTAGAAGAATTTAAGGGTGCTCAGATACCAAGGATACATGGAGGAAGAAATTTTAATTAAATCAATAATGAGCTAGATATTAGACTTCAGGCTTTATCAACTTATATTTATCATTTTGGAAAGAAATTGAGTGTTATTATTAATCAATTATAGTGGTGTCATAAAAACCCTGATCAGAGAAATGATTTGTCCATGGCTGTCCAGCAGTGGAATCATAATCCTGGAGTCCTACATATTCATGCCAACAGCATCCACTCTCATGTGTATTTTATAACACTTGTAAAAGTCTTCTGGCAGAAGATTAAATATTTAATTGTAACTATACAATTAAAAATAGCTTTTTTCCACGTCAGACGCAATATTCAAGAATAGAGGTTCCTGCCTTACACATGCCTCTTGCTTAAGGGACCCATCTTGAATGCTGGTTTGATCATTTTCCAAAAGAAATAGACTAACACATTTATTTATTCCACAACTATAGCAATCCTTTCTAATATTTTTTTTAATAAGGCGTACATATTTGTTGCATGCCAATGTTGCATCACATAAAGAGCATGTGTTAGATTGACACGGCCTTAAACTCTTGTAATTCAAAATTGTAAGTACTGCAGAGTCTCCAGAAAAATCATAAGATGTGAGTTGTATGAAAACTCATAAATACTGTATCACGTAAGAGCTCTAGCATATTCATTTAAACATGGTGTAAAGCTCAAGTACTGTTGAAAACACACACAAAAAGGCAGATAATTTTAAAAAGAATAAATTTTTGCAAAATGTACCTTGTATTAGATTTGAATGAAGTCTAGATTAATCTCTGGACATAAGCTATTCACTCTGAGATGGGGAGTTTTCATTCAGATTCCAAATGTTATTTTCAATGGGGATTTTGAAGGGAGACACAATCTGAAAGGGAATCTCAACTGAGTGCTCCTGTCTTACTACTACAACTCCATTCTCTCCAGCAACTCCCAGCATCAGGATAAAATCCTGATTCTCATTTTTATTAATCGTATCAAAACTATTTCTCCCCCACTGACCTTCTGATAGCCATGTTTCTCCAAGGTCTACTAGGACATATATTTTATCTGGAAAAATTACCATTTTAAGGTAGTTTTGTTCCTGTCTGTTCATCTCTGGTTGTGATTTATTGCACCCCTCAGTCATGTTGATACACTGAAATAAACACTGACCCCAGCTAAAGAAACTTCAAAATATAATAGAGAAAAATCCTTCCATATTCCATTTTACAGCATGGCAACTTATGAGGGGCAGTAAACTGCAGCCCAATGTTGAAGAACAGGCTGCAACTTTTAAAAACAACTCTCTCATGGAGATAAAATGTATGAAAAATTTTACAGTGGAGAGGAAATATCTGGTGGAAGAAGTTTGTTAAGGAAATTTTGATACAAAACAGGAATACAGAGAAAATGTGCTAACTCACTACTTCAGCATTTTAAGCCATAGCATAAATTTCTTATGAAAATTTAAACATCAACAGGCCACAGGATGAACTTCCATTTTGTTTCTTAGTAGATTTGTCTAAAGGATTTCCTTGGAGAAAGAAAAGAAAATAGCAGAAAACTCACCCAAGACTTAATTTATTGGGAACAGTTCAACAAAATGGACTCTAAAAAAGAAAAATCCTAAAATGAACAGGTCTGGAGTTGCACTCATGTATAGCCCAGCTGCTAACATTAGTAGAGGTCAAACTTAGTTTGTTTTCAGTATGTTTCCTTGCACAGATATTAGTCTTTGTCTATAATTTTGGCTATGACTCTATTTTCTTAGCTCAGGTTAATCTAACACATCATCTATCTTGTTGTTTCTTTAAAAAAACCCAACAACTGACATTTGCAAGTAAGGGTATTTGAAATTCTTTTCTTTGGGTCAGTTTGTTAAATTGCTTCAGATTAAATAAACAAAACCACAGTCTGCTATGTTTTGAATAGTGTAAATTTATTTATATAATACTATATGTTATTCTGTGGTAAAAACAGGAACCCATGCCCTTAACCTCCATAAAACGTTATAGAACTATGGAAGGTACACCAATATCTGATTATCTGAGGGTCTCACATGGAAGGCTGATTACATGATCCAGATACAGTTTTGATACTAAAATTATTAAATGAAGCTTTTTTCGTACAAGCAGAGTCAGAGATAGGGTGTTTTTATGAATGAAGGAGCACCTGGGATCCTGTCATTCTTGATTTGACTGAATTTAAATTCTGATGCTGATTTTCAGGTTATATTGGGCCTAGTCCTTAAGGTGCTTAAGATCAGACTTAAGGCTAGGTTCAAAAAGAAATGTGGATTAGAGGCACAGCATATAGGGCTTTTCTATCAGTATAGATGTCTGTAGTGTAGAGATTTGCATCTCACCCAGTCATCCTGAGCTTCCTTGAAAATCAATAACCCATACTGGGAGCACATAGGCATGGGGTATTCAATGTGAAGCAGGTATTTGAGATAGGCCTGATGAAACATGCTGTAAAAGAGCTCTTGTGTCTCCCCATGACTGTATCTGGAGACTAAAGTGACTAGATCAGCTGTAGATCTCCGGTGCCCTGAGCCTGGCGAGGTGGGACTTGTGTTGCGTATCCCTTTTCCTCTTAAAACAAAGAAAGAGGAAACACCTTTTTTCCCCAACGGTGGTTAGCACATTGCATAGGAAGTCAGAGCATTAAGATACTCTCTCTTCTTAGTGTGTCTTATTAGAATATATGCATGTGAGTACTTCTCACATATGAAGAAGGGAATAAAAAAATGATTATTGGCTTTTCTGATTGCCAAAGTTGAGCCACCATATTCTAGGAATGAAAAATTCACTGGCTCAGAGAGAAAGCATAGTGTAGGCTGGTAGTTTTTGGGATTTCTGGCTCCTTAATATACCCGTAGATTAAATAGCAATTGGATAGAACGTAATATTTCAGTACAAAAATAAGCACCTTAACTTCCATCCAGCTCCCCACGTACCTTCCACCTGAAAGTCTTTTGGCAAAGTATTATATTATGATTTCAGTCTATCTACTCACAGCAGCTCAGGTCTGGAGCGTTGAGTTGATTCAGCTTGTCGATAAGAGACTAGGAAGAAACTGCAAGATGTCAAATGAAAGTTTGAAGGAGATTCAATGTCTGAAATTGCTTTCTCTACGTCATTTATGAATAAAATTTACAGTAATACTATGGAGACTATGATAATGGACATGCTAGGTTTAGTTCTCGACTAGTTATGATGCTGTGATAAGCAAATTAATTTAATGAGCTCACCATCTCCCTATTGATGGACCCCATTGTTCCATCTTATTCATGGTTAGATCTCATCTTCTCCCATATTTTTTCATGTAACTCTCCTCTAGTTATACACGATTTTCTTGGCCCATGCATGTGCCCTCCTTCTGGTGTCCTGGCTTCTCTCCTGAGTCTCCAGGCTTTAGCTGTGACATCCAGTGGCTACCAATTCATGAAGGCCTGAAGAGAGTCAGTTACTTAAAATCAAAATAGACCCTTGTCAAAGGAGATGAACCATAAAGTAAAAAGGATATTATTAATCTCATATCGCTCCCTTCTCTCCAGTGTGCATAAATAAATTAGAAATTCTTTCCCCTCTTTGGAGGCATAAGGCATTGTTGGAGGTTCTTGCTAATGGTGCTTTTATATTATTAAACCATTAAGAAACTGCCTTATTGACTTTTAATCTCTTCTGACAGAGGCTGTAGCCTTCTCTATAGCTTTTCAAATTCTCTCTTTAAGATTTTCTGGGACTGCTGCTGCTGCTGAGATGACCTTACAATTCTGTTCCTTCACCAGCAGTCCCAGCACTGTAGCAGCAAGTGCAAGCATTCTTGTATATATCTTGCTCATTCATGTATCTGATTTGGCTAGAATTTTTAATAGTAATTGAATGTGCCATAAAATGGCCATGTAAGGACATATTTTCTTGTCTCTCTCTGCGCAAATTAAGCTTTACATCTCTAATTTATTAAGGGGGGAGGAGGAGAGGTGGGGATGGGGAGGCTATATTATCATTCTTCAACTATCTCTATAATTTAAGGAAGTTTCCCTGAAAAGCTGGAGACTGACTTCAGTGCGTGTGGTTAAGAATCTGTGTTTATATTTTAGTGCACAAACTCCATGTGTCCTTTGTGTTGTAGAACTCATAGGGATGCAATAAAGCTCTGCTCTGCATACAGCTCCTACTATGGCCAGTGGCGATCTAAAATTGGATTTGGGCCTGTAGAAATTTGGGATGTGTTTCTTAAACTCTCTTTTTATAAAAACATTATTAAAAAGAGAACAAACCTGAATTCTCCAATTATAGACAACCAAAAATAGAATGGTGCAAATTAGCATCATGTTTTCCCCAGATAGTGAATTTACCAAATCCTAAGATTAAAGAAAATAATCTTTAATGGAATTTTTATATATATATTCAGAATTTTATTACAAACCACATAAAAACCAACAAAAGTTGGACTAACTATTTAAACCATCAACTCTTTAAAATCATTCGCAACTTTAATTATGTTTTAATATCATTTTCACATTAGGAGTGGATATAAAGTCCCCATAAACCGCATATGTAGTATTTTAGCAAACCTTTTTCATTTCATTATCCTGTTCAGTATCAAAAGATTTTATTCATGTTTAAAATTAAATCCATCTTTTATTTAGTTTCCAAATATTAAAAATAAATGGAAAGTATTTCTGAATAGAGCAAATAAATAACACAATATAATGTATTTTATAGAGTGTTTTCTATAGAAAATATTATCAAATGCTTTTTACAGACTTTGATAACAAGTCCAGAGATGAGTCCTGCTCCCATTCAAAGAGAAGACAGGGTTGTGTATCTGTGCTTGAAAGGATCGGTAGTGTGATAAATACTGCAAATCCAACTATGTAGTACTTCTCCACAGATGATTTTGTCTTAAGATACTGCTGACTTTTGCATACCTATAATAGCTGCCCCCTATTAAGCCATACATTTTTAAGATGCTCATCTGCACCAGGATTCTGTGGATGCTCCCCTGTTCTCTCAGCTGAGCTCTGGTGTTGTCTCACCTTTGGGCATCACAGTTCCACTGGGAGCTGAATCTGCATGGTCCTTCCAGCACCCACACAGTGCCTCCCACTTTTGTTATTGGTTCCCATTCACCTTATTCCTAGAAGTGAAAACACCTGACATGAAGTCACGCATCTTTCTGTACATTTGTAAAAGGATTACAGCCCTGATTTTCTTGTAGCTAGAGTATCAATTTCTCAGAGGAAGCATTTTTTTGCAAGGACCCTGGAAAGAATATTACTGCCAACTCATCTAAAGGAATCTCGTTTGTGGCTTCACAACACTCCACAGTCAAGCCAACTCCTGAAAATAAGAGACTTGCCAGACATCCTGTTTGTAACACCTGTAAACAACAACATCAAAACTCTTCATTTTGCCAGTAATTTTGCATTCTAGAAATAAAAAAGGACCTCAACATTTTAACTGCAGTGAAAACTATCTTGTAAGCAGAAGAAACTGGTCATAGTTGTTTCATGCTACTTTGGTTCTTTTCAAATATTAACTTTTTCTCTCTGTGCTTCTATGTCAGTACACTCTACTAACAAGCTGTTAGCTAATATATAACTTATTAAGGAAACCTCTAAAAGCATCCTGCCAGTGCCAAAGATAATCCTTGCCTGTCAGAAATCTTAAAAAACACAAGACAAATGCTAGAAATAAATCCACCTTGAAGATATGTCTCCACAAGTCTACAGAAGTCTGGCGTGTTCAGGAAGTAAAATTCTATTACTGGAGTTTAACTTTGTTATTTGGTCTCTAGAAGGCAAACCACCAAGTTATTTGAATTTAAACTGACTATCGGAAGGAAAGTCTCTGATAAATGCAGGGACTTGGAGCATATCCTGAAGAGCCAACATTGCTGGAAGAGAGTGAAGAATCGGCTCAATAAAGGGACAACTCTTACTGTTGCATAGTCTCAAGCCTGAGGCTCTGAATGCAAGTGTGCAGAGACCTGAGTGCTACAGTTATATCTGTCCGCTTAAGAAAACAAGACAACCTGAGCAGAACTAAAAGGATTGGAAGGAGGGAGAGGAACAGAGCCAAGTGGACAGATAAAAAAGCTGGAAGAGGTTATACCAGGTTAAAAAGAAAAAGAAGATGAAACATTAAATGGGATACAGGACTTAGGGAAAGTGTCCAAGCTAGTGTTGCTCAGATTTTAGCTTAAAATCATTATCTATTTTACCATTTTCTACTAGATGATTACCAGCTGCAATCACAAGATAAAATTAATAATCCTAATTATATCTAATTTGTACCATCATGCTAAATCAAGAGAATAACGTGCTTGGGTTTGAAACCCAGAAACTCAAACATCTTTTAACCCTAAGGTTACTTGAAGAGCTTTTAAGTACAGAGCTTTTGCCTTGCAGCAGTGTGGGATTTCATTATTAAATCAACTATGATCTGATGGTAATTACATTATAGAAAGGAATAAAAGCAGTACCCACTATTTCTGTCAAAAATAGTGTGCTAAGATAATTAGTTAATTTGTTAATGTTTGTTCCATGATCAAGGTTCTTCTCATACATCTGTCCTTCCCTTGTACTTGGATTCAAAGTGCTGGAAGATCAATCAGGAGTGTAAGGCAGATCTTAATTCACCATTAATATTTAAATAAATGTTCAGTAAAACCCATTTTCTGGTCTACATTGAGCTTTTTTCAATAACTAGCCAGGCATTTAGAAAGTTGCACTACTTTCAAGAGAAACTGCTACTGAAATCAAATTTCAAAACATGTTTTTGGCTCAACAGAGAGTAGAAAAGATCATCAGATGTAGGTCTAATAATAATCAGTCCTGTTTATAAGAATGCCGTTTCAAAGATATGTAAATTTTCCTCTTTGAAAACCACCAAATAAATACAGAGGAATTTAGTTTACCAAAACCTTGATTCAATAACTCATGTTCTAAGTGATCCAACAATTACTGACATGACTTGTGCATCATTCCTGAAAACCTAGAAATATTATAGGCAAGCTATCAGTTTTCATATAAAAGAGACAGCTTTTGCTGTTTTTGTTACTGTTCTTGCAGAATACGACTTTTCAATAATGGAGACAATTCGGCAATATTCAAGTTTTTGTTTTACAGTACTTTGTGTTTTTTTCTTTTTCCAGAGACGCTGAACATTTCCAGTTCAATATGAACTGCAAACATAAAAGTAAGTCTACAAAAGTATCCTGTGAATAGCTAATTAAATGGACAATTTTCAAAGTTGTCCAAGAGATTGCAGTTGACAAGGAAATCAAATTACATTGCTTAGAATCTTATATTAAGCCAGTAGCAATAAACTAATACAATTTTATAGTGATTTGTCCTATGGTTGCACTAAAATAATGTTATAATTCCTGAGTGTATGGTTAAAATGAGGGTTTTGTACCATTCAATCTCCAGTAAATCATTCAGGTAGATCGAAAGACTGTAATCTCTTTTCTTAGCATTGTGTTTGTCTCATGTTGGGTACAACATATGCTGAGATCAAAAGCTGAACAATCAAATGAACAGCATTTGCAATTTTTAAAGGAAGAAAAAAAAAAGGACTCAAAGGCCATCCACCTAGAACATCATTTCCAAAGACCCCCAGAAGCCAAAGCATCTTTCTGGAGCCTTCCTTTAAGAAATATTCTGTACTTGAGTACTTGAGTTTTGCAACTGGAGAAAATCTATCCCAATCATGCGGTAACATCCCCAGCATAAAGAATGTCAATTGATAAGTAAACTAAGAAACACTATGAAGATTACCCACTACAAACAAATCCTTTCACTCCCTAAACAGGAGCTCTCATTTTTTTAACAGAAGTAGAGGGAGAAACAACCCAATAGATGACTGTATTTGATTTAAAAGTAGGTTCAGATGAGTTGAAACAACAGCCTGTCTATGAAGAAGCGAATACCATTTTCCCTTCTTCTGCTCTAAACTCTTGCTATATGTATTGCTGCACATGGTGTGCCATACAATTGTCAAAACAGGTAAACCACTGAGGTATACCTGAATATTTACCTCTCAAGAGTGGAAATTCAACCCTGTTCAAAAGAGAGCAAAATATGCCTGTGACTGACCTTGCTTACACAGTTTGACTCATAGTTTTCTTGATAACTGTGGGAAAAAAAAAAAAAAATGTAAGCCTTCAGAGTGGGGTATAGAAGGGTGGGAAGTTTTCAACAGAAATTTGTTTACAAGGAAATGTAAGTTTGTAGAAATTTATTAAGTTAGAATTTAGAAATTAGTATTTTTTTGCAAAATAATTACCTAAAAATATCTTTCGGCTTTAAAGGAGAAAGGTATAGGGGAAAAAGAAAGACAAAATGAAGGAATGATCCAGTTGTGCCTTTGGCATCCAGATAAAAAAAGATAAAAATGAAAGAAGGTGGACTGAGAGTGTGGCCTCTGGCATGCAGGGGGATTTGAACCCATATCTCACACAGCCCCCACTGGTATATCTGTTGAATCATTCTCTTGTTCGTCCTCTGAACCAACGAACAAGCAATTATTCTCATATATGATCACCTCCAGCAAACAACTTTGATGTATACTGTTAACTTAGTCTGGGGCAGCTTTAATGTTTGTTCTTCACTTCAAGAACACTTATTGAACAATCTGTCTTACACACAGAGTGTTTGCTCTTTGTCGCTTCCTCTGTTTCATTTTCATCAGCTAAAGTGATAGATTAATGATGTATCAACACTCCCTCTGCAGGGACCTGACCATGAGTTTTCTCCGATCTGAGCTAGTGCCCTAGATAACAGGCATTTCTGATCCTATACAAGGGGGAGGATGAGAGAGAACAAAAGAAAGAGGTCATTTTTGCTTTAAATCAAAAGAAGGAAAATATTTAAAAGCCTGAAAATTCCTGAAGAGAAAAAAAAACAATGAAATGATTGAATATTAGTCCAGAAAATTAACTGTGTAATGAAGTACATACTAAGTATTTGATTGAGCTCTTTTTACTTTATTAAGAATCTTTTATAATACATTAGTACTTTAATATGACATAATATTCCAATAACACTTTTGAATTACACATACTGCAAAGGTAAGATGATTTTATTGTACTTAGTATTTCCTCATTTAACTCATTAGAATTTACGATCTGCTGTCTCTAATTTCACATGACATGATGAATAAGTCTTATATTTGGCCACAGCCATGAGTTGCTTTCTATCAATGTTTTCCCATATAACAAGTCCTCCTGTAGGCTCTTGGCTTCTCAGTGCAGCCTATAGAAAATGCAAGGTATTCAGGCGAGCCCAGTTGTCATGAGTTTCCTCCTTTTCTGGCCAAGTTAACTCTGCAGTTCAACTTGTGACACTTCTTTTATCATATTAGTAAGATTTAGAGGGAAAGTTTAGGGTAAGGATGTGGCATAAAAGTTTCATACACTCATGTCCTCTGCAGAAGATCCACTGCAGGTGTTTTCCTTTATGCGCCTCTTAAGTAATTCCAACCACCTCTAAGCCAGGATAAATCAAGTAAAGAATCTTTCTTAAAAACAGCACTTAATAATTTAGGATTTGGACATGTATGACGATATTCCTGTAGGCACTTTCCGCAAATGGAGTCTCAAGATTGGCATCCAAGATGATGTTTGTATTAATGATCATATCTTACAGGTAAATAAAGACAGTTTTCTTTCATGTCAGTGCTGTGCACAAACTAGTCCTAGCTTGTGCTCTAGTCCCAGTGGATAGCCTTTGAGGTGGAGGGAACTTTGTATGTCCCAGAGCATGCCTGCTCCATGCAATGGGTACTGGAGTTACTGCCATACAGGACTTCCCATGAACAGGAAAGAGACCAACTCTGTCCTGATGGCAGTGTATCTAAGATGTCCCACCTTCATGACGGGAAAGCGCTCACTAGTGTGGGTGTGACACCACGCTCCCACAGCCACACTGTCATTGCAAGCCAGCTCTACAGCTCTGCACTTCATAGAGAGGTGTAGTCTCCATACTTTCTTACCGTGGGGTGTTTCTGAGCATGAACACATCTTTAATTTTTAATTTTTGGTATACACCATCAGTCTGCTGTTACTTTAATATTTATGTCTATGCAAGAAATTGATCAGCCATTCTTAAACAGATGCAGAAGACATTGCACTGACTGTACTATTTTCTCTATTACAGTTCAACATTTGAACTACATAATCTTTTCAACATGAGACTATAGTTGTGTTTGTGTGTGAAAGACCTTTTATGAAAAATAAGCCATATTTGTATCAAAGTGTATAATTTAAGGTTGGAAGCAAAGGAGCATGCTTATCTAGCCTGAACTCCTGTAAAGCATGGGTCATAGAACTTCACCCTGTAATTTTGTCAGTGTTTTATGCAATATGCTTTTAGCGGAATAATAGGAGCTTCTTTGTGTTAAGAGTTTCAGGAAATTTAGCCAGTTCTTATCCCTCAGAATTGCCAAAGAGATGTGTATGTTAACTCTTTCCTATTTTAGTATTGACTAGTGTTTTCCTAAGAATAAAATATATAAGGTATAATTAAAACTTGCTGGAATTCTTTTTATAGCCTATGTCCTCAATAAAATAAAATAATCAAAGCTGTGGCACATTCAAAAGATATTCAGTTTATTCTGGAAAAAAAAAAAAAATCCTGTTAGTTTGCTCCATGAAGCTAAAGATAGAAAAAAATCTACTATCACGCAGTAATAAACCTGCTTAATAAGCAGTCTCTCATCAGAATAAACTCTATTTAAAATTGTTGTTACTATTTTTATTTTATTATGCATGAGAAATTACATGGAAAATAATAGATTGGAGACAAAAGCCTAAGTCAATAAGAATATTTTGTTCAAATAGTTTGTTTAATGACCTGGCTTGGTAGGCTTTCCTTGCAGTATACAAAAAATTAATAAGTGGTGTTCTTATATTTGTTTTCTTGTGTTTGTTTCTTTTTGCATACCAATAAAGTTGAACTGCAAAGGAGTTGGCTTAAAGCACATATTACTCTTTATTTCCTTGGTGGTTTGAAGCTTGGTGGCTGGAACAGAATGAATAATATTTGACAGACTGAAAGCAAGGCATATTGTAACCCGTAATTACTAATCACGTACAAAGAAAGTAAGCTCCATGTTAATAAGTTTTATTTATTAAGTACAGCCTGCTTGGTCTGGGCAATGTGGCCTTGTAATTAAGGGCATACTGTGGGAGTAACATTTGCCTTTCATAGACCTGTAGGGTCACTTTGGCCAAATCAGGATTTGTTTCTCTCTTCCCTTACACACTGCCGCTGTCCCCTTTATTAAGGAGTGGAGTCTTTAGCCTAAGCCATTTCCCCTTACATTTTCGAAGGCATATCAATACTGATATGTACTCTAACCTGGAGCTCAGAGGTAACACAAAGAACAGTGGCATTTATTATACAGGAGTTGACTCAAACAGTGTCTAACACACGCATGAAAGACAGACAGCAACTCTAAATCCTCATACGCGAATGTATACATAACATATGAGGACTGTTACTTGTGATCCTGGAGAAGTGCATGCTTCAGATAATCCATGTATATAATAGGCTACCAGCCAGCTGGTTGACTACTGTGCTCCAAAACAGTCAGCGTATAGCTGGAGCTGTTAAAAAAAATGGCCAAAATTATGATACTAGTCCAAACCAGCCATTTTTGTATCCGTTTTCCTTTGAAAAAGGAGGTTGGAAGAAAGCTAAATCTGAACAAAACCTGGAGGGTATCCTGGACAGACATGAAAAAATTTAAATAGAAGAAAAGGATTAGCATAGCTAAAAATCTCTCCAATTCCTGTAAAATTAAAACAGCTTAGTGCATTAGATAGTGGATCTCTTTTATATGGAAAACAGATGAGCAAAGTAAAAAGAAGAGAAGTCATGCCGCACAGCAGTACAAAAACCCCAAAACATATAAAGTGGTAGGAAGTCTTCAGCTGGCATATCTTCTAGCAGAAACTGCACTCACATCCTTTAGGCAGAATTTTTCAAGGAAGCGCAAGACCAAGCCCTATTCCCCTGCTGGCTTCCTACCTATTCAAATACTGCTGTAGAAATCGTGCAGCCATCATCTCAAGCTTCACTCAGGCTGCATTATAGTCAAACAGTGCCCGTACCTTTCAGGAAAGGACTGAACTAGCAATAGGCCTGGCTACTCAGTCTTACATCTCTGAAAAAAAATCATTATTTTGAGACATTAGGTATCAGAGTGGGATGCCATGAGTTTACAGGAAAGGAAGCCTCTTATACATTTTATTTTATTATATATANCTCTGTGTGTAACTGACATCAGTAAGGTCTTCTGCCCACCAAGAGATAGGTAACAACATGTTAGAGCAAAGTAATGCTCCATTCTAATATAGTGGCTTTAGTGACAAAAACCCAGATGCTTAAGAAAAGAAGAAAAGTATTCGTAATAGGAATAATTTCTTCCAGAAAGATTTTATCTTAATCTTTCACATATAGTAGATTCATTTAAACCTGAAACAGGGACTTTTCAAAGACTTTCCAATATTCTTTATTAGCATTAATTATCACAGCTCTAACTCTTCTTGTGATGTGCATAAATGACAAACTCTTTGAACTTTGGTAGGGAGATAATCTAAGATACTATCAATGATTTGTTGCTTATGTGGAAAAGAAATTAAAGATGTTGCACACTATGGAAAAATATTAATTTAATTTATCAGTCTGTTCAGCCTAAGTTATAATGACTGGGCCATTAAACAGGAGGAATGGAGATTGCATGTAACAGTATAAATCATAATTACACATAATTATTTGCGTCACTGAGACATTCAGATGCGACTAATGGGATAAATGAGAGTCTTTATTTTGAAGAAGATTAGTTTCAAATTGCTAAACTAGTAGACAAATAATTTTTAAAGAATGGGCTTAAATCTTTAATGCACTCATGATCACTAGTACCTAAAAGAAGTATGGTGAGAAATAAAATCATTCATATTTAGGTTGTTTTCAAAATCAATCTGTACATTTATTGACAAGCACTGTGAAGGATATCACTCAAGGACTAGGATTATGCTTTTAAGTTTTCTTTGCAAGAACCTTCTTAGTTAACTGTTCCTATAAAAATGTATTCTTGCTTCCCAAACAATTCTGCTCAAGTAATAGAGCTATAGTTGCCACGAGGATGATCAGAGGGCTGGAGCACCTCTCCTACGGAGACAGACTGAGAGAGTTAGGGTTGTTCAGCCTGGAGAAAAGGCGGCTCTGAAGAGACCTTATTGTGGCCTACCAGTATCTTAAGGGGGCCCACAAGAAAGCTGGTGAGGGACTTTTTAGGATGTTGGGTAACGGTAGGACCAGGAGGAATGGATTAAAACAAGAGATGGGTCATTTCAGAATGGACGGTAGGAAGAAGTTCTTCACCATGAGGGTGGTGAGACACTGGCACAGGTTGCCCGGGGAGGTGGTGGAAGCCCCATCCCTGGAAGTTTTTAAGGCCAGGCTCGATGGGGCTCTGAGCAACCTGATCTAGTGGGAGGTGTCCCTGCCCATGGCAGGGGGGGTGGAACTGGAATATCTTTAAGGTCCCTTCCACCCTGACAATTCTATGATTCTATAGTTGGCATACTGCTATGGTAATGAAAAATCTAGGAACGTAACTATTAAATTAAGGTAAGGAATCTTTTTTGAGAAGATTTGATTTTTGATTAATTTAAAAAAGTGAAAAACAGTAGGATTTTTTAAATTATTTTTAAAATTATTTTTTAAATTTCTTTTTTTTTCAAATGGAGGTAAAAGCTATAAAACTGGGTTCAGCTCTATCCTAAATGAAATATTTCATTAAGTAAGAACTGATTTTCCTATTTCCTCTTTCACATCCTAACTCTCAGCAGAGACTTGACTATAGCAAATGACTATATGCTCACAAACTTGAGCATAGGAAGTTCCACCTAAACATGAGGAGGAACTTCTTTACCTTGAGAGTGGCAGAGCACTGGAAGAAGCTGCCCAGGGAGGTGGTGGAGTCTCCGTCTCTGGAGACAT
>VXBO01008414.1:67489-84937 GCA_013400135.1 Rhinoptilus africanus
ACATTCAAAACCCGCCTGGACACGTTCCTGTGTAACCTGCTCTAAGGTGGCCCTGCTCTGGCAGGGGGTTGGACTAGATGATCTACTAAGGTCCCTTCCAACCCTATGATTCTATGATTCTATGAAATGGTTTGATAATAAAGGGTTCAGGGAAGGACAGGGACTCGGAAAGAAGGTTGGAAGAAGTGAGTTATTAAATATTTTACCTGACTCTGAAGTGTCATAAGCATTCACATATAGTCTGTGACATTCCCTTCCTTTAAGTCTTAAAAAAAAAAAAAAGTTATCTTTTTAATTTTGACCATGTCCTAAAATCCCACTGAAGTCAACAAGGCCAGACAATAAATTGGAGCCTTAAGGAAGCTGAATGATTCTGGCATCAGCTGGGTATTGCCTGCAGTATGAAAAACCAGTCAGGTTTCTCCTCAGACATTGTCTGTCTCCTGTCATTCTTTTAACACCCACAAAGCCTGGAGGCTGAAAGTTGAGCATCTCTTGCAAAGGGCAACCTCAGCCAGCTCTTCTTGACAAGATTTTGATGCAGAACAGCAACAGCAAGTCAGGCTGGGGCGATCCTCTACATCTGTTTTGAGCAATTAATCCCCTTGAGGTAACTCCACTCACATGCAACTAATTTTGTAGTGTTTTAGCTAGAATGTGATTGAGTGAGCAGGCTGGAAATTGAAGAAACTTGGTATTTATTTTGTGAAAACAAATGAAGAGGCCAATAACCTTCCCAAAGAACTGATTACTCTCTCTATATGTAAAATATTAGTCCTTTCTCTTCCCAGGCTTGAGAACAGTGCAACAGCTTTGGTGACAATCAAGATGGTGCTGCTTGTCAACACTAAACCAAGACAGATTATTGTGATGAGGGAATCACAATTCTCCAAACATAAACATGAAACCTAACCCTATAAACTCCTGTAGCCTCTCTTGGTATGAATCAGCTATAAGTTAGATTCTCTTTCTCAGAGAAAAAGCTAATCAAGGTCTATTTCAGAGTGTATTAAGATCATTTCCTACAACTTACTGATATAGATTAAAACCTCTCTTAGAAGTTAGTGTCTGTTTGGACTTGAATAAAGAATGCCAAAGTCCTTGTATTCCTAGAATATCTGGGATCACAGAAAAGTCAATTCTACTGCTATGGTTTCAGGTTTTCTAAGCATCATCAGGTTGTATGTACATATATTTTATAATTACACTGCCAATGTATAGACATGAATGACAGCTCTGTTCTAGATATATCTTCTTTTCTGCATAAATATAGATGTGTAACAACACAAATTTTCTTTGAAATAATAGGAAAATGGGTATCAAAATCTCTTTGCTCTGTCTTGGCATGTTAAAAATTAATACGTTTAGTCAAGTTCAAGTTCAGCTATGGACTATTTTTGTATCCCCAGTAAATAGTTCTCATGTGGTATAGGCTCATCAAAACTGGAGTGTCCCACAGAAGAAACACTGTTTTAAAATGATGTTTTAGTAGTGAACTCACACACTGTGCACAAACCTGGGTGCAGGAAACTTAGAACACCTGAGCAAGCATTTACCTTAGAAGTTTACCTTATAACAATTATATTCTTCAACTGCCTCCACCTCCCCCTTGCTTCCAAAAAATTTTGCAACTTATTAAACAGTTTTACTCATACTTGACAGAGAGATATTAAAATATTATTAAAACATTGATAGCTGAGTAGAGGAAGAATACCCAGATAGCTACCCTCCCACAGATGAACAAGTATATTATTGTTAGATGCTGCAGAAATAACATGGGAGTTTGCTGTATGAAAGTCACAGAAACTTAGGCATTATAAATTCTTCTTCTCCTGCAACTGCTTGTCTTACTGCCTGGCTGCGTACAAGAAAACTCCCAGGGTAGACACTATTTAGCCACCACTTGGTGTGAAGGAATGCCATTATTAGCTCAGTCACCTGCAATTTCTGATATCAGACTGTTTTGCAAAATGACATTTCTTCTGTGTTAGAAAGTCAAACACAAATTCAATCTTGTCCTGGTGTCCCCCCACAACAGAACTTTGGGATGAACTTTATTCCCTTATTTGGAGAAGCTTTATAACACTGGCTGCAGACAAACCTGCAGACAGTTCTGTAAACATTATAACACATTGCCTGGCCAGCAAACACAGCTCTTCACCTTCAGGCTCCTTCCTTTTTTACTTTGGTATTGAAAATAATTTTTATGTTTTAATCAAATGCTTAGACAAGTGTAGTATTCCCCAGCTAAGGCTATATTTAACCCAAGGATTAATTGAACCTACTGCTTCCAAATGGCAGGTTAATACAAAGAAAATATTTAGGTAAGTTTCAGCTTAAACTTAAAATGATATTTTAAGAACTGATTATGTCTTCTCTAATCAGTGTTTCTCCACTAATCATGAAGAAATTATGACTGGGATGCAGAGCTATATGGATGAGCACATTTGAAAGGTCAAAGCATATAAATAATTATTCTTGCTTTTTAAATTTTTTACCTGCAATAAAGAGATTGAGATGAGCTGAATTACTAAATTTCTAGCTGAAATACTTAGGGATTTGCAAGCCATTGAATTTCAGAAATAACAGAATCTGTTCTAAGCAGGTATGTGTCTTGAGCCCTCTTTCCCTGCAGAGCTCTTTTAAGGCCAAATCTAATGACTGATTTCTTCCACATTTACCTTCAAAAGATTTCTTTTCTCTTCAGCCCTCAAATCCAGGAAGATTTCACACCTTCTTCATCTCCCCAAGCCTCTCACTGGTTGTTGAAAGACAAATAATTTTATTTTTTTGAACCAGAGATAAGTTTGTGTTGTTGACAGAATAAAGTGATTTAATTTCCAAAGAGTTTTTACAGTCATTTCAGAGATACCTTAACCCTTGTTCTGTTGGCAGTTCATGTTCTCCATGACTCCAGAAAGGTAACAAACATTTAGATAATGCTTTGCTTGGCTGTGAATTAACTGCTCTGGCTGATAAAAAGAAAGAACAGAACTGTTTCAAATACGGCTATAAACTGATGAGGTTTATCTATCTTTAACTGAAAGAACAGGAAGAACGTCTGTGCTTAAGAAAGCTTGTCTGGGTGGATCCACTCTCAGATAGGTCCTGAACTGCTACATCCATTGCTCAAGGTTGAATTGCTTAGCTTGAAGCAAGCACAACCAGGATTATTTCTACAGGGTACTTAGTCATACAAAATGAGGTGGTGTGAAAATTTACTTTCACTTCAAGAAACATCATTGTTGGAAAGGGACTCTGTGAGGAAAATTTCATCTTAGGAAGATACAAGTATTGTGAAAAGTGAAGGGACATAATGAAAAGACACAACTGAGGTACATAATCAATGGCAAGCACTGATAAGTGGATTACTGTCCTATCTAAAGAATTATTTTCACATTTTACACTTTTCCTCATTTGGAACACATCATCTCACCGCATGCTTGATTGCACGAATGATTATCATGCAGTGAACTTAGCGTGTCTTTTTCTATCAATGGACTAAGTTCTCATAAAAAGCACACAGAGCTCTTTAAAAATAAAATAAAATGAAAAAAAAAAAAAAAAAGGAAGCATTGGATAAAATCCAGCTTGGAGATTTATTTAGGTTTTTATTTGAAAAAAGTGAATGTACTTTATGATCCCTCTGAGTACCACAGTTCTTAAACCTTGTGAATTTTAATATGAGTATATTAAACCATACAGATTTGAATAAGATTTATGAACAATGTACACTTTAAATCATTGCCTACGCATAGTAAAAAAAAAAAAAAAAAAATCATCTCATTACTAGTTTCTTCTCACCCTGAACTTTCTCTTTAAATCTTATAAACCTGATAAAAGAAGTTTGGGAGATGTCACAAGTTAAAACCGTTTTTCTATCATCAGGTCAATAAGATTTCATGTATTTTCAGACCATTTTATGATTTACAGTTCTCACATTCCAGTCTGGTTCTGACTGTAACAAGGTCCCAGCGACTGTCACATCCATGAGTCACATTATTAATCCACTGCCAGACTCCGTTTGAACTGCTACACTTGTAAAGGAGCCAGCACCAAAGTCTTGGGTTTTTGCAGACTGTCTGCTAGATCCTTAGTGAGTGTAAACTAAAGAAGTTTCATAGACTTCAATACAGTTCCAGCCAAGTACAGCCACTGATAGTCCCTTGGTGCTTATCTCAACTCCTATTGACTTATTAGGTGTCTAAATAGCAGTAGCATGTAAGTATCAGAGTCACAGAACATGTATTCTATAGACACAACAGAAAAATATTTGAAGATGACAGTGACAACAGAATGCTTCTAGTGCACTGGTTCACAGAGATAAATCTTAAAGAGCTTACTACAGTCAATAATACATTTTAGCAACCAGTTTTTCTAGTGTTGTCTTGCTACCTTCTCTGTACCATCAAGCCATTTATGTTAATAACAATTTTACTCAAGATGGTGTGCATCTAGAGGTGGTGTGCAATCAGACTACGTTCCTCTCACGCATGGAAAGGGTTGAAATCCTAACTGGCAGCTCACAGGCACAAATATTAGCCTAACAAATGGCTAAGAATCATGTTACAGCATGTGTGCAGCACAATTTTATTACAAATATATTTTGAATTCAGAGCAATATTTTTTTAATAAACTACTGAAGACTGACTCGCAGACCAAGTCCTTTTGCATGACATGGCATTGAGAAACAGCAACAGCATTATTGCTCTTTCTCGGGAGAGTTCACACTTGAATCCAGAATAGGAAACAATAAATGCAATGAGACAAATCAGGGACTGTGAGAAAGTCATGAGACAAAATTTATCACAGCACATCACTGGTTTTAGCAACTGCTAGTGTCCTTCTCTGTTGTGGAAAGAAAGTTTAAGGAGGGATTTTGAGGGAAATAACACAGCAGCTATGTTAAATGAAATATGAGGGGCATGATGGGGAAAAAAAATCGAAGTCACTTGCTTTAAAATTCATAACATGGATGGTGAAAAGTAGTAATAAGATTGGAGATGTAGCTGGTATTTCAATATTGAATCAGAGATGATAGGAGGACCCTTCAAACTAAGGCAATTTGGTGAGATACTGCATATGGAAAGAGTGGTCACAAGTAAGGCAAAATGGACAGGACATTGCAATAGAAGGCACAGCAGATTTGGTATATAAGAATACGTTTGCCAAAGCCAGACAAAGGATCTTTTTATAATAGAAGTGGGAGATGATAAAAGCCTGGACAAGAGCTCTAGCTGAAGATGTGTAGGAAGACACATATCCTAGACTTGTTATATGGGAGGAACACGGCCACATTGATACCTTTTGGGTGTGGTGATGTAGTGTGTGACTATGGTTATGACCAGAGAGATCGCCATCTTGATTGTCAACATGACTGAGAAAAGGCATCAGGTAACATAGGAAATTAGATAAGACAGGATAAAGCAAGAGGAGTCACAACAATTACAAATTTTCTCTTGCAAGTATGCAGCTCAATTTGTGTTTGCAGAAAAAATTACTTAAATACAGAAAATACGGTGCGAAGAAAATGGAAGAAAAGGGTCTGGTAGACTGTTCACAGAGAATAGAAAAGGAAAAGGAGAAAGATCCTCTGAAATACATAGAAGGAATCAAATGGAAATTTTTTCAAGAAAAGCAGAGATAACAGTACAGAAGACATTGAGTGAACATCAAAGGAGGACTTAATGTTAGTTGAAAGATTCCACAGAGGTTTTGGAAGACTCCCCAGGGGCTGTGGAGTACCCCAACTTGGAGATATTTAAAAGCCATAAGTACATCATTCTGAGCAACTGGCTCTACGTAGTCCTTCTTGAGCAGGGGAGCTGGACCAGATAACTTCTGGACATCTCTTCCAATCTCAACCATTCTGTGAAAGTTTGCTTATGAATACTTGAGAAAAAATACAGAAGTGGTCTTTGGGGAGTTAGAAAACATGCTTTACCTGACAGAATCCAGGGTGGATTTGGTGGATGTGACTCCATAGCAACATGGCTAACAACACTGGAATTTTATTTTTTGTTAAAAAGAGAGTAGAAACACATTTAAACGGTGTCTCAAAGACTAATGAAAATTAAGAAAAAAAAAAAAAAAAAAGAGCAGGGAAGCAAATGGGTGGAAATGGGTGGTCAGCTCATAAGACTGGAAAGACTGAGGTCCCTGGAACAAAGAATTCTAGAGATAATAATGAATGAGAAATATCTACACGTATAGAAGGGGAGAAGGAGAAGGTGAGAGCTAGGTGCATGTCTCCATGGAAGTCTTACTGTATCTTTTCTGCTCTCTGATGGAGACAGTCAATGACAGGAGTGGGAGGCTGTAGGAGACATACCTGAAACTAAAATTGCAAGTGTGTTTAGGGTGTCCTACACTTTATTTTGGAGTTAAAGTACGCAAAAGTCCATTGCAAATCAAATGAAGCTATTTGCATTCAGGTACAATTCTTACCATTTACAAGGTATATGTCCACATTTGAGCCGATCGCTCTAGGCTACCTCCACAGACAGTGAAAAGAAATAGGTACCTCTAGGGAACTACTTGGGCTAACTTACCTTTGACTCCTACATTTAGATGAGATGAGTTGGTCTGTTATCTCTATTTCTTTCCAGTGACTGCAAAGGGAACCTTGGGTAACTAGTTCCAAGTTCAACGGCTATTGATCTATATATATGATTTGCTTTTGGCCAGCAGAATCTCACCTTTGAACAGGTATTTTAAACATATCAAAAATAGTTAACACCTCCTTGGTCCAAAATACTCTAAAATCATTTGAGAGTTGTTCTGAAATGCCTAAACAAGTCCTATAGGCTGAAATCATAAGAATCCACTGGCAGTGTGAATTATATCCCTTTACTGATAAAATTCTGCAGTCCTACGGAAATTTACAGAAACATTAATTTAGGTCCAGAGACTCATTTTTTCTGTAATGGTCACCTTTCCATTTGATCATGCCCAGATACTATATTCTGAAGTCACGGGGAATTAGGGAGATGTCTGTCACCATGCCAGATGGCAGTAAACAGAAATCTTACAGGAAAAGACAATAGGTTATTTATTTTATTTTTGCTCGTATATTTCTTTTTACTACTGAGAGTGACAGTTCTAATTCTATTCCCTTTCATATATAAATATATATGTTTACAATGTATGTAAATGCATATACATTTATATACGCATACTATTTATATTAAGGCTGCTTCTCTATTCCAGTAGTGATAGCAGAACCAAAAACTCACTCAGTCATATCCCCTCTTAACATCTGCTTGCCTTTTCATACATAAACATCTGGAACAATGTTCTTTGAACTTAATTCACCTCTTTAACAACTTAGTCAGCCCAGAGAGTATAAGAAAAGGTTATTTCATGCAAGAGACCTTGGCTGGAGATGTTTTCAAATAAACATGAATTACGACAGTTATAAAAATAGCAATATAATCGACCCTTCCTCTTGGGTGTGTTATCATTCCCTCTGTATGAGTCCAAACTCAGTTTTAAAAAGGACGTTTAGGAAAGTACAGATACCAGTGTTCGCGGTCAATTTGTGTTAGTGCTACACCACTTACATACAGGGAAGGATGGCTCAGCTTGGCTGTTTGCATTGGAACATATACATCCAATTTATTTCCCTTTACTCAGGCTGGAGTGGCTCTAAGATCCTTTTAGCTGGTGACCTGGAAGAAACCTGAAACTTTTGCAGCAGCTTTGAATTGCCAGACTAGCAGGCTACTGCCAGGCATTATTGACTTTGCTCTGCAATATGGTCTCAAGCTATTTGCATTGGCTCTGCTTCTAGGCAAGCTGTCGTCTGGTCATTTCCACCAGTTTTTCTTCACCAAAGAAGCAGTCGAACCCTCAGCTTTCAGCGTTTACAGAGCACCGTTGTTTTGTATTTAGGAGTGAAGGATAGAGTTGAAAGCTTAGACTGGCATTCTTCACCCTGACACTGTGTAGAAGCACTTCACATCATTAGTTCAGTATCTGCCAACATACTGGCATACTGCTTGGGAATGGTCCTTACTTCCAAAAATAACAAAGCAAGAACAAGGAGAAAGCATATATTTCACAGAAAATAAAGGAAGTTTTACAGTCTGTAACATGTACTCCAATCTGATCCCACAGAGCTGTGAAGAAATTTCTTATGACTCTCAAAGCAAAAAATATTTAGAAATTATAGAAATACAGGCTACAGGAAATCTCAAAAGGGACCTTTGGTTTACCCTCTGTGGTTAGACACCACAGGATTACTTAGTCAGAAAGCAATGCTTTGACACAAAACCCAAATCTCTATGGCAGATAAGTATCTTCTTACAGCCATAGACATGGGGAATTACTAGGGTGAGGTTTGCATAACCATGCTATAAAACTCAAGACCAATAGTAAATGACCAAAAGCTACCACCGTGTCACAGGAGAAGATCAGAAGAGTTTCAAGGCATCTTCCTTTATCAGAATGGTGCCAATTGCTACTCAGATAATCCAACAGTCCCCGATGGTGTAATGACAGGGAAAAAAATTCCTCTGGAATCTGATTCTGACAGTTACTTAATCCAGAGTGCCTCAACAGGGCGTGTTAATGTGTACCAGTAATAGTTTGATTTACCAGAAGAACAAGAGTACTCTCTACCTATATCTTATATCTGTTACTGACAGCTATTACTAAAAGTACTTTTCACCATACTTCATCTCAAGCTTTTTTAATATTATTTTTTTCCTAAGTAAATATTAGACTCACAGAAACTGAAGAATTGAGTTGGAAATGATTGTGGAGGTATCTAACTCAGCTTCTTGCTCAGGATATGTCTAACTTCAAGGTTAGATCAAATAACTGAGGGCCTTACCAGGTGTTTTGAAAATTTCTGGGGACAAAGCTTCCTCAAGGTCTCTAGACAATCTAATCCAGTGGTTAAACCTTCTTATTGAAAACGAATTAACGTTAGGACAAAGTTCTTCACCATGAGGGTGGTGAGACACTGGCACAGGTTGCCCAGAGATGTGGTGGAAGCCTCATCCCCGGAAGTTTTCAAGGCCAGGCTGGATGGGGCTCTGAGCAACCTGATCTAGTGGGAAGTGCCCCTACCTATGGCAGAAGGGTTGGAACTAGGTGATCTTTAAGGTCACTTCTAACCCTGACAATTCTATGATTCTATGAAAACAAGAAAAACGTTATTACAGTCAGAATTTCTGTTATTACTAATTGTGACTTTTGCCTCTTTTTTTTCTTGCTATGGCCTTCTGAAAAGGTGGTGGCTGTGTTCTGCTTCTGTCTTCAGGTATGTAAATCAGAGATGTAGGAGTTTCCTGGGCAAGGGGTGCGTGGGTGTGAAATTGGCCATAGCATTCCAGATTAGATCGCAGAAGCACTAAATGGAATAGAATTATCATTTGTCTTGACCTTCTGTCTGTACTCTTTATAAAGCAGCCCAGTATGCAGCCAGCCTACAAACTGCAGAGACACACTGCTGACATTTTTGGCCTGTTGAGTACCAGTGACTTCCCTACCTTTATTGATACATGGGGTTAGTCTGTCTTGGATGTAGGACATGCCGTTTGTCTTTGTTGAAATGCATGGTGCTTCTCCTAAACCCATTCCTCTGAAAGGCAGCCCTGCCCTGGGTGGTTTGACCCTAACCTCGTAGGTTGCCACTTGTGAATCAGGTGAGGCTGCATTCCTGTCCCATTCTCCAGGTTTTCAGTGGATACATTAAACAGTATAGGTACAATAGCAACTCCTCAGGAATGTCATTTGTAGCCTCACACAAGTTAGATTTCAAACATTAGCTTGTTGTCACATAATAAAATACCTAAACTCTTTGAAATTATGCACAATTTAAGTGAGAGATTTTGAAGAGCTGAACACTATCCTAAATCTGGCAACCCAAGTAGATTTTCACCCTCCCTACAGTCCACCTGTGTAGTCCATATCTTCTTTGACTACAGTCTGGCTATAGGGCTATTATGTGATACCCTGTCAAAAATCTTACAGAAGTTTTTCTTTTTTGCTTCTTCTATTACCCCCAAGCTCTAACAGATATTCTTATTTTTACTTCATATAATCAAATTTCTTTCTACTCATACTGTGGGGACTCCCAAACATAGATATGTTACTCCAAATTCAGAAATAGTTCACTTAAGAACACTTGTAAAGCCTGTAGTGATGAATACATCTGCATCAACCAAGCAGTTGATATCAGCACTACAGATGCCAGAGAAAGAACTAAGCAGAAAAATTCCAAGGGCACTGAAGGCCACTTGTCTAAAGTTTATACAGACAATGTTTCCAAAACAGCCCTATCTTTGGTATCTGTTCACCCAGTGCTTGCCCAAAAAGGTTTCTTCCTTACTTTTTACTGTGTAGCTGCCCATAAGAATTATGGATGAATTTTGTTGCTTCAGGCTTCGGTTGAACACTGTTTTAAACAAGCTAGTCAGCAATGTTTACTGAATAAAGCATCAACATAAAATTAGTAAGAAAGCAAAAGAAAAGGAAGGTAACTTAAAAACAAAACCAAACCTCCACCCCCCCAAAAAAGCACACACACCTAAAAAAAACAAGCAGCTGCTTAGCGTCCAGTCCATGACAATGTACTTAAGTGAACCACGTCTCTTGATTTGTACCTAGCCTGAAATGGAAGAAGCATCATCTGTAGAAATAGGCAACTAAAACCAGGAGACATAGTGCAGTAAAAAATAACTCTTACAATGCTGCTGCCTAGGTACTGGCACAGCAAATCCTCAGAACTACAGGTCAGTGGTGTGGCGTGAAGAAAACTAGTTCAATAGAGAGATAGGAAAGGACAGTAGGAGGTTCATCACTGCTTTAGGAGAGTAGGAAAAATGCAGTGGGGCAGAGGAGAGAACATTCTTGGCAGATGGATGAAGCATGTGTTCTGTATGTGCTCGGTATGGAAGCAGGGAATGATCAGTGGAGCTCTGAATCCTCTCAGCCAGAGCCCAGACACTCTGTGAAATAAAAACCCAGACATTGGTCTGGCTGAAAGTATTGGAATTAAGCTGAAAACACATGAAAACAACTTGTGGAGGTGACAAGAGAAACTGGAATATAAAGTACTCTAGACAGTCAATAAACCTGTCTTACAAACTTCCCTTTGTCCTCAATAAAGAAAAAAACCCCTCAAGTGTAGCTGAACATGTGTCAAATGTTTTAGAAAAGACATGGTTAGGTTTTCTCTCTACAAAAAAGACTGCATATTAAAAATATCCAGAGAATATTCACAGCTCTGTACCCTAACTTCTGCTCCGACAGAAGTTAGCACATTAAAGATTTTTTTGGTTCATCACTAACATGTATTCTGTAAACTATGCTGCAGTGTTTGGATGACCAGTGACAGCTGTGAAATCTAACTTCTCTCTCTTGGAACAGCATGCTTCCCTACATGATCTTGGACGACTCAAACACCAGAGTAATCCTTTATCAACATAAGGATCCTGACATCAAATATAGATAAGAACGGTTTTGAATGCAAACAGTTTAAAACTAGCTGGCCAACTTTTTTTACTTTTTTTTTTTTTTTCCCCAGCTTTCAACAAAAAAGGCTATAAAGGGAAAGGAAAAGAATAAGAAAACTGAATTTTTCCTTGCCAACAAGTATCCCTAGTTAAGACTGTCATAATGCTACTTGTAAGCTTTTGTGATGAGCACAATGAAAATAAATAGATTACTTCCAAGAAGCAGCTGATAGCGTTTTCATCATGACTGCCATAAGCATCTTTTTTTCAAGAAAGGAGATATGTAAACATTCCATATTCACTAAATTATAATGATGAAGTGACTTGGAAGCTGACACGAGATACTTTCCACAAGTGATAATGCATTACAAGTTTAAAAGAAGTTCCCTCATTTTCTCCAAAAGCACTAGAAATTTTTGATATTTACAGGTCATGAGACCACAGGGTGGAAAGCCGAGGGTGGAAAGCACTGCTGGACATCACCAAGTCCAACTGCAACCGGTTTTCCGGGACCATGCTCAGCTGGGCTTCACATGTCTTTAGGCATGGACACTCTACAGTCCCTCTGGATAATGTATTCCAGTGTTCAACCACCCTTATGTAAAAAACAACTTCTTAAGTTTAAATATAATTTCCTGTATTTCAGTTTTGAACCCCAGAGTTCAGCCAGTTTTCAAACCATCTTGCCATCCACTTACCTCACCCATACTTCATCACCTTGTCTACGGGGATCTTGTCGGAGACACTGTCAGAAACCTTATCGAAGTTAGGACTGAGTAAACCATCTCATTATAGCTGACAATAGGGTTGATCAAACATGCTGACTTCCAAATCCATGCTGACTGTGCTCAATCACTTTCTTATCCTTACTGTTTCCAGAAGATTTTTCTCCATCACCTTCCAAGGATGAAGTGAGTCTGACCAACCAGTATTTCCTTGAGTTCTTCTTCTCACCCTTCTTGAAGATAAAGGTGACAGGAAATGGGGAAAAAAATAGCATCAAAAAAAAGCCCAACATACCAAAAATCCAAACAAAATCAAAACACTCCCCTGGACCTCTCTACTTTCCAGCATGTTCTGTGATAGGATTCTTCTGAGCAGGTCCCTGAACAAGCCAGGAATAACCACATGAATCAACATCAAGGGGGAAATAGTCCAAGGGCTGGGAACATCTAGACAGTCTCTGCAGGGTATCCCAGATCCAAGCCTCCAAACAGCAGCAAACAGCCTTAGAAAGGATATCAGGTTAGCAGACAGGGTCTCTGTCCCCTGCAGCAGGGAATGTCCCATCACTATCTCTCACTAATTCCTCCTGGTGCTTTTGCACAGATCAGGCTTAGATGTTTTATTGTCAAGAGTTCATTAACCCTATTCTGCTACCAGGGTACTGACCTATTCATTCTGCAGTTGCAAATCGGCAGTGCAGAGCAGGAGTCATCCTTCAGAAGTCATAAGCTTCCAGCCTTCACCACTAAAAGACTTTCCATTTCTCAACCTGATAAACAGCCACTTTGGCTGCCCCTTCTTCACTACAGCTGGGGGTTCAGGCAACTGAAGCTGCACAGCCTCAGAGAAGAGCCCATCAGTCCCTTTCTCATCACCTTTGATGCTGTACAGTCTGCTGGCCTCTACCAATACACATCTCCTACAGGCAAGGAGCCTATCTACCTCAAGTTCTAGCACCTGCAGCCCAGGCGTAGAGAGCTGCATCCTAGTTTGGGAAGTTGTTCTGGGACAGTGGGCCTATATGGGGCATCACTACCACATCTGGATATATCTCTGTTGTTTCAAGCCCCCAGACATAAATTCCGCTTCCTCTGTGAGCTGTACCCTAGGCTGGCACTTATAGAAACCTCTCCCCAGCACTACGGTGAGGGTGTCTGACCCTATTCTGGAGTCAGTTGGGACAGCTTCAAGCACCCTTTGGTGAAGAACAGCTGACAGAGCTTATTAGAAGATGCTGGAGGTTACAGAAAGTCACATCCTCTTGCTACCCTTTCCCAGGAGGAGCAAGGCACTCCATCTTTCATTGAAGAGGTGCCTGATGATCCCAGAAGAAGCCTCAAGAATATCTAGAAGGTATCAAGGCAGAACCCAGAAAATGCTGTGCAAATTGCTGCATCTGTTGGCTGCAATATAATGAAGGAGAAACTTGGTGTTAATCTGTATCCAAGGCTGTCATCCCTGCAATAGGAGCTGGGCTGAGGGCACCTTAAACTGGAAAGGAACTACTTTTAGCAGTGCTTGCAGATGCTTGTCCACGTTGTAAAGCAACCACCAACTCTTGACACAAATCTGCTTCTTTTCAGGCCAAGGACTAGGATTTGCTAAAAGATCATCTTGCAAAATTTATGCCCAAATTTATAGTGTTGTTAGTCACTCCTTTATAGAAGTTCCAGAAATTACCGCATCATAAATAATGTGTCTCACCTGACAGTGAGGCAAAGATGGTCTGACAGATTGAAGGCAGTCAGAGGTCAGCAAAGGCAATTACATAGATGGGCAATTACAGAAGAAATGAAGCAATAAAATCGGCCTTGTGATGCATAGTTCTCCAAGCAACAACAGAGTGCTAGAAACTAAAGAAAATATCAGGGAAAAGGAACAGTTAGAACAGCAAACTGTGCCAGCTTTTGCCTCAGAAATCAACATAAGATTTGTTACACCTCCACGGTGATAGTCTTCAGGTATCGTTTGTGCTAAACACCAACTCTCTTCTAGAAAATTAAAATGTTGTTTCAAACCTGCTGTGTGTTTGTCCAATCTTCTGAGACTTTGCAGTGCTGTACGAGTTAGTTTGCACACCATAATGTGAAAGCTGTGCTATAATCACAAACCATTTTTCTACTGGGAAAGTGAATCTGCCCATGTGCAAACATTCAATCTCAAAGACCATACTGCAGAGCAGTGAGAGATGTCCCCACACCACACATGCAGCAGCACATACAAGGGAGAGGAGTAATCATCTAGTGTGGTTTTGCGGATTCATTTCACTGTTAACAGTGATTTGTGTGTTCAGGTCTACTGCAGAAGAAACGTTGCCAAATATTGTGCGAGCCCAAGTGTGGTGGACTGTGTAACAACCAACCCCACGTGGTGTTAATCGTGAAAACAGTGTGAAACATCCTCCCCAGTCTGATTTGTATTTCAGAAAAGCTGTAAGACTCTTCTGCCCTAAGGTCTATCAGAACTGCTGGTGCTCAGCTCTTACTGGAAATCTAGGGGAAACAAAGCAAAAATGAGGAGGATGAGAAGCAACTGAAACTATAAATGATTATTTATAGTTCCCTGGCACGGACATGAAACCCAGAGTGTCAGAATGATTGAATTGTGCTTGGTTTTTGTATTGCTGGAATGTTCCAGGGTGGCAGCCTGCATATAACTTTTTTAAAAAAGAAGCAGTTTTCCTTTTGAATCTTGTGCTGTCGGATACATAACATATGCCTCTTTAGGGCTTTTCAGTCCGTACAGGAATTCTGCTTACATTCAAGTTGAGAGGCTTGAAGTGCTTTCTGGATGAATGACTGCAGGGTAGCCGTGGGGCGGCTGCGGCAGCGGGCTGGCACGTCCGGCTGCGGCCAGCCCCTGGCAGTCTGCGGGGTGGTGGGAGGGCTGGGGAGAGCCAGAGAGCAGTTCCTGCTGGGGGAGTGCCAAAAACCACTGAGTACTCACTATCTGATGAGCGAAAAGCTTCATCCCTGATTTCTGTGGATGGCGGCGTTTTACAGTCACCTCCAAGCTGAGGAAGTTGAACAGCAGCAGCCACCAGCTTTTTCAGGCCGTACCTGAGCTGTGCTCCCACCGTGCTGAGAAACACAAAGTAGGTTTAAACAGATGAAGGTGGTTTCAGAGTCAGTCTGCTGAGGTACAGCCTGCAGTATAGACACAGTTCTAGATAATCACCCTGCTTTTCAAATAGATATAGTTGGTGTTCTGTGCTGGAAGATTAGGCTGGTCACCCCTGTATCCTTATATCAGTTATCCGACTCTAAAGAAGCTCATAGGGCTTTCTGCTACACCTCAGGCACAGATGGCTGCCCCTCAGAGTGCATACAACAGGTAATCTCTTGTGTGGGAAACTAGCTGTTACTGCATTACAAATTAATACTAAGTGCTGCGTACTCACATCTGTTGTTAACACCATTAGAAATCGTAGCAAAATCATCCAGCCATGAAAAGTTTCCCAGGTGAAGGCTTGGAAAATGTTAGCTGTTTTTTGTATCTATTTTTGTTTCCTGAGGAACATGGGTTCCTCCCAAACATCCTCACGTTAGATCCATATGAAGTACTGATCTCCACCTTATACCCACACTTCTCACTCTGGAGTGTTATGCTGGGGTCACTGTAGCAGAATGCATTCAGCCTGAGGAAGAAATAAGGATGAGGGAAGCCTAAGAGGAAATAGGTCTAAGGAAATAAGAATGAATATATAAAATGTGTTTCTGATCATAAACAACTTGCTGTGTACCGGAGCCTGATTCAAATATCCTTTGTGATCAACATCAGCGTTAAGCAGCTGAGTAACAGAGACGGTATTCAAGGGAAGGAAAACAGCTGCAAGAAGAGAATCCATTAGTGAAATCTGGACATAGGTCCAGAGCTACTTGGCATAAAGATGTCTTACAGTTTTTGTAAAACATACAAAAAAGCATCTCTGTCCAGTAATTCCTAAATAGTCAGGAACACATTGGTTGTCTATGGAAAAAAGAGACACTCACTAAGGACAGCTGAAAAAGATTATATGAGACTTTTCTCCTTCCTTTTTTCCTCTGATCAGTTTTCTAACAAGAGTTGGACAAAAGCAACAGTTTCGTATGTGTATGTATATGTGTATGTATATTTATGAATGAAAGAAAAATCCTCATGACAAGCATTACCTTCTTCTCCTGCTACGAGGCAATTCCTTCAAAGCACTGGGGCTTTCAGTCACCTGGTTATTCTCATCCATCTCATTACGTTTGTTTGTTAAGATCACCCCAGAATAAGTGATGCAAACAGGCTAAAAAATAGTTTCAAAAGTAAAGAAAGTGTCAGACTATGCAGCGAATCCTTTTTCTAGGGCTGCACTGAATTAAGAGCTGAGAGGAAACTAGAATTTTAGTCCTTTTCCTGCTAGAGACGTGCCACTTGTTTGCGTTCTCCCCAGGCACAAACACCGGGGACATGTTTACAGTCTAACCATGATCCTCCTTTCCATATTCAAGGAATTCTGAACTACTACAAGTCTACTGTGGTGGTATTTTCAGAGTGAGGGACAAGTGCCTCTCACCATATTTGTGAAGTACTCTGTAACTGCAGAATGCACAGACGCTCATTTTTACACCAAATGTAAGGAAGTTTTTATATATATTTCTTTATTAGATGGCTTTAAATTACATTTTAGTTATTTCAAATCAAACATCTAAAGCAAAAATGATGGTACCGATGAATAAAGTTAAGTTTTCAGGTGGAAATTGGTCCAGCAATCAAAGAAATCTACTGTAGGTTCACAAAGTTCCAGATAAATTGCTACATCCGTATCTGAGAGCTGGGAAATAATTACCAGTACTGATGCTAAAATATTCTGGCAATCAGAAATCTAGTACTAAGGATTATCAAGTGCTATTGAAAGTGGCAGAAGTTGTAGGAATTTCTTCAAGAATGGGGTCTTATCTTCACCTAGATTGCATCTGCAGTCATGCAAATAGAGTGTTATTTTTTTTCTGCCTCTTGATAAAAACTGCAGGAAACTCAGAAAGAAACTGATTTTTCCAGCTGAGCAGGTACTAGAGATTTCCAACTGACCTCAGGCTTGTAGTAAACTGTCAAATTCTTTAGAGACTTGTATATATTTTTAAAACATGTTTTATGGTGTAAGTGGATAAATATATAGATTTTTATAGGAGTACATGTGTGTGTGTAGCCTGGTTAGTCTATTATAGAATACACTGAAGTTTTATGCTCATATATCATCTTAGAAGTGGTAAGTCATGTTTGACTAACC